>ML662441.1:3252595-3679346 GCA_007570785.1 Antilocapra americana
TGCAGCTGAGCACTCCTTCTAAGGTGTGTACAGCACCGATCCGTCCAGAATCCCCAGAAGTCTTGGTTAGCCTCCCCGGGGCTGGGTTATGCCCACTGCTCTAGGGCGGGGGCTGGGCTGGTCCGCAGCCCACAGCTGCCCAGCTCCACCCGGCCGGCTGCCTCTCTGTTGACTCCCCACCGCCTTTTGTTTTGTGGACCGGCCTGGGGGGGGGGGTGCTTTTCCTGGGAGGTTAGGTCCCTCTGGCTGCTCCGTTCCCTGAGCGCCCGGCCCGCCCCTCCCTGAGCAGGAGCAGTCCGCTTCGGCTAGTGGGGGGTGGGGCGCCCGTGCTGCCGCTCGGCTGTAGCCAGAGACGTACCGTGCAGGGCTTAACTATTAATCTGCTTTTACTCCCAGTTATATTGCTCTCCAAGATTCACAGCAGATCCGTCCGAGAGAATGCTCCCTGGTATTCGGAGACCTTTCTCCTCTTTTTTTTCCTCTTTATTCCAGACTCCCCTTCCGGGACGGAACCCGTCCCCAGCTCTTTGTCTCTCCCTTTACTTTTTTTTTTTCTTTCTTTTGTCCTACCTCCTCACGTCGGCAGTGGGTCGCCCCTCCAGTTGCCCGATGTCCTCTGCCAGCATTCAGTTCCTGTTTTTTGGAGTTTGCTTGGCCTTTAAAAGTTCTTTTGGTATATTTATTGGGGAGAGAGTGTTCTCCCCATCCTATTCCTCCGCCATCTTAGTTCCCTCAAGCTGTCCTGCCTTTCCTTTCTCCTCTTCTTCATCCCAAATATACAGATGTTGAAACACCATGTTCGTGTGTTTTACCTAATATCTTTCAAATAGCTTTACTTTTCTCCATCTTTACAGTCATCACTGGGATCATCTCTCACCTACCTACTAGCAATAGCTTCCTAATAGTAGCTTCCCAGGTGGTGCTACTGGTAAAGAACCTGCCTCCCAGTGCAGGAGAAGCAGGTTTGATCCCTGGGTTGGGGAAGAGTACCTGGAGAAGGAAATGGCAACCCACTCCAGTATTCTTGCCTGGGAAGTCTCATGAACAGAGGAGCCTGGTGGGCTACAGTCCATCGGGTCGCAGAGTTGGACATGACTGAGCCACTTAGCAGCAGCAGCAGCTTCCTAATTGTCTTACTTCCATGAGTTTTCCTCCCACTGATCCATTTCCCATGCTGAATACAGTGCTACTTTTTCCAAGAAAGTGTCATTCTCTGCTTAAAACTCTTTAATACTTCCCATGGCCTTTAGAAAAGGTCCAACATCTTTGGTAAATATCTAGACTTTTAATATCTTTCCTGCCAACAGCTACCCCTCCACTCTCCATTCAAACACACACATAAACACACACACACACACACACACACACACACACACACTTTTTCTCTCTCATTCTTCTCAAACTATACACAACTACTTAGGGGTTCAGCATACATGTGAGGCCATTTTTTCTACACTACAAGCCCATGCACCTACTGTCCTGATTGCTTAGATGTTGCTTTCTCTGGCAAGAAACATAGGGATAGCTATTCTTTTCTGGAGTCCCTTATTGTAGTACTTTTCTCATTGTTTTGCAAGTTTTAGTTTCTCTTCTGCCTTTAACCTTCCTTGAGAATTGTCTGTTTAAAGCTTCTGTTTAAATTGCTTTATCCTTACCATGTAGCACGGTAACCAATACAAAATAGAAAGACCCCAAAATTTGCTCATTGGAGGTGTTTTTCTTTTGATATATAGTCAAAAAATGTGTAAGTATGTCGAAGACAAAAAATGCAACATAGTAAGCTAGGTGCCTGAGTTGCCACAGGAGTACAGAGGAAGGTGAAATAGCGATAGTGGGAAATTTGGAATCCCATTTGCTGCTCTGATTCTATACCAACAGCTAACCTGGAAAATAGCAGACGATCACCAAACTTTGGATGTGTTATTCCTGAAGGGAGTATCTTGAGCTGGACTTGAGGAAACTGGTATGTTCTTATAATCAGAGAACAGACAGAATTAAACCAGCCTGTGGAATAGAGTCAGCAAAGTTGAAAAGGAAGGCACTGCACATGGTATCATTGCTTTTGGTTGAGACATGTATCTTATTATATATATTGACATCTCTAATACTGGATCAAGGAATTTTGACATTATTTTACAAATCAGTAATTGCCAAAATTTCTCAGTCCATGGCACACATAGAAAATGAATATATTTAAAAAGCATCTTGGGGTAAAAGAAGAGAAGGCTTGAAATGAACAGAGTGGGTTGTGGCTCTGAAAGTGGTGAGAGGTGGAGGTGATGAATTCTCTGGCTGTTTGAGGCTCAGCTGTCCCAGGCCTGGCCGGATGCTCAGGGCTCTGGAAATGGATACATGAGCACACCTATAATCCATTCATAGCCCACATCAATTGAAAAGCTATGCCCCAACCATAATGGGAAATTATCAAAGTTTACAAAGTGGTATTTGAGGGAGATTAATTTGACAGTCATGTGTATGCGGGGAGTGTGTTTGAGGTAGAAAGATGAAATAAGTGATTACCCATGTCCAGGTGTGAAGTAATGAATACTTGCAATGATAATGGCAAAGTCACAATGAAAAGGGGAGTCAAGAGACACAAAACTTGTTGTGAAACAGGGAAGGAAAGATGATATTCCAATGTGGAACCTGGATGACTGGGAAAACATGATGGTCCTCCTCACAGGGCAAGAAAGGGAAAATCCAGAGAAAGAACTGGTTTCTGAAGAAAGATGACAAGCTAGGCAGTGCATATTAAGATCAAGGTGATGGAGGGGCAGGCAAGTGGAAATATAAGTGAGAGATGTAAGAATGAATTTTAGTGGGGGTTTTGGGATTGGACAACAGTGGTTTAAGACTTAACTATGAGACATGAAAGTTTAAAATCATCAGAATAAATGAGGTTTCTCAATAAGAGTATGTGAGAGAAGAAGGCAGAACTAAGACTTAGGGCAGTGATTTTCAATATATGGTTCCCTGACCAGTATCAGCATCACCTGGGGACTTACTAGAAACAGGAGTGATCAGACCAACTCCAGACCTACTGAATCAAAAGCTTTGGGACTGGGGCCCAGCAATCCGTGTTTCCATGAGCCCTCCAGGATGCTTGGGTGCACAGTGGTTGTCTCAAAGTTGTGTTTATCTTCTAGTGGCAGGTCAGGTAACAGTATCAAAAAGGGAAACAAGGAAGATTGGCTAGTGAGTAGAAGGTAAATTCCAAGTAGGATAATGAAAGCCAAGAAAAGTTAGTTTCAGGAGAACTATGAAGAATATCCAACAGACCAGAGTCGAAAGATGATTTGTTGATGAAATGATGGGAAGAAGCAAAGTCATTAGATTTTTATGGAGATTAAAAAAGTAAATGCTTACCCCTAGATATATATCTGGAGAAAATCTTAATTTGAAAAGATACATGCACCCCAGTGTTAATTTAAGCACTATTTATAATAGTTGGGATACAGGATCAACCTCAATATCCATCAGCAGAGGAATGGATAAAGAAGGCATGGGATGTATATACAACGGAATATTGCATGCCTGTATACTCAGTCATGTATAGTTCTTCGTGACCCCATGGATTGTAGCCTGCCAGGCTCCTCTGCTCATGGAATTTTGCAGGCAAGGATACTGGAGTGGGTTACCATGCCCTTTTCCAGGGGATCTTCCTGACCCACGGATTGAACCCACATCTTTTGTGTCTCCTGCATTGGCAGCAGGATTCTTTAACCATTGTACCATCTGAGAAACCCATAATAGAATATTACTCAGTCATAGAAAGGATTAAATAATACCATTTGCAGCAACATGGATGCACCTAGAGATTATCAGACTAAGTCAGACAGAGACAGACAACTACTGGATGATATACCTTATATTTGGAATCTAAAAAAAAGATAAAAATTAATTTATTTACAAATAGACACAGACTTGGAAAACAAACTTGGAATTACCAAAGGGCAAAGGTAAGGGAAGGGTATACATTAAGAGGTTGGGATTAACATGTATACACTACTGTATATAAAATAGATAAACAAGGACCTGCTGTATAGCACAGGGAAGTCTATTCAATACTCTGTAATAACCTATATGGAAAACAAATCTGAAAAGAGACTGGATATGTGTGGTGGTGGTGGAGGTATTGCTGACTAACTGAATCACTTTGCTGTACATTTGAAACTAACAGCACTGTAAATCAACTATACTCCAATATAAAATAAAATAAAAAAAAAGAGAGAGAGTGAAAAACCAGTTAGTAAAGTAATGCTAGAAATTCTCCAAGCCAGGCTTCAGCAGTACATGAACTGTGAACTTCCAGATGTTCAAGCTGGTTTTAGAAAAGGCAGAGGAACCAGAGATCGAATCACCAACATCTACTGAATCATTGAAAAAGCATGAGAGTTCCAGAAAAATATCTATTTCTGCTTTATTGATATGCCAAAGCCTTTGACTGTGTGGATCACAATAAACTGTGTAAAATTCTGAAAGAGATGGGAATACCAGATCACTTGACCTGTCTCTTGAGAAACCTGTATGTAGGCCAGGAAACAACAGTTAGAACTGGACAGGGAACAACAGACTGGTTCCAAATAGGAAAAGGAGTATGTCAAGGCTGTATATTGTCACCCTGTTTATTTAACTTATATGCAGAATACATCATGAGAAATGCTGGGTTGGAAGAAGCACAAGCTGGAATCAAGATTGCCGGGAGAAATATCACTAACCTCAGATATGCAGATGACACCACCCTCATGGCAGAAAGTGAAGAGAAACTAAAGAACCTCTTGATGAAAGTGAAAGAGGAGAGTGAAAAAATTGGCTTAAAGCTCAACATTCAGAAAACTAAGATCATGGCATCTCGTCCCATCACTTCATGGGAAATAGATGAGGAAACAGTGGAAACAGTGTCAGACTTTATTTTTTTGGGCTCCAAAATCACTGCAGATGGTGATTTTTAATTTCATTGCCATGAAATTAAAAGACACTTACTCCTTGGAAGGAAAGTTATGACCAACCTAGACAGCATATTAAAAAGCAGAGACATTACTTTGCCAACAAAGGTCCATCTAGTCAAGGCTGTGGTTTTTACAGTGGTCATGTATGGATGTGAGAGTTGGACTATAAAGAAAGTTGAGCACAGAAGAATTGATGCTTTTGAACTGTGGTGTTGGAGAAGACTCTTGAGATTCCCTTGGATTGCAAGGAGATCCAACCAGTCCATCCTAAAGGAGATCAGTCCTGGGTGTTCATTGGAAGGACTGATGTTGAAGCTGAAACTGCAATACTTTGGCCACCTGATGCTAAGACCTGACTTATTTGAAAAGACCCTGATTCTGGGAAGGATTGAGGGCAGGAGGAGAAGGGGATGACAGAGGATGAGATGGTTGGATGGTATCGCTGACTCAATGGACATGAGTTTGGGTGGACTCCGGGAGTTGGTGATGGACAGGGAGGTCTGGTGTGCTGCGGCTCATGTGATCGCAAAGAGTCAGACACTACTGAGCGACTTAACTGAGCTGAAAAACCAGCTATATTGTTATAAACTACTATTTATAGTAACAAGGATATTAAATAGAATACTAGTGCATGGTAAAAACGTATTTAAAGAATGCTTTCCCCCTGTGGCAATGGAGCCTGAGCCGATGTGCTAGTAAAAGGAAAGAGACAAAGGGAAGATGAGATGCAGGGGAAGAATTGGGCATCAGTGTGAACCTGTTACAGCTTTATTCACTTTCTGTAATCTATATTTATAAATATTTGTATCTATATATTCTTATCTGAAGCATTACTAATGATACCTATGTCCATGATTTTGAGTGGGTGCCATGCAGAGACTGACTTTTCTAGGGCCAGTATCACATGGGATTCAGAGTAACCAAAGAAAATATCTTACCATGATGGTTGAATGTAATAGCTGTAGTAACATTTCCTGAGACAACTACTCTCTCAGGCACTGCCTGTTTAGAAAATATAACTGTGCCCTTCAAGATTGATACTTACCTACCTGAGGTAACATGAACCCTAGAAAATGTCTTTCATTTTATTTTTTCTTAAGGATATGGTGGTTTAGGAAAAATTTAAACAAACTTATTTCAACAATAGTCTGTTCTAGAAAACTTTCATTTCCCCCATCCTCCTATAAATCCATAGGAGCATCCTAATCTATAATTTACATATATGGCTTTCTCCTACTATAAACTATCAGGTGATATTTCATTCAAATGCTTTTCAAGATTTTTTAGTGAAGACTGAGGTAGATGAGTTTGTATTCTTTTCATGCCTCCACCTTTTGTTCTTTATGACATGTTAATGCTATTACATTTGTATAACACTGTATTTTTCAAGATTATTTTCAGTAATTTTTGTTCTCAGAAGTGTGATTCTTGGTGAGATGTACAGCATCTTTGTATGCCAAATTTCTCAGAAAAATGGGTTTATAATATAAATCCACTTCAAAGCATTTCAAGGATAATAGTAGAAATAAAGTTTAAAAAATATAATGACAATTATAATGCAATTGGGTAATTTCCTAAATAATCAGTACATAAAAATAACTGGGTTTATAGTTGGAGAAGTTGTGATTAAAAGAAGAAATGTGCCCCATTTAATTCTAACTAGAATTTAACATCAGCAGTTCTCTCCCAATCATTCATAGCATAATTCATTTACAAACCTACACTGTGAGTCAAATCATTTCCTAACAAAAGGCATGTTTGACAGAAAAGATTTTATATGACAGAAGATATTCTGTCTTCCAACAACAGCATTGTAAAAGACACGTTCCCTGCTACACACTGTATTTGAGTTAATCTGAGCTAACAGAGGAACAAAATCTGTGGTCCACAACTGTTTATAAGAAAGACAGTAAACTTTTGGATGGCAGCCATTCTGACTGGTGTAAAGTGGTACCTCATTGTGGTTTTGATTTCATCCAAAAGTCTACAAGCAGTAAATGCTGGAGAGGATGTGGAGAAAAGGGAACCCTCTTACACTATTGGTGGGAATGCAAACTAGTACAGCCACTATGGAAAACAGTGTGGAGAGTCCTTAAAAAACTGGAAATAGAATTGCCATATAACCCAGCAATCCCACTGCTGGGCATACACACAGAGGAAACCAGAATTGAAAGAGACACGTGTACCCCAATGTTCATCACTGCATTGTTTACAATAGCCAGGACATGGAAGCAACCTAGATGCCCATTAACTGACGAATGGATAAGAAAGCTGTGGTACATATACACAATGGAATAGTACTCAGCCATTGTAAAGAATTCATCTGAATCAGTTCTACTCAGGTGGATGAAACTGGAGCCTATTATACAGAATGAAGTAAGCCAGAAGGAAAAACAAAAATACAGTATACTAATGCATATATATGGAATTTAGAAAGATGGTAACGAGAACCCTGTATGCGAGACAGCAAAAGAAACGCAGATGTATAGGACAGTATTTTGGACTCTATGGGAGAGGGCAAGGGTGAGATAATATGGGAGAATGGCATTGAAACATGTTAATTATCATATGTGAAATCAATCGCCAGCCCAGGTTTGATGCTTAGGGTCGGTGCACCGGGATGACCCAGAGAGAGGGAAACGGGAGGGAGGTGGGAGGGGGGTTCTAGAAGGGGAACACATGTATACCCATGGCAGATTCATGTCAATGTATGGCAAAACCAACATGATAATGTAAAGACAATAAAAAGTAAATAAAAAGAAAAGAAAAATAAATAAATAAAACACACACACACACACACACACACACAAAGAAAGACAGTAAAGACGGAGTAGATTGGGAAAAACATTTTGACAGCATCCCTGATTTCTAAGAGTTATTCAGTGCTCTGGTCATGGAAGTATGAGTGATTCTTAGAATTCACTTATTGGACTCTTTGGTTTTATTTAGATCAGTAGACAAGGTTAGATACTTACAGTGTTCTTTCACTGAATGTTGGAAAATGAGACCATCAGACAAAGCTATTTTTTTTCTTGTTTAATAAAAGGGAATGCAAGATTGTTCACGTGTGTGCACACACACTTGTGTGCATGTAGGCACTGGTGCACACACTTGAGATTTGGGGAGGAGAGAGCAAAATAAGGGTTTATGGCCATTATTGCCTACTCTGTTCATTCCAAGAAATACCATGGAGAACTTGTGATCGCGATTTGTGTTTGATTAGATATATGAAGTGATGACATGAAGAACACTTGACATTGATGACATTGAACACTTCCTGTTCTGGTCTATCTGATTGGATCTTTTTATAAAAACTGTTTTTCCATGCATTCCTTCAAAAACACAGCTCACTCCAAAATATACCGATAAGGATGTTACTCTTCTGTATAGACTCAGAATATTTCTTCTTTAACTGCTTCTTAGTGACCCTTACTTTTAAACTTTTTGTTTAATAGATGATAACATTGCAGTCGAAAGTATTTGTAATGTGTCTACATGCTCTTTTTTCTTATTCTCACTATTCCCAGCCTGATCGTAGGTATTCATTCCAGTCTCTATCTAGATTGGAACCTGAATCCGCATTAACGATTTTTATTTTTCCATATACTTCACAGATGACAGTTTCTTTTATTATATGAATTGGAGTTGGTCGTTTAATACAACTGGGTCTCACCTGTCTCTGAAGTGGGCATTATTCTTTCTAACTCATGTATCTCGTAAGAATTTTAAGAGGACAGTCAGCTCTGGGCTTGCCTGGTGGCTCAGATGGTAAAGTATCTTCCTGCAATGCAGAAGACCCAGGTTCAGTCCCTGGGTCGGAAAGGTAATGTCTACCCACTCCAATATCCTTGCCTGGGAAATCCCTTGGACGGAAGAGCCTGGTAGGTTACAGTCCATAGGGTCACAAAGATTCAGATAGGACTGAGTGACTAGCATGCACACACACACAAAGATGCACATCACTTCTTCTAAAGTGAGCTCCTTGGGAAAATATAGGCCCTGGACAATTTTTAATAACAAAAATATAGATATTAAAGTGAATTGGTTATTCATAGCTCACAGTTTGATCTTTTCATATTATTTTTCTTGTCTAAGTAGAGTAAATCACTGAAGGCATTAGAATTTATAGATGAACAACCATGTTGGACTAACACTATATAATTTGATTAATTAGTTCTGGTCAGCAGTTTATGTGCTAATGACTTAAACATTATCTTATCTTTCAACAAGTTTTTCCTATTTTTTCAGGTCTCTCTAGTGGTTGTAGTTAGACTATATGAGATTAGTTTTATGTTCCAATGAATAATATTTTGTTTTCAAAATAAGCTTAGACATTATTGTTTTATATTTTAATTCATCATTACAGCATTACATAGAACACCAGATGAAGTTCAGTCTCTTCCGTATGTGTATTCCTTGCTACAGGCTAAACTCTGCCTACATATATGCTTGTACCCATTATATTCATCCTAATTGAAATTTGGAAAATCATTAGGTCAAATATTCTTTCCTATCACCTTCAAAGTTACCTCAGATAAAAATGACTTAGTTGTCATTCTTCCTTCCACTTAAAAAAAAACAAAAAATAACTTGTTTTTCAAAATTCAATTTGTCTGTGGACAGAGGGCAGTGAAATTTCGTTTTGGACTTCTTGGTTATCATTCCACTTGGTCTTTAATTATTAGGCATAATTATTTTTTCCTTCATATTAAGAAATATAGATATGCTTCATGTGCTGCTTCTTCTTGTGTATTTAAACTCTTCACTCTGGTTCTATCTTCAGAGAATGTATCATTTGCTGCTTGCACCCGTTTATACTATGGATATTGTGCTTTTTCTGCTCATTGTTTATCAAAGAATCATCTTCTTGGTTTCTCAGTACTGCCAGAAGCAAAGACCAGTTAGCCCTCATCCTTTTAATCCTTACTTTGCATCTCTTTGTTATAATTTTAGTTTTTAATTCTGTGATCACCATTTTTTATAATACATAAGATGATGTTCTTAGTATATTTTCAACTTTCTTCTAACAGATATGTTTTCTCTGTAACTTAATTCAGGTAAACATGTCCCCGAGTTTACTCCTATGGATGTCGCTGACATATGCTCATGACATCATCATGAAACGTGTCAATCTATTTTCCCTGGCCATTGAGGGATTTGGGGGGCACAGCTTTACAATTGCCCAGGGTATTCTTTGGGGAAATTGTTGAGAGTTAATTGTCTTAATTGTTCCTAATTGTTTTAAGACAAATTACATGTTCTCCTGCTGCAAGAGATTGTATGGTGAAAATTCAATGAAGTCTGAGTGAATAAAATGAGAAAGAGCTGATACTGGCTTATATTTGTAATGGCAGCTAATATAATAAGACAACTGAGTTCTTTTTTATTGTGAAATATGTAATACATACAAAAGAGCATATATAAAGTATATCTATATTTAAAAAAGCAATATAAAATGTTTCAAGAATTTTCCCATAACCCTTTTATGGGGCCATATTAATATTTGTTTCCTTTCTGTTTTAGTATGGCATATCTGATTCATTTCTTCAAGTCAATCTTTAGTGTCACTGGTTTTCCAAAGTATCTTGGCATCTTAATGGATAGCTCTCTTCCTACTTTCCTCCTCTAG
Source organism: Antilocapra americana (assembly GCA_007570785.1). NCBI lineage: Eukaryota > Metazoa > Chordata > Mammalia > Artiodactyla > Antilocapridae > Antilocapra > Antilocapra americana. The sequence continues at coordinate 3,263,174 of ML662441.1, forward strand.
GAGATTCTAATTGTCTGGCTAGGGCCTAGGCATCAGAGTTTTTAAAAAATTCCCCAGTGTTTTCAATATGCAGAGATTGAAGAATCACGCTGGCGTCTGCTGTGTTCTCTGAGTCCATCTCTTAATTGTGCTAATTCCTTCACCAGCTTTTTGTTCTCTTTTGCGGCTGCCTCATCCCTGAAAGTCCTCTTGCTTCCTCTCTTCTTTCTTGTAGCCTTCTCTGACATTTAAGGAGAGCTGAGCATTTCTTGTTTTTATATTTTCTTCAAGTATCTTTTAAATCCCTTCTCACTCCACTTTGTATTTACTTGTTTAAGTGATATCATTGTGTGTGCCAGGGCCCTGTCCTTCTATTTTGCATCATCAGAAAGTGACAGGGAGCCAACATCCATCACGTGATTGCTGAGCTGTTTCCAGTCAATCACATTTCCTTCCCAGACATCATGTTTTTCTTTCTTTTACTATAAATAATAGTAAAAGGTCCATGTTTCTAGTTAATTTGTGCTACTTAGATTATGTGCTTTGAATGGATTTTAAGATTGTATCCTTTATAAGACAATAATAATGTTTTCATATTAGTACTTGTAGTAAAGAATCTTTTCAACAGTCCTTGATCAGCATAATTTGAAAAAAAAAAAAAGACAAAAACAGTGTGCCTTCATTAGGTTTAAGTTACATTTCTAAACTGGACTTTCTGTTTCATTCATTTCTAACGTCCTTGTTTTTGGGAGGTGGTGATGTGTGGGGGGAAATGCACAAGATCTGGTAGCTACACGAAGAGCACTTGGAATCCTCATCTGTAACTTAACCAATGCTATGACCTTGGTCAAGTTTCTTAACTTCTCTGACCTTCAGGATATTTCCCTGAAATTGAAAATAATAATATCTACTATAGAGGGTTAATGGGAGGAGTAAATGAAATAATATATACAAAGCACTCAGATACTAGTAGAGGTAGAAACACTTCTGTAACAGAATTACCTCTGCATTATTTAACTAAGTATTTTATTTTGAATAATGTATATGGTAAATATTTACTACGTGTACCTATGTGTTGGCAATTTTGATGTTTTATGGGTATCAATAGTACAGCGTATAACTGCTACTCAGTCTCATCTCTACCTCTTCTTAGTCTCATCGTTTTGTTTCGGTCATTGAAATAATGGCACTACTTTGCAGTGACAAAGATTTCTAACACTTAGAAGTATTGATGGTGGTGGTGATGGTGGTTTGGTTGCTAAGTCGTGTTGAACTCTTGCGACCCCATGGACTTAAGCTCACTAGTCTCCTCTGTCCATGCGATTCTTTAGGCAAAAATACTGGAGTGGGTTGCCATTTCCTTCTCCAGGGGATCTTCCTGACCCAGGGATCAAATCTGCATCTTCTGCAGGCAGATTCTTTACCACTGAGCCACAAGGGAAGCTGCACTTGGAAGTATTGGTAACATTTATTGGTAACAATACTTGGAAACATTGGCATATAGCCCTGTATATCTTCATTTGAAGAAAATAAAAAGAAAGCATCCAAAAAGACATAAGTCAGAGAATTTGTACAATACACAGAATCTTTGTTCTTAATACACACAGGGTAGAGATAGAAGACTCCCTCCAGGGCCTGGATTCATCTCCCTGTGCATTCATGTCAAATCCAGCTTATGTAAGCTCTTGGACGAAATCAAGCCGACTGATTTTTGCTTATCTTTTCATTTTGCCACATGCTTGGTATATTGTTAGCTTCATCTCTTAAACTGATCCTGAGTTAACTGATATTAGAAAAAGTAGTAAGATATCAGTTTTATGTGTAATTAGCTTTAGAGTACTATCGAGTAAGATTTATGAAGCTCCCCTCATCTAGTCCATTAATAATATAGTATATAAATGGAAATACTTGAAAATAATTTCTTTTATTATACTTTGTAATCAATGTGGATCTCATTTTTTTTTTTTTCTGTCAAGCATGGGCCAATGCTTGTATTAACAGGATTTTAAAACCTGTGGTTAACTGTGAGAGTGACTTAATCATTATTTTGCCCTGAAAAGATAATGGGCTTCATGTCTGTGCAGCCTGGGTTCAAGTACTACCAAAGCGTCCACAAAGGAAATGTTGCCCAGTTTTAAAATATGAATTGCTAAAAAAAGAGAGATGCCCAAGTTTAAAATAACAGCATGAGGATTTCTTTGTAGAATTTGAAGAATAGAAAACACTTGCAAAAATATCAGCAGGCAGAGGCAGGAAGAACAAACGGTAACCAAATTGGTTCCTGTGACAAACCATAACATTTACTTTAAAACATCAGTGTGCTCCTCAGTAAAAGGCAGGCTACCACTCTTTTAATAGATCCCAGGCCTTGTTAAACTCACTGGTCTGCAAGAATTACCCAGGTCAAGAGCAGGTCAAAAAGTGAAAACCCATGTGAAAGTAAACTCTGAAATATCTGCTTTTGAAGAGCCCCAGCCGACTGTCTCCTCTGTAGTAAATACACTTCCTTTTTGTGTACGATATTGTTCAATATATTGTACTTAAAATATATGCAGGTAACAGTAACACCACTACACTATTTTATATCCTGGCTCCTAAGTGCAATTCTAACCCGTCCTGCAGTTTGTGAATCTTTCTTAACTGCTTTTTAAAGCCTTGAGAAAAAGAGAAAAAAAAAAAAAAAAACCCTAAACTTAATAAAGAAAAAATTGTTGCTTTGCTTAGAGCAGTTGCTCCTATTTTGTTTTGAAATCTCTATGCTCTATTTAAAACTAGAGCTGTGATTCTCTCACAGGCAGAATAAAGAAGCAGGAGGGTGACTCACTGTGGAATTTATTTGCCTGGTAAACTGGGTATTAATCTGGCCTACAATACACTTGCTCCAGATTTTGTTCAAGTGTAAGGTCATACTGTGAAGCTGTTTTTCATTTTGTTTTATATGTGTTAATATAAAGCCTTATGAATTACCCTAGAGTTTTGTTCTGACAGCTAAAAAGCATAATCGTTTTTCCTTTCAAGGGGATTGAAAGCAAAGCAATTGACTCTATATTTGAAATGATTTATCTAAGATCCTTTCTCTCACATCTTGTCTTAATGTTTATAGAGAATATTCTTTGAGTTTTTACTGGTAGCATTATCAAGCTCTTTGCCTCTTTGCCTGCTTCTCAAAACTGAGTCCATCTTAGAGTATGGTCTTTTAGAGTTTACTGGCAAAAGTGCCTGCAGAGTTAATGGGCACCACACTATGGTTTTGATTGGAAATAAATAGTCTCTTGAGACTTAAATCAGAGTTCTCTTGGTAGGAAAAAACCAAGATCCTTTTTGCTATCTTCTACAGAAATGAATGGCAAGGGTTTTCATGCGTTTGACTGTATAGAGGAAGCGTTTACATATAATGGCTGTCTGTTAACAGTATTGATGATAAAAGACACAGCGTCAGTCTTGGGGCTTCCTTGGTGGTCCAGAGGTTAAGAATCTGCCTTCCGGTGCATGGGACACAGGTTTGATCCCTGCTCAGGGAACTGAGATCCCACAAGTTGTGGGGCAACTGGGCCCGAGAGTGACAATGCTGGTACATAGCAACGAAGATCCTGTGTGCCGTAACCAAGACATGGCAGCCAAATAAATAAATTAATTAACTTAAAAAAGGCAGGGTCGGTCTCAATATGAAGCTATAATGAAGATCATGCATCATTCATGAGAACAGTTTCTGGAACACATGTCAAAGTAATTAATACACAAAAATATATGAAAAGGGCCAAATGATGCTGGTGGTGGTGGTAGTGGGAGGTGGCAATAATCATATAAGAATAGCTCACAGTTGCTGAGTCCTTTCTGTCTACCTGGAACACTCTGGCTGCTTTACAGTACTAATTCATTTAATCCTCACAACACCTATATGAGGTGGAAAACTATATTGTCCTCATGAAGCATAGAGAGATTAAGTAACTTGCTCAAAGACACAGAGCTAGTAAGTGCAAAATGTGGATTCAAACTTAATAATTGGCTTCTAAGCCTGTGCCTTTTGTTTAGCTTATTTAAATCTTGGTTACACTGGGTCTAATGCACGTGGGTTTTCTCTAGTTTTGGTGAGTGGGGGCTACCCTCTAGTTGCTGTGCTTGGGCCTCTCACTGCAGTGGCTTCTCTTGTTGCAAAGCACAGACTCCAGGCACATGGGCTTCAGTGGTAGCAGCTCCCAGACTCTAGAGCACAAGCTCAGTGGTTGTTGCTAGGCATGTTGGTTAGTTGCTCCAAGGCATGTAGGATCTTCCTGGACCAGGAATCGAATCTGTGTTCCCTGCATTGGCAGGTGGATTCTTAACCTCTGAACCACCAGGGAACCCCCCAAGCCTGTGTGTTTTTTAGCATAGTGCTAAGTACTATGTGATTTGGGAGAATTTTAGAAGATTTTAGAAAGAGAAGAAATGAAGGTTACTAGGGAATACTTTGTGCAGAAACTCTGGGGATTCAGTTGACTTTGAAGGTTGAATAGCTAGATGCCATTGGAGTCTGTGGCTGCCTTTGTCACCACAGTTTACCAGGAACCAGCATAGGGCTTGTGCACCTGGCACATGATAACTAAATATGATCTGGATGGCTAGGCATGGAGTCATCTGCATTCTTGTTGAGCTGGCAATACATCATAAGATTGCACTGCCTCTGTATTTAACTGGACATAGACTTTTAAAATCATCCATAAATTATATGTGAGAGTTGGACCATAAAGAAAGCTGAGCCCCAAAGAATTGATGCTTTTGACCTGTGGTGTTGGAGAAGACTCTTGAGTTTCCCAAGCAGACTCTTGAGAGGAGATCCAACCAGTCAATCTTAAAGGAAATCAGTCCTGAATATTCATTGGAATGACTGATGCTGAAGCTGAAGCTTCAATACTTTGACCACCTGATAAGAAGAACTGACTCACTGGAAAAGATCCTAATAATGGGAAAGATTGAAGGAAGGAGGAGAAGGGGACAACAGAGGCTGAGATGGTTGAATAGCATCACCGACTCAATGGACATGAGTTTGAGCAAGCTCTGGGAGTTGGTGATGAACAGAGAAGCCTGGTGTGTTGCAGTCCATGGGATCACAAAGAGTCAGACATGACTGGACTAGACTGAACTGAACTGATGCATTTTCTGAGCTTCCCAGGTGGCTCAGGAAGTAAAGAATCTGCCTGTAGTGCAGGAGGCCCATGTTCAATCCCTGGGTCAGAAACATCCCCTCGAGAAGGAAATGGTTACCCACTCCAGTATACTTGCCTGGGAAATCCCATGGACAGAGGAACCTGGAAAGTTATAGTCCATGGAGTCACACAGTCAGACATGACTGAATGACTAACACACACACACACACACACACACACACACACACACACACTTTGCTTAAATTTGCCTGTAGTGAAGTATTTCTTTAAAAGGCATGTGATTCTAGTTAGTCTGTTCACTTTTCTATTTGCTTGGTATATTTCTAAGAACTAGAATTGGTTTATGCCTTCAATATTTATTTGTTTCCTTCCTATTATCTACATATCTAGGCCATAGTCATTTTAATTTCAAATTTTGTCTCTCTTTAAAAATCACACTAATCCAGTTAACTGCTAGCAATAAACTGATGACAAAAAAGAGGATGAAGCAATAAAAGAGATTCAGAAATACTGCTTATACATCTGAATAATGTTACAGGCAGTGTTTTAGCAATCAGAGTTTTTGTTGAAGATCTCCAAAATCTTTACCTTCAAGATAGCCTTGTGATGCATATAAAAGAAATACTTGAAAACAGTATTTGATATTTATTAAGAATAGTGGTTCTGGGGTCAGACATTTGTGGTTTCAAATGCCAGCTCTCTTGCCTTCTGGTCCTATGGCAAGAGGAAAGATTGTTGAACTCTGAGCTTCCAGTTACTCATCCCTCTCAGGATTTTCACAAGAATTACATAAATTAATATACATTATTTTAGTATATAAATGCTTACCATGGTGCCTTATGCATAGAAAGAATGAATAAATGGTGGTAATGGTTATAACAGTAACTTTAATAATATAATAATTTATTATTATTTACTATATTAAATATTAATTTAATGTTATATTATTATATAATATATTTTATTATATAATATAATAATTATTATCTTTAGATATGGAAGGAATAAAACAGGGATTCTCATAATTATGCTGATTGGGGTCATCAAGAAGCTTTGAGAAGGTGAACTTTAAAGAATAAATGAGGAAGGAAGGAGGGGTAGGTGTTTCGGCAAGAGGAAGAACCTGGCCAAAGGAATGGGTGGGGAGTGTGTCTGTCCTCTGGGAAGTGTAGAATTTGGTCAGCCTGGTGAGACGTGGGAGCATTAGACTTTGCCAGGCAGGCAGTTGGCTCTTCTCCATGATGTCCAGGTATGCAGGGACAGACTTGCATTCTTTCTGAGCACAAATGAATAGGCAATCAGTGGTTCCTAGAGAGGACATGTGGAGAAGGCAATGGCACCCCACTCCAGTGCTCTTGCCTGGAGAACCCCATGGACAGAGGAGCCTGGTGGCTGCAGTCCATGGGATCCCGGAGAGTGGGACATGACTGAGCGACTTCACTTTCACTTTTCCCTTTCATGCATTGAAGAAGGAAATGGCAACCCACTCCAGTGTTCTTGCCTGGAGAATCCCGGGGACAGCGGAGCCTGGTGGGCTGCCGTCTATGGGGTCGCACAGAGTCAGACACGACTGAGTGACTTCACTTTCACTTTTCACCTTCATGCACTGGAGAAGGAAATGGCAACCCACTCCAGTGTTCTTGCCTGGAGAATCCCGGGGACAGCGGAGTCTGGTGGGCTGCCGTCTATGGGGTCGCACAGAGTTGGACATGACTGAGGTGACTTAGCAGCAGCAGCAGCAACAGCAGCAGCAGCAGCAGAGAAGACATGGGAGACAATTAAAGTGGTAATTTAGGAAGATTTGATATGGCTGGGACCTGGGTGGACTGGAAGAGGAAGGGGCTTTAGGTAGGAAGGCCAACTTCGAGGCTTTTGTGTGACAGTCTAAAGCGGATTTGATGAGTATCTCACCAAAAGAGGGTGGATGCAGTAGGAATATGAGGTGAGGAGACCAGGAATGTGAGAGACTCTGCAAGGAAAGAAAAAAGGGTTTGGAATGCAGGAGCGGTGTTGAAAATTAGAAGTCAAAGAACCCAGCAGATTCTAGCTTTTTCAAAAAATCTTTAGGCGTTCTAACATTTAAAAATTACTCTTCCAAAATATTTTAGTAATTGCTGTCTAATGACATTGTCCTATGACTCTTGTGAAGTATTGTCATGATGTGAAAGGAAAGGTTAACTGAACTGAGACTTTAGAATTTAATGTAAATAATTAAGTCTTCCAAATCTTATCAAATCTTAAACCACCTTGTTTAAATTGAGTTTTATCATAACTATCTCTCCTTTAAGTAAATTACTTTCTGATGTGCTAGGGGGAAAAAAATCCTTTCCCATTAACCAGATGAAGTAACATCAGTTTGCTTTTGAAATTGTTCATTTTATTATCTCATCACTCCTTTTTCTTCTGAAAAGTGAAACCAAAAGCAAAAAAAAAAAATTAAGACAATATAATTATATCTTTAATCCTCTCAAAGTAGAACTAAGATGATTCAATGTAGAACTTCGGGATCTTTTTACAAATGATGGGAGGGGATTTGTATTACATTGCTCAAGTTGATGCACTTGAAACTTGACTAGGAAAAATTCCCTTTATTGGAGGATAAATACATTATTCATATTGGGGGAGAGGTCGTGTAGTCTAACATCTCATTTTTAAAAGCTGTAGGACTCTTATTAATGCTAATAATGTTAGAATGTTCTCTTTTAGCATGTTGCTGAACCCAGTCCAGTTATTTCTACAGCAAACATGGTACTGACATACTTCTGCCTTCAGTTGCTAAATGAGAGTTAATTAAATGAAAGAGTCATAGAAATAAAACAGTATACTGTAGATATGGCCAGCAGTTTAAAATGATTGATTTTTTTTTAAATTACTCAAGTTTCTCCTTTTCATTATTTTACTCAGAGCCACAGCTTTTAACAGGTAAACTACAGAATGAAGCTGCAATGATCTAATTTCTGAGGTGGCTAGTAATTAATTTTATTTTAGTTTTACGTAACTTCAAAAATAAGAGAATAAACATTTCAGCACACAAATTTGATGCAATGAAGTAATAGTTACCAAGAAATAATATGCTACCTGTTCTTATTAATTTGGTTTAGTTGAAACTTCCTTTTGAAAAATTACAACAAGAGTGATGTACAAAAATATTTTAAAAAATTTGTCCTTTCTCATTCTGTATTTTACCACATTTGATTAGGAAAGAAAACTGTCTAGAGACAAAGAATGGGAGCTTGTTACTGAGCTCACACCACTTCTTAGGTAGAATCCTAGTGATAATCTCTTTTAATCTTTGTGTTTAATTATTAATTATTGTTTGTTTGGCTTTGCTATCTGGGAGTATTGTTATGGAGACTACATGGCACTATTCCGTTTCAACAGGAGGCTTGCCTTTTTATTTTATACCTAAAGACTATGTTCAGCCCAGTTGGAGAACAGCCTGAGATGCGTGGCAATGACATGCAAAATAATTGCTTTTCCTTAATCTTTAGACATGGATTCACAATTTAGAAAAACCCAGTAGTTTTTCCTCTACAGCCGGGATAATGTCCTTTGTATTGAAAAATCACACTGGAGACTGTTTATTTACAAGGGTCTAAACATGCGTATCTTTATGGCTTTTTCCTGTCACAATGAATCACCAGCTATAAGTTGTCCTTTGTTGGTTTTGGTAAAAATCAAATGAAACCCAGCAGGAGATCTCAGAGTGCATTGTCCATGAGTGTAAAAATGCTGTGTTGATGACAGATCATACTGTTTTTATTAAAGCTAAGAACATTGACTTGACTTTGCTTTTTGACCCTGGTACTCTACTGTCAAGGTGATTTTATTTCTACAAATTTTCCTTCTGCTGGCCTCATCAATGATTCACCATAAAACATTAGACAAATTCCCATCATCTGTATATGATTATAGTAGGTTCTGTTGTGCTGTTCCCTGCAACTAAAAATATGTTTTTCAGCTTTGTCTAAAGAAGAATCAATTTGCTAGTGCTCCTCCCTTATGCAATGTCTGCTTGCTTCAATATCAAATTATAAAGTGACATGAACGAATTGTAAAGCATCCTGCTGTTCACTTTAATAACATTTGCTAAAACTTGAACTACTTATCATATATTTTTAAAAAGAGAAACAAAGACTACCTTTAACAAATAGTGACTTGTGCCTGGTCAGGATATGCAGGATTTTCTATCCTCTTTGGGACCTAAATGTAGTGGCTCTCTCATTTCTCAGATCTGTGATCTGTATTATATGCAGAAAATTATTTACAAATAACTTGAAAAGTAACTAGATTATAAAACTATTAATAATACGGTGCAGCCCGAGGTCTGTTGAAGGAACAGGCAGCCTGACTCATCTTCCTGCTTGTAATCTTAAATTAGTTTTCATCATGTCACTTCTATGGTGAAAAACTATTTTATGCCCTAAAATAATTATGTACACAATGAAAACCTTTAGTTCATATTCTCAGAGGACATATATTCTGTGAGATTACACAATACTGATAAAAATAATAGTAATCATTAACTGTATGTGTGTGCTCAGTTGTGTCTGACTCTGTGACCCCATTGATTTAAGCCCGCCCGTCTCCTCTGTCAATGGAATTTTCCAGGAAAGAATACTGAAGAGAGTTGCCATTTCCTCATCCAGGAACCATTAACTGAGCATCTTCTGACTGCTAGGCACTTTACATAATTATTTCATTTAACATTAATCTAGCCAATGTAGATATAATGATAATAAAACTGAGTCTCGGAATGATTAAGTAGCTTATCTAAGATTTCTGAGCAAATAAGTGACAGAATAGAGAATTGCATGCAGATTTGCCTAACTCTTATCTTTGACAGATTAAAGAAAAAAAGAAAAAGAAAAACAGATGAGAAACCTAGCAAATCTAGCTCTAGCTGATCTCCTTAGTTCTCACTGTTGCAATATGCTATCACTCTGAGAAGCTTGGATCACATATTATTCTTCCTGGAAATTTCTAAATGACTATATCTTTCTTTAAAATTATGTAGAAATATTTCATTGCATCAGTTGGAGCACTTTCCAAAGCCCTGACCCATTATTTCAGCCTAACTCTCTAACATGTCAATCTTAAAGGAAATCAACCCTGAATAATCATTAGAAGAGCTGATGCTGAAGCTGAAGCTCCAATACTTTGGCCACCTGATGCGAAGAACCGACTCATAGGAAAAGACCCTGATCCTGGGAAAGATTAAGGGCAACAGAAGAAGGGGGCAGAGGATAAGATGGTTGGGTAGTATCACCAATTCAATGGACAGGAGTTTGAGCAAACTCTGGGAGATATTGAAAGACAGAGGAGACTGGCATGCTGCAGTCCGTGGGGTCACAGAGCTGGACATGACTTAGCAACAGAAACAACACTATCCCTGACATTTCCTTTCAAATGTCTCACACCCCAATAACTTGAACTTGATGGTTATTTCCAATATACACTTAAAAAACTTGTATTGGAGTATAGTCAGTTTACAAGGTTGTGTTATTTTCTGCTGTACAACAAAGTGAATCAGTTATACATATACACATAACCACTCTTTTTTAGATTCTTTTTCAATATAGGACATTACAGAATATCGAGAATTCCCTGTGCTATACAGTAGGTCCTTATTGGTATATATTTTATATAGAGTAGTGTGTATATGTCAATTCCAATTTATCCCTCCTATACCCTCTATCTTCCCTAGTAACTTTAAATTTGTTTGTTACATCTGTGACTCTATTTCTGTTTTGTAAATAAGTTCATGTGTACCATATTTTTAAATGTATCACTTACATTTAAGTGATATCATACAATACTTCTCTTTCTCTATAACTTACTTCCCTCAGTATGACAATCTCTAGATCCATCAGCATTGCTGCAAATGGTATTATTTTGTTCTTTATTATGCCTGAGTGCAATTCCATTGCATATGTCATTTCTCTGTTGATGGACAGTTAGGTTGTTTCCATGTCCTGGCTATTTTAAATAGTGCTACTGTGAACATTGGGGTGGATGTTATCATTTTCAGTTATGGTTTTCTCTGGATATATACCCAGAACCCTCTGACTGTTCAAAGGAGAAAAATGCCTTCCTTCACTCTTGGTTTCCATGAGGAGAGAGTGTCCTTTGGCACAATCATAGATTGTTTTCTGTCCTTTCCTTCTCTAACCCTGGGAGAATGAAGGAATTTTTCAGATGAGTACATTTGGTTAAATGATTGGGAATGCTCAGCATATCTCTATCATTCTTTAACTGGGAGCTAGCTGCTGAATTTAGGCCCCTTTGGTGCCAAGACACAAGTTTGGGGTTGCTGCCATTGGCTGGGTCAGTCTGCCTAACTCTAGGATTCCACAAATGGGTGCATTTGGCTCTAGAACTAAGCAGCACCCTGCAACATGGCACCTCTCAATAGTAAAATCCATATTTCAGTTTACTTTTGTTATTTCTCAGCTTGCTCAAAACCTGGATGGGAAAGGGGATGCTATTTATTGAGGACTCTTTCTGGGATTCCAAAAATGTTCCCTTTATTAATACATGACCCTCTTTAATATCCATATAATAAAGTCCCATTTAACATTCGAGACCTTCTTAAAAGCCTTCTCTCTTGTCAAGTTCCCTGTAGGATGGCTTCCAGGGGATAGAATCTCGCCTTCCTTTAAACCTCCTTGGTAGTTTTCTGTGATTCTTCAAACCATATGAATCTTAGCTGATGTCTTTCACTTATTGATTCACTTTATTAATAAGTTTGAAGTTATACTCTGCATTGTTCTTATGCCTGGGATTACAGCAGCCCACAATTCAGATGTGGTCCTGGTCTCTCTTGAATTATTCTTAGTAGCTTAGCAAAGTAGGTTTGGATCGAAAAGTAATGATAAATGGTGTGAGTGGTAAATGGCAGTGTAGGGTGCTCTGGGGGTACATATAGCATTTGTGCTAACCTAGACTGGGGCATCGTTAAGGTGACAAAGTCTCAGTGGGGCTGTGATCCTTTCTGAAACTTGAGGACCTCTTCCAAGCTACTGAACACTTTACACAGTGACTTTGGGGCTACTACTTGAAAAATGACTAAGAGTTAGCTGGGTAAAGGGACTAGATGGCTAAGGAGCAGAATATCTGTTGAGTTGAGTTATTTTTCATTAAAGTGGGTTCTCTTCATCTTGGGAATACTCTACAAGTATTATTATTTTATAACATGTATAGTATGCCAGATGCTGTGTGAAGCATTGTTCACATATTTAGTTTGTTTTATCTTTCAAATAACTTTATTATGGCAATTTTATGTCAGTTTTAAAGATCATGAAACCAGATTCGGATATACTGAGTAACTTGTCAAGAGTCATAAAGCTAATTAGTGGCAGAGCCCAGGAGCGAGGAATTACCTCTTAACAAAGTCTGCTTTCTCTGCAACAATTATGGTAACGGTTGCTACTATTACTGAAAAACACCTCTAATCAGTGTTTCCTGTGAGCACTGATGTTCTAAGGGCTCTATGTACAGTGTCTTACTTAATCCCCGACACAATGAGGTTGGTAGTATTATTATTATTTAGTATTCCACAGAGAAAGACATTTAGAGTTCAGACAAGGTGGTTAAGGAGCTAAGTTCACAGAGCTCGAAGGTGTGGGGTTAGGATCCGAACTGAGTCGTCTCTCCTTAGGGCTCAAGTTTCTTAATCAAAATTTTCAGGAAAAAATTTACAACTCTAGTAAAGATATTTGCCTGGGTGCAAGAATCTTGGAGCAAGAAATGATAAAAAGATATGTATGCTCTCAGAATAATTGGGGCTATAGAAGCCAAGAGAAATTCATTTGGAAGAGACTTGACTTTTAAAATCAAAAGTATATATTCATGTGTGGGTATTGCTTAGAAAAAGTTTACACTGAGTTGGAAGAAAATGGGGAGTGGTTAGTAAGCAGTTTTGTTTACTTGATGTAGCAAAGAGTGCAAACAATGTGTTGAAATAAGGTACATTTTGGACAAGAAGATAAGATAAGAAGGTATGGGATGGCAGTTAGTAAACAGGTAGTTCAAAGGTTCCTAAGGAGTACTATTTGATTTAGAGAATGTTCGACACGTATTCAGTTCCTGCACACAGGAGCTTCATGAACAAAAAGATAGCTTTGAATGATTGCATTACTCGCAAAATCACAGATTTCTGTTTTAAAAACACACTTTTCATCTATAGGCCACCCAATATATGGAATTTTGCTTTGGGGAAATTGATAAAATAGGAAATGAATTAGCTATACATGACTCAGGGATTTGTTTTTATGGAATTTTGAGATTTTCTACGTCACAGAGAATTCTAAAGATTATTTCATGAATTTGTTCCTTGTGGCAGAGATTTTGGAATTGCTCTGTGACGTATGTCAGGCATATCCAGCCACCTCAAGTGACATGCTGGAGAACTGTCCCTTGGAAGATCAGATGGTCCCAGTATGTTGAGCCGTGATCTACTTCTTAGACACTCACACTCCTGTTTTTCTCATCTTCTCACTCAGGTTTCTAGTATGCTGAAATTGCCTCAGAGCTGCCAGAGAATGGCCTGACCAGTGTCCCTTTTGTGTTTTCCACTAAACATTACCTGTCCTAGATCCTAGTCTTGCTTTCCAAGTGGCACCAGGGATAAAGAACCCGCTTGCCAATGCAGGAGACAGAAGAGATGCGAGTTTGATCCCTGGGTCGGGAAGATCCTCTGGAGAAGGGAATGGCAACCCACTCCAGTATTCTTGCCTGGAGAATCCCATGGACAGAGGAGCCTGGCAGGTTACAGTCCATGGGGTCGCAAAGAGTCGGACACGACTGAAGCGACTTACCATACACTCACGCTAAAACTCTAGACTTTGATCTCCAATGAACATGCAGTCTAATTAATCTTGATAACATATTGATGTTGTTGTAATTACAGTGAAATTCTAGCACCTGCTTCTTTCCCATAGGTACCAAAAGTACAATTCAACTTTTTCCTCTTAAAACTATGAGACCAGGCGTTGAGAGGAGAGTAGATCAAGAAGGTGATATTTTCTTGGGACTTTCCTAGTGGTCCAGTGGTTAAGACTCCATGCTTCCAAAGCAGGGGGTGCAGGTTTAATCCCTGTTTGGGGAACTAAGAGCCCACATGACTCATGGCATGGCCGGGAAATTAAAAAAAAAAATTTTTTTTGTTTTTTTTAACTAAAATGATGGTTTTTAATGGGAACCAGAGGTATGGTTACAGTTACATAGGTCCGACACAAAACACCCGTGCGTGATCAGGAGGTGGAAGGTTACAAAATAATGAGGGTAGTAACACTGGGGACAGGAAGAAAGCTGCTCCAAGGCCTCAGGAGCCAGGCTAGTACGGCCTCTCCCTGCGGTCCTGTCTGTGCTCACCCCTGGAGTCCATCTTGCCAGGGCCGAAACCACCTCTGTCCCCACCACCCCGGCCCCCTCGGAAGCCCCCACGGTCCCCTCCTCGGCCTCGGTAGCCACCCCGATCATAGCCTCCTCTGCCACCACGACGATCATCTCCGTAGTTACCCCCCATATGAGAGCCTCCTGGTCCCCCTCCTGGGCCATCTGGTTTAGGGGCCTTACACTGGTTACATTCATTCCTCCAAGAGAAGTTCATGTTCTCACATGTAGGATTAGGACACTTCCAGTGCCCTGCTCGCTGCTGTCCTCCGCCACCACCACCACCGCTGGGGAATCCTCCTCGGCCACCGCCGCCACTACCACCACCTCCATAGCCTCCACGGCCCATGGGTCCTCCTCGCCCTCGGCCTCCACGACCCTTGCCACCACCCCGATTGAAGTCTGCTCGCCGAGTAGCACATGAGACCTTGATAGGATTCCCAGAGAATTCTTTACCATCAAACCAGTCAATAGCTGCTTTGGCAGAAGGTGGGTCATCAAATGATACCGTGGCCTCTCCCTTCAGCTTGCCTGTTTCCCTGTCTGTATACAGATTAATCAGGGGCTGTCCTGTTTTCTTATTTGCCTTAACGATACCAATCTGCTTGAAGTAATCAGCTACAGACTCAGTTGTAACAGTCTCGCCCAGCCCTTGCACGAAGATGGTGCTGTTGTCTGAATTATCCTGTTCAGAGTCATGACGTGATCCTTGGTCCCGAGGGCCACCAAATTTATTGAAGCCACCACGGTCACTTCCGCCCGTTCCGCCTCTGCCTCCACGGCCACCTCCAAGACCTCGGGGTTCATAGCCACCACCGCCGCCGCCCCGGCCACGGCCCCCACGGTCCTGCTGGCCTCCCCCGTAGCCACCACTCTGGTCCTGACTGCCGTAACCACCGCCGCCGCCGCCACCGCTCACGGAGGACTGATCTTGGCCATAGCTACCTCCACCACCCCCTCCACCTCCACTGCTACTGTTGTACTGGTTCTGCTGTCCGTAGCCCTGAGGGGGGTTATGGCTTTGCTGCTGTCCACCATAGCCAGACTGCCGGCCATAGCCTCCACTCTGGGGCTGCCCATAGCCGCTGCTCTGAGAACCGCTACCGTAACTTCCTGAGGTGCTGCTAGGAGCTGGCTGCTGGCCACAGCCAGGGTACGAGGACTGTTGCCCGTAAGACGACTGAGAACTCTGGCTACTGCCATAGCCACCAGCTGAGCCAGATCCCTGGGGAGCTGACTGTGTGCCGTAGCTGTTCTGGGTCTGTCCGTAGGAACCACCGTAGCTGCTCTGGCCATAGCCCGAAGTGTCCGCAGACTGGCCGTAGCCACCGTACCTCTGCTGCCCGTAGGGCTGATTGCTCTGCTGGGAGTAGCCCTGCCCAGGCTGAGTTGGGTAGGCCCCGTAGCTTTGGGTTGCCTGTTGGGTATAGTCGTTTGAGGCCATGTCCGTGCACGCGCGCACAGGCCGACAAGCAACAAGGTTCCAACACTACCGAGCACCGACGCCTCGAGGACTGACTAAAAAAAAAAAAAATTTTTTTAAAGAAGACAATATTTTCTGGATAAAATTTGCAAATTTATAACTGCTTCATTTTGCATAAACTATTATCTTTTACTGGGATTCAGATTCATCAACTTTAAAGTGGAGATAAGTCTTCTCACTCTTATTATTTCATATTGCTAGGCTGAATTCGGCCATCTATCATACTGTGATTTTATAATTAATTATAAACTTAATTTTAAACTTACAAAATTAATGAACCAAGTCTTTACTTTCCATTTACACTCAATAAATATGCTTGTATCTGAAAGTGTGAGTTATGTCTGTTTCAATGTAGTAACATAAAGGGAATTCTAACTTAGGTCAAAGGAGAAAGGTGGTAGGAAAATTTTTTGTTTTGTTTGTTTATGAATCAGAATTATACAAGCTTTAAATGACGTGGGCTATCATATTCTTTCTCTTATCTGTGTCACTCAGAACACAATAAAAAAAGGAGAAAGAAAGGAGAAGGAAAGGGGAGGAGGAGGAGGAGGAGAAAGAAGCGGTGGTTTGGATTTTGAGGGGAAGATGCATTCATATCTGAGTTTGGCATGCTTGTGAGACATTATGGACAAATGTTTAGGAGGTGATATGGGGATAGAACCCAAGAGATAAAACTTTGAGACTCAGCCTGTCATTTGGTAGGGTGTGCAGTGTAAAGACAGAGGTCTGAGTGTGAAAGTGAGGGAGATCAATACTTGATAAATTAGCGGAGGAGGATGAGTCCCCCAAACAGGGAGGCAGAGAGGCAGTGTGTGGTGTCATGGAATCCAAGGGAAGAAGGCATTTCAAAACGAGGAATTTGTTCAGCAGTTTCATGTTACGGAGAAATCAAATAAGATAAAGAATGAAAAAGCTCTGGGCTCTGGCGCAGAACTTGCTAGCTTAAAAAGAAGAAAAAACAAAGAGATAAAAAAGATTCATTTACTAAATCTTACTAAATTATAGACTGTCAAAGTTTTTCTCTGTCTTAAAGATTCGTAATTCCTCTATTTTTATTATGTCTAGATTGACAAAGATAGTAATGATATCAAATGCAAATTGCAAATTTAACTTCTTTTTCTTTCTCATTTTGAAAATTAAACCAAACTGATAATTCATTGATTATTATGCCTGTGAAATTATGTTGGTAAAGTGACAAAATATGAAAATATATTAATGATCTAAAAATATGTAGTTTCTCTCTCTTTTTTTAAACCAAATCAGAACTGTATAGCAAAGTGGGTGAGATTACTTTCAAATTCAAGTACACTTTTGACCATTAAAAATGCGGTTTTGCATAGTTAAGAGCATGGATTCCAGAGTCAGACTATCTATATTTGAATTCCAGCCTGAACATTTGCTGTTATTATGATTTTGGGCAATATGCCTGTCCTCTTTATGACTCAGTTATCTCATTAATATTTGTAAAATTGTGATAATAATTGTGGTGTTGGTTTACTCACTAGGTCATGTAGGACTCTTGATGACCCCATGGACTGTGGACTGTCAGGCCTCTCTGTCCAATGGATTTTCAATAGTATTCCACAGCTTTTGTATGAAGGTTAATGAGTTAACATTAAACATTGTCTAACACTTATGCCTACTATGTTTAAGTATAGGAATTCTATAGAAATTATACTTAAAAATAGCTGTAAGTTTGAATTTAATATATGTGTATACACAGCCATATTTATTTATTTATTCTCTGACACACCAAAAATACCATGATCTGCAAGTATTCTATATTGAAATTCACACAAACCACTTTTTAAAAGCAACTATGGTAATAGTGGAGTGATAGCATTTAGTTTGTCTAATTTTACTTATAGCAGAAGGTGGTCAGTGAAGGAACGTTAGCCATTCTAAGTCTAGGACTTGAATTTTTTTGGAGGGGGCCAGGGAATAGGTAAGTACCTCATTTTATTATGGATGCACATATATTTTAGATCAAATTAATGGAAATTCTTTCTGAAATTATACTGTGCCAGTCTTATTTTCATGGCAAGTCAGTTAAAATCAATGGGGCTCTTCCTAGCCCCTTGCGTTGATTATCTAGTGTTGTGCAAGAAACCGCTGTAAATTTAGTATCTTAAAACAACATGAATTTCTGACCTCACAGTCCAATGTCAGGGTACGTATTATCTGGGTTCTTGATTCTCCCTGGGCTAAACCAAGGTGCAGGCCAGGACTGTGTTCTCATCTGGGGCTTAGGATCTTTACCCAAGCTCCCTGTTTGCTGGCCAAATTCAGTTCCTTGTAGCTGTTGTACTGGAGTCTCATTTTTTTTGCTGACTCTTGGCAACTAGATGCTGTTTCGCTTTCGTGCCATGTGACTCTTGCTTACATAGGGTGGACACGACATGAGTGTTTCCTCAAGGCCAGCAGGAGACTCACTTCTAATCACTTAGGCAAGTCCTGGACGCTAAACAGTTGACACAACTGAGAAAAGATAACAAACAAACAAACAAAAGAAAACAGAAAAAAAAAAAACTATACCGTTCATATCACCATCATCTCATCAGAATAGTGCTCAGGCATTAGGAAGCAGTCAAACTCAAATCAGCGAATACAAGTTTTTCAAAATTCACATTTCCACTTGAAAGCTTGAATTTCGTTATTGGGAACAAAAGCTGAGAATTATTTTCCTTGGAGTTACAGGGCTCCTTTGCGCCCTTTCCCCTAAGACAGTAATAGTTGGATAAACCAATGGGAATAACCATAGCTTGTCAATTGTTCATTAAGGAAAAATGGTGTTTCCTGAATAACGTGGCTAGTTTGGCTCATGCATTGCATCATCCTTGATACAATCCTTATCATCATATTTTTAGTTTTAAGACCCTGGCTGGTGAGTGGGGTCAGTAAGATCAACAATATTTTCATAATAATACTGAATTATTTATTTACTTGTCATTGTATTGACAGCTTTGCATAAGCAGTGGTGAGGTGAATGAGCTGACTGGTCCCTTAGCAGGAGTCAAGGCAAGGTCTTCATGCTGGATGGGTGGCCGCAGTTTATCACTAGCTACTAGCAGCCAAAGGAAAAAAAAATACAAGTTGAACTTAGGAGTGTCCTTGATGGAACAGTAGCAATCATATATTTTATTAAATCTTGGCCCTTGAATGCGCATGTTTTCTTATTTTAAGTGAGGAAATGGAAAGCACACAGAAAACTTTATTTTAAATATTAATAGCTGACCATCTTTTCTTTGTACTCTTTTATATTGCTTTAATGTTGAGAAAACTTTAATTCCTTAATATACTTGATAAATATTGTATGCATTTTATTATGTGCTTTGAAGAAATACTTAAACTTTCAATCACTTAGAGTTTCATTTGCTTTGTTGTGTTAAGGAAAATCTAACATTTCCCCTCAAATGTTAAGTTATCTCAACATCACTGTCTTAGAATGCTTTATTTTCTTTTACATTTCGACATATAACTTGAAGAAACACAAATCTGGGATAAATTCAGACATAGTAAACAAGATATTTCTTTTAGGTGACCTGAAATTCTGTAGAGAAAGAAGCATTTAAAAAAATCTCTTTTTAAGTAACATGGAAACTTACATTACCATATGTAAGATAGCCAATGGGAATTTGCTGTATGACTCGGAACTCAAACAGGGGCTCTGTGACCATCTAGAAGGGTGGGATGGGGAGGGAGTGGGAGGGAGGTTCAGGAGGGAGGGGACATGGGTGTACCCATGGCTGATTCCTGTTGATGTTTGACAGAAAACAACAACATTCTTTAAAGCAATCATCCTTCAATTAAAAAATAAATAAAATGGCAAAAAATCATTTTAATAAAACTCCTAAATTCAAGACAGAATTTCATTGTTATAGCATAGTTTATATTTGTCCAATTTAACCATCTAAATTTCAAGTGATATTTTTATTATAATATTTATTGAAAATGTTAAATATGGTATAAAATAGATTTACAATATTTGACAGTATAGCCTGCATTTGAAAGCAATATATAAAGAGAAGATAACTGAATTTGGAATCATATGCCTTCTTTAATACTTGAACTATACCACTTAGAAGTTAAAAGTTCTGAAGCAGGGTGTTTTCTATTTGTTTTTGCTTGTTTTTAGCTTTTCTGAACTTCAGGATCTTCCTTAACATGTAGTCAGGCCTACTTATGACCTACCCTGCCGATATGCTGTGCGGTCTGGATAGAGACCATGCTGTTTATAGTAGCTGCCCAATAATTGCTAGTGAAGGTAACTACCACGTGTAATGACGTCCATCTAGGAGAGTCCATCCTGAGGTATGGCTCACAAATGCGCATTCAGAGAAGAGACCTTTTTGCAGTTTGCAAATATTTATGAGGAATTTCTCCCCAAACTAAATATTTTGGTGAATAATAGAACACCACTTTGGTACATGTCTTCGATATTATTTGATAGAACTAGTATCGTATGAGCAATTTTCAAATTGTATTTTTGAGTAAAGGTATTTTCTTCTGTATTAGTTTTGGGTTGGCCAAAAAATTTATTCCAGTTTTTCTGTAAGGTGCTATGAAAAAACCCAAATGAACTTTTTAACCAACCCCCAATGATTTGCATATTGTCTATCAAAAATAATTTAAAGTTATATCACATTAAAAATAAGCTAAATTTTTTCAAGTTAAACTATCAAAAAAGATTATGAAAATAAAATGAAAATTTGCTAGGAGAGGTGACACGAATATACACCTGTAATTAGATAGACAACTTAGTCTTATTCTGATACATATTTTAAAGAAAGTTTTCACATATTTAATGAAAACAAGTATTTCCACGGAAGAGAAATAAACACTTAAAATTATTTTCAATAGATACAGGGAGTAAAACTACACATAAGCTTATAAGTTAAGTCATAAAAATTATGTAGAGTTTTCTCAGGTCGTATTTCATATGTAAAAAATAAATAAATCTCTTGTGGATTTAAAACTATTTAACAGGCATTTTATACATCTAAAAGGTCAAGTCTTTTATGATTGACTTTGCTGATTTAAAGTAGAATAACAGTTTTTTCAAACATACTGTTTATGTTGTATTGTTAGAAAATTAAATTTGGTCTTGTCTAATAAGCAGTCCAGCAACTTTAATAGATTTGCCACATTGATAAAAAATAGACAAATTAGAAGGCTGACTTCTGCATTTATTTCCTGAAAGCAAAGGGCACATAAGCTAAACATTTCGAATGCACGTTTCGCTCTGAAAGCATTAGATCTATTAGGACAGGCAGGGTGGAACTCTGCTCATTGAATGCCCCCATGATAAGTCATGAGTTTTAGGACTAAGCCAAGCTGGCATGCAAAAGGGGTTGCTGTTGATCTTTTATACTAATTTTGGATTAATTGTGATCTACAGCACTGCGTAAACATGCTATCCTAGTGCTTTAGCTTCTCCACAGCTAAACATTAATCCTTCTTAATGCTCTAAGTCAACTTTTAGTCCTTAGAAGAATTTACCTTAATCTCTGGCTAGTAAGTTAACTGATTTACAAAACATAATCCATGAGCCCAGAATCTTAAGGATGTGTGAACAGGCAGCAACCTACCTTTACACAATTCACTGGACTGGATTCTTTGCAACACAAGCTGGTGAAGGAGAAAATCCTCAACTGTACATTTTTAATAATGGTGATTTTGTTATATTTTAATATAACAGTTCAATAACTGAACTTAAGTTTATTTGATATTATTTGTGTGTACATGCACATATGCACACGTGTGTGTGTGTGGTTGCCATTTGTAATCTTAGACGTGTTTTTCTTAGTAGAGTCAATTACTTTTCTGTTTCTTTTTTTCTCCTTTTAGATCTTTGCAACTAATGTAGTCAGTCATCTGGATTAGTGACAGATCTCCTCTCATGCTTAGGTACCATTTTATTTCCTGATTATTTAAACATGTGCATTATGATCATGGAAAACTGCCCTACATACTACGTCTGGTTTTAGTCTTTCGAAGTGGAATACAACCATCAGCATTAGTGATGACAACCTCAGATGGTTCTGTAATGTAGTTTGGTTTTAAAATCATTCATGTTACTTGATTTTTTAATTTGAAACTCACTTGACTGTTGGGGTCTTCAAGGGTATGTTCTCTCTTACTTCCAGCCAGTCAGGCACATTTATATTTGGTGGTCTGCCCTGTCCCACGGAACTCAGGCGTCTCTGATTTCTTACATACTCCCTAATCTATTAAGGTTTCTCTCAAATTACTAAAGTTAGATTTGTCAAGTCTCCCAGAGTTGATGGGTGACATCTTGTATATAGTTTGTAAGTATAATTCTTCTTTACCAAACTCTTTAACTCTAGAGACATTTTCATCACAGAATTATAAATGCTCATATTTTCTCCCTTGAGCTTGCAGAGATTTGAGAGTTTTCAGTCTTTGTCAATGTGTAGCCTTATTATTTTTGTGGGGAGAACATGCATAAGGTATTTTGCATTCAGAGATTTGATCTTCTTCCTTAGTATAGATCACTCTTTCTGACCATAAATGTTTCTTTTGGATCATGCATATTTGTGAAGGTATCTGTGCATGGGTGGACACTCCTTTGCTGACACACACTTGGTGTCAGCTGCTGGATGGACAAGGAAACCTTCATTGTGTACCTCACCAAGATGAGGGAATACTGGATAAAGCTGTCCTGGTGGGCTGAGCCCAATGCTGGATGCTCACGATGCAGCTTGCTAAGTCGTGTCTGACCCTTTGAGACCCCATGGACTGCAGCGTACCAGGCTTCCCCATCCTTCGCTATCTCCCGGAGCATACTCAAACTCATGTCCATTGAGTCAGTGATGCCACCCAACCATCTCATCCTTTGTCACCTCCTTCTCCTCCTGCCCTCTATCTTTCCCATCACTAAAGTCTTTTCCAATGAGTCAGCTCTTTGCCTCAGGTGGCCTCAATTCAGACTTTGGAAGATGTACTTTGAGGGATTATTTTGTCATGAGGACTGACAGATAGAAGGAGGAAGAAACCTATTAGGCAAAGATGAAATTCTGAGAGCAGAGGGGTGCTGTTGTTATTGTTTAGTTGCTCAGTCGTGTCCAACCCTTTTGCAACCCCATGGACTATAGCCTACCAGGATCGTAGCCTTCTGTCCATGGGATTTCCCAAGCAAGGATACTGGAGTGTGTTGCCTTTTGCTTCTCCAGGGGATCTTCCTGCCCCAGGAATTGAACCCACATCTCCTGTACTGGCAGGCATATTCTTTACCACTGAGCCATCAGACAGCAGCAGGTAGGAGCTGCTAAAGGAAGTTAGTGAAGGATTGAACCACACAGGTGTGAAGCGGCACTCTCTCTCCTGAGCAGTCCTCATGGCAAATGTGCAAGGATAGGGACAGGGGCATGTCGACTGCAAGCCCTTTTTGGGGAATAATTTAAAAGTTTTGGTGCTTTTGCTTTAGATATAGGCCCATAAACTGGGGTATTTCAACATCCTGCCTTTATTCTGCTGTGATTCTCTTCAGGTGGCCTCCACACCTGGTAAGTCGTGATACTTTATCCAGCCTTGTGTGAAGGTGATGAGAATAAAGATGTAGGGGAGTGAGGGGAGGTGGGCATCCCTGGCCCAGCCTGTTGGAGCATTCTGTCAAGGGAAGCTGTGGGCCTTTAGTTGCAGGGAGCTGTGAGCAGCAGCAAGGGCATGTGGAAAAAGCCAGGCAGAACTGTGATATGAAAGGGAGCTGCCAGTGGGAAGACTCAGGAGTGAGCATTCATGCACTGTTAACATTTATTTACTGAGCATCTTTTATGTGCTCAGCCCTGTTTTGGGCACTTTGGGTAAGCCAACAGCGAAGCAAACAAAGGTTTCTGATCTTGTAGGGACTATATTCTAGCAGATGATGAGGGTGGGGACAGGAAGTAAACACAAGATGTGATAAATAAATTACACAATATGTTAGAGGATGAGATGTGTTATAGGACAAAGAAAGAACAGAGCAGGATAAGGAAGATGGGGAGCCCTAGGGAAGAGAGAGGATGACATCTCAAATAGCTCGTCCGAGGAAGTCTAGTTGAAATGGTCTTAACTTTGGGAAGAACTTGAAGCTGGTAAGAGAGTGGGTGATGAGCTTATTTGGAGGAAGAATGTTCCAGATAGAGGTAACAGCAAGTGGAAATATCCTAAGGAGGGTGTGTACCCAGGTTTTCCTGAAGAGCAGAAAGGAAGGAACTTAACTTTTATTCTGATCAAATTTCCAGCAAGTGACATGTCCTGACTTAACTTCCTGAGAAGACCTATGATATCTTTGTTAAGAATTGACTGTGAAGAGGTAGAGGCAGGGAAAACACTGGTAACTCACGCACATTCCAGAGAAGAGCAGAGCATTGTTGCTAGATGAGTTTCATTTTCTTTCAAAGTGTGAACTTTTTTAAATTTAGGTTTTAGAGATGATATAAAATGCTATTCTCAATTGTCTGAATTTAGTTTTTAGATGCTATGTAAAAGTTTGGTTATAGTTTCCTTAATTATTTGCTTATTTTTCCTTTTCACATTCCTGATTTACGTATCATGAGCTAAAGTGCATATTTCATTTGAAATTCCACTCCTGAATTCTGCAGATAAGTAGTTCCTATAGGGAGATCAAACCAGTAAATCCTAAAGCACATCAACCCTGAATATTCATTGGAAGGACTGATGCTGAAGCTCTCATATTTTTGGCCACCTGATGTGAAGAATCGACTCATTGGAAAAGATCCTGATGCTGGGAAAGACTGATGGTAAGAGGAGAAGGGGGTGACAGAGGATGAGATGGCTGGATGGCATCACTGACTCTGTGGACGTGAGTGTGAGCAAACTCTGGGAGATAGTTAAAGGCATGGAAGCCTGGCGTGCTGAAAGTCCATGGGATCACAGAGTCAGACATGACTTAGTGACTGAACAGCAAATAATCTTTTGTATCAGTGGCTCATAATACCAAGAGAAAAGCTATCATTTACTGACAATTTCTGACAGTAGGATTAGTGTCATAAAAAGCAGTGAAATGAGGTGGGAGGTGGGGAGTGGAGTGGACAAGAGGAATACAAGCATTATTGCAGTGAAGATCTGATAATAAAGTATAAAAAGTCTGAAGGTAACAGTGAATACAGGTGTGCCTTGTTTTAAGAAAAAAGATGCATAGAAATTCACATATCCAAGGCAGAATATCTACTTTGACACACACAGATCAGGTTGTTAAACCTTCCAGCTTTACAGGTGAGGAAGTAGATGTCTGAGAGAGCCACGTGGGAGAGTTCTGCCTACAGGGAAGATTTCTTATGTCCTGGGATGTTCCCTGCTGTGGTCTCCTCCAGCTAGTCAATTAAAGAGGGGTGATTATGGTGTTGTAAAACTGTTACTCTTTGAACAGACAGTTCCCCTAGTGATTTTAAATATTTTACAGACCATTAACTAAGCATTAAAAAGACCAGGGGCTCTCGGAATGTCTATCCAGCTCTTGCAAATATCAATGAACTAGAAAGAAATAAGAATTTTTGAAATTAGTATTTTAGCTAATAAGAAACTATGATTTAATTCTTAAATATCAATTAATGTGGCACTGGTAAGATACCCTGGAGAAGGAAACGGCAACCCACTCCAGCATTCTTGCTGGGAAAATCCCATGGACAGAGGAGCCTGGCAGGCTACAGTCCATGTGGTCACAGAGTCCGACATGACTTGGTGACTAAACCACAACAGCCATCAGGTTAAGTATTTCTCTGTGGGCTTACGGAGACTGGCACTCACATATTCTACAAACAAGATGAAGCCAACTGGAGACAGGACACATCTCTGTGTTCTCTCTGCCCAGTGCAGGGTCCTTGATAAAGACTCTGGAATTGACTGTCAGATGAAATTCAGTTTAACGTACAACCTATCCTTCCCACACAGAAGCCCAATTGCAACACTAAAAACATATTTACATGTTATATCCAACTTGCTCAGGATTTTCTTAACCATTCAAAAACTGAAATAATGTGGGGCTATTTTTTCAAGACTTGTAGTCACACAAAACATTCTTTGGTAACTAGACAATTCAAAAGGAAATGTCACTTTTTAATGAATGCAGTCATACATACAAAAATCCTCAAATATATACCTACACATATATTTGTTTGGGCTAAGGTGGTAAAGAATCTGCCTGCAATGCAGGAGAGCCTGGTTTGATTCCTGGGTCAGGAAGATCCGCTGGAGAATGGATAGGCTATCCACTCCAGTATTCTTGGGCTTCCCTGGTGGCTCAGCTGGTAAAGAATCAACCTGCAATGAAGGACACCTGGGTTCAGTCCCTGGGTTGGGAAGATCCCCTGGAGAAGGGAACAGTTATCCACTCCAGTATTCTGGCCTGGAGAATTCCATGGACTGAATAGTCCATGGAGTTGCAAAGAGCAACTAAGCGACTTTCACTTCACTTTATATTTATTTATTCCCACTAATGGTCTTCCCATTCCAAATGTCTGAGATGGGAAAAACAGGGTGAGGAACAGAACAGTAAAAATGGAAATAGGGAGTTCTAATATTTTTCAACAATATACTTCTCCATTTTATACATTTGTACTTTTGCAAACTGCTATATGTTTGGATATGAGAAGCATTATGGCATAGCGTTACCAATATAGGCTCTTCGAAGCTATAACTGAGCTAGGTATGGGTTTGGTGACATGGGGCTTAGCATAAGCAGCTCCATTTTGGGCCTGTTGTCTTGTTTTTAACAGTATTCAACCTGGCTGGGATATACACTTAAATGGTTAGAGTGGTTTACTCTGTTATATGTATTTTGCCACAATAAAAAAATGGAAATTGAAAAACAAAAGAATATACCCTCTTGAGTCTGACAGTTAACCTTAGACTCCAGTTCAGCCACCTCTTCTTAGTGGGTACACAGGAACTCATTTAGCCTCTCTGCAAAATGAATGTGAAAACAGAAACTACTTACCTCATAGGGCTGTTGTGAGTACGTTAATGCTTACAACTTGTACACATAGTAAACTTTTATTAGAAGGCTATATCTCTTTCCACTATAATTGCATTTTAGTTTAGGTGAGTAAGCAAAAATGCAAAATAACCCTGAAGTATGTTGTTCTGCTCTTTGACAATGAGCTTGCGCTGTAAAAAATCATTGTCATCAAATATTATGCATAATGCATAAAAGGAAAATTCTGAAATGTAATAGATGAATTGGAACAGGATTTATACTGATTACTTACAAAACTTCTCTCATTCCATTGCATTTTGATATTTTTGTCTAAAAGCAAAGAGCTGGCTCAAAGGAATAAAAATGATAAGGCAGAGAGCAACCAAAACTTATTAAATAATACATATGTGAAAGAACTGTTTAAAAGTGGGTACACTTGTATAAAAGAATTAACAGATATGGGTTACTGATTAAAATTATAGGACCACAAAATTTTAAAGCTGACACTAGGGAGCTAGGGAGCAAAATTTCAATCCATAACTGTAAAGATTCGGAAGCAAATGTGCAGGGGTGGTCTACCGCTTGTTTGTGTTGCGAGGCAGCCCTTGTTTACCTCTCCTCGGCTTTCCTCCCACTGGGAGGCGAATTCCAGCTAAGTTACTTCAGTGGTGTCCGACTCTGCCACACTATGGGCTGCAGCCTGCCAGGCTCCTCTACCCATGGGGTTTCTCCGGGAAGATTACTGGAATGGGTTGCTGTACCCTCCTCTAGGGGAGCTTCCCAACCCAGGGACTGAACCAGCATCTCTTATGTCTCCTGCATTGGCGGGCAGGTTCTTTACCATTAGCACCACCTGGGAAGCCAGTTGCTCTTTACTGTTGTAGTTTCTCCTGTTTGGCATAGTGAATCAGTCATTTGTATACACATACCCTCCCTGTTTTGGATTTATTTCCCATCTAGGTCACCACAGAGCTTCCTTGGGTCAGGAAGATCCCCTGGAGGAGGGCATGGCAACCCACTCCAGTATTCGTGTCTGGAGAATCCCATGGACAAAGGGACCTGGTGGGCTACAGTCCTTAGGGCCACAAAGGGTTAGACACAGCTGAAGCAACTCAGCATACCCATAGCAGAAACTCTGCTGGGTAGAGCTCGCGGTGCTACACAGCAGGGTCTCCTGAGTTCTCTATTTCATACATAGAATCAATAGTATATAGGTGGCAGGGGGTGTGATGACTTGGTGCCTCTCTTCTTGTTCTTCTCTACCCACCCACTTGAGGGGTAGGTACTGCAATAGTTTCCTCGGTGGTTTAGAACGGAATATTGTTCTTTCACAATTCTGGAGGCCAGACTTCTGAAGTCAAGGTGTCAATAACCTCCCAATGTGGGGAAGACATTTCCTTGCCTCTTCCAGCTTGCGTAGGCCCTAGGCACCCTTTGATCTCAGGACTCTGGGCTTTGGCTCCGTCTTCACACAGCCTTCTCCTTTTCTGTAACAAGGACCCTTACCATTGGAATGAGGATTTTTTCCCTCACATCCCTCCCCCTTATCATCTCCAGAATCTTGACTTAATCACATTGGAAAATACTCCTTTCCCAAATTAAGTCACATTCATAGGTTTGGGGGTTTAGGATATGGACATATATATTTTTAGAGGGGGGGTGCCACCCCACCCAGTACCCATATGTTTTCTATTTTCTAAATTCCTGCAGTCATATATTTGCTGGTGACTCTGTCACTGTATAATATAGGTGGCCTATATTTTCAGTCTCTTAATAGCAGCGTCTTCACTACTTTTATAGCCTTTATGAGGTTTCATTTTTAGGCTTTCTAAAAATGGTAGCACCCCATTTCCAATACACATTTCTGTGTCTTATTACTTAACCTACTTATTCTATATTTTCTGTATCCCAAAATTTAATGACATAGACAATAATCATTTTATCATTTTATTTGCTTAAAAATTTAAGGTTGAAACTGTCCTTGTTTCAGCTGGACAGTTCCTCTGTTGGTCTTGCTGAACTCCTTCATGTTGTTACAATCAGAGGGTGGATAGGCTGGACTGAATGGTCTAAAGCAGCCTCAGTCACATACCTGGGGCTTGATGCTGACTGTCTGTTAAGGCTCCCTCTCTCCACTTGGTCTCCCGTCCTCAAAGAGGCTAGTTGGAGAGCAGGAAGATCCAGCTTCCAATCCCAAGTCAGGATTCCCAATGTATGGGATGGCAAAGATCATCACAGTGCTAACCACCAGCAGGAGGGGCTCATGATCCTCTGTCCACTGCTTCTTATAAGGGGTTCTGACTCCCAGGAATGATTCCACATACAATGCACTGGTTGGAACAAACTTTATTTGCTTTACAGGCAACTGCAGCATGTACACGGCTCCCATGGTCAGAGGATCCCGCCTGATAACCCAGCAGCTAGGTGGGTTGTACCATCTATCTCTCACTGTGAGATCCTGCTTGCTTCCAGCTGGGTGGGGTGGAGGACAGATGCTCTGATAGGGTTGACCAGGTGCCATATGAGACATATGCTTAAGCAATAAGACATTCAGTGCATACCCAGGGGGAAAGCTTCTGCTAATAAGGAGGAAGAATCTGGGGCCAAAGGAAGACCCAGTACCCAGCTTCCATAAAGAGGAATGTTCCAGGTCCAGGGTGCCCACTGGGCAGTCCTTGAGAGGGGTGACAGGTGGCTCAGTGACTGCTTCTCAGTGCTAGTCTGGGTTTCACTGCATGGTGGCAATGTTGAAAGAGGCCAAGAATGGAAATGCAATGCAAATTGAAGTCTAAGTTCAGAATGTATTATATTCTATTGGTCAACCTTCTATTAACAAAAGCCAGTCCCAGACTCACTGGGCGGGAAAGCGAGGAACCTCTTCTGTTCTCTCCTTTTGGAATCTTCCTGGACACAGAAAGCACTGTGCTCTCCTACTCAATGCCGCAGGCTGGGGGAGCCATCTCCCCTCAGAGAGGCTTGTAGGTGTCCAGCTGTCTGTCAGTAAGTGGTAAACTGTTCTATTCAAAGGTTTAGACTTAGGAAGCCTGTTAGTCTGCAAGTCTATGTCACAATTTCTAACGTCAACCTCATAAGTAACGAGAGTGATATTTTGACCTCCTTTTGCCTCAAGTCTATAACTCTTTTTTAATCGGTCTAGAACTCATGTAGAATATAGGGACATCACTTACTGCACTTTAAATGACTCAGTGATTATATAAACAGTAAACGGCCAAGCAAGTCCTTAGGCTCAAGTCTTTTGACTTGTGGCCCAGTATGGTTTTGCCACTGTACTGCCCTGGAGAGGTAATATCCTGAATATATGCAAAAATCAAACACTCTCTGATTTTAGATCTAAATCAGAGAGTGTTTGATTTTTGCATTCTTCTGGAAATTTTAAATAATTCATATAATGAATTAAACTGCTTCATGAGTGGAACGTTTGAACAAAACAGGAATGCAATTATATGTAATATATACTGCACCTACTATAACTACCATACCTTTGGATAGGCATGTAGATATGAAAAATATGTAGAAAGTTTAAGTACTCTCACTTGACAAATGAAGCATGACAGAGTAGAGTAATAAGGTTGGTAAACCTCTAAGTGCTGTTAGTGTTTCATGTTGCTCCATATAGGATATTAGCAACAGGCATTTGTGTTATTTATTGCTGTCATTATACAATTTTTTTTCATCCATGGCAACTTTTCAGAAACCATATTATTAGTTCAGATGAGGAAAGATATTATTTCAGGTTTTGGTCTAAAGCATCTTGGTCGTATTTTTATTATATAGAGGACCACATACTGTTTCAGACTGTGTCTTGCAATTTCTATGCTTATTAGGTTTGCAATTAATACTCATGTATTCTTTTAACTTCAGATGTATTTGTAATATTGTTATATACTAAGAGATGGCTAATTCTGTTTTAGATTTTGGTTTTCAAGTGGATTATACCTTTAAGAGTTAGAAAATATGTATCCTGTTCCAAAGGTATGAAGGCAGTGATGGACTATGTAACCTGTGACCATGTGTCTTTGTTTTTCTTTGTATCTCATTTAGACATTAGGCCTCACAAGTCTAGCTGGTTTAAAGCAAATCCACAGGACATGAGAGAGCATGAATGAAAGAGTAATTATATCAGGACAGCAATTCTATTCCCCTCTTTTGTTTTTGCTGTTGTTAAAATGATTTCTGTATGGAAAATCTTCGAAGCAAAGGAATCCTTTTCAAGACAAGAATTTTAAGGATTTGTGTATTTACATACACACATGCATGCACATACTTGCTTGATATTGGGTGAATATTTAAATATTTAGTTCAAGCTCCTCACTTTGGTATAAAATGCTATTCTTGAGGCCAACGTCATGAGCTCAAATTCCAGGTGGTCAAGAGAATTTTGCATGGAAAAGGACTTGGTTCCAAAGCAATGGATTGCCTCCTTAATCTCAGTCCATCATGCAGCATTTTTATTATTATGCATCTCAAGTCAAGTGGGTTGGCAGATTCATGCAAACATGTTACTAGAACTAGTGTGACCACTCAGTAAAATACAAAATTGCTGAATTACCAGCAGTCTATCTGCATGTAAACAGCATATACATTTAAGATGATTTTCATGCTTACTCTGGTGAAGCAAGATTGAAGCTGAAAAATAATGTCCACTTTTGTGAGTACTCACTACGGTGTTGGTTTGGGGATTTTATTCTGAGAAGAAAGACTTGAATCGAAATATCTGTACTAAAAATGGGCAAAAGGAGCCATAGAAGCCAAACTTTTAATAGTATCTCCTGCCTTCTAAAGAATCCTTCTATTCTTTCTTGAATTTCTTATTTTATCTCCTCTGTTGTCTAGCAATAATTATAACTGATATATTTATAACATGGAACTCAAAGCTGTTATAAAAATTCATATAGATTTAAAGTTTCAAGACCACTGTAAACCTTCCTTTATGTCTTAATGAAGTAAATTAGTTCATGGCTTGGGAGGTCAGGGAAGCAAATAGTAAAGAGCAGTGAACTGTTAAACCAAACCACGTGCGAATGAGTAAATATCAATAAAATATTCTGGCTTCTGAAATCAGCTGTTTTAAAATGTCCTCAGAACTGTTAAGATCAGATGAGCTCCTTTAGTGAGTTCTTAACGTTTACTCATCTGGTAAATGTCATGCACTAAATAGATTCTGAGGAAAGGTGTGTTAAGCACAGGCCCGTGTTGTTGATCCAACCATGTTACTGAATTCATTTTCCACGACAGACTAGAACTCGTAAGGTAAGAGGAGAAAAGTGCCACTTAAATTTTTGCTACTTTGAAAGCTCATCAGATAAATGTTCTCTTTCAAGTTGATTTCAAGTTGATGTTATGTCTGTACTATCAAATTGGGATTAAACATCAAGCTCAGTGTTTGAGATTGTCCCTTACAACCGGAATGCTCTGGAGCCCTGGGTCCCTCACTGCTCAGGGCAAACGTTTGCAGCTTATGAAATGCCCACACTAAGCATCAGTAAGCCTAATCCAAGGAGGTGAGAACTCTGAACTAATTGAATCTTTACAAATTGAGGCTAAAATTTATTTTAGAAGTAAAAAAACCCCCAAAATCCGAGAGCGAGAGCCTTCCCCTCAAGCATGCCAAAGACATTAAGCTTGCAAAGGCATTTCCCTAGGAAGGAGATTGATTTTTCTGTTCTTGTTCAATGCTGATCCATGAGAAAGCTTATACTGTCATTGCATAAAACTTCATGGAGAAGGGAAATTGAAAATAAATGTAATATTGTTGGTTGGGCTGACAACCACAATATTACTTACACTTCAGAATTTGGAAACTTGAAGCATATTGAGGTTAAATAAATTATTCTCAGGTAACAATAAAGAAATAATAAATCAACATAAGGACTCTTAAGATTTTGGCTTTACTCGTATGCTTGGGGTGCTGATCTATATTACCCTTGTGTAATTTATTCCTTTCTTCTATATTTTTTCAGTCATCATAAATTTTGCTTTATGTTTGACCCCAGAATTTTTATTGTAAACTGAAAGTGTATATGAGCATGTTTGTAATTTAGAGAGACAGAGCTTCTTTACAGGGATTTTCCTCAAAAGAGGGCTTGGTGCACTGACAGAGATCAGAACCCATGGTAATCTTCAGACTCATCTCTTCCACTGGTGGCAAAATATTTTTCCTGTGTAAAGAATCTCAGATGCGATTTAAGGCAAAATGAAATCAGACAGCCATATGCACATATACTTTTCTGTATATTATATCCAACCCTCTTAATATTGTATCTATGACAACATTTACTGACTTATCTTCAACAAAATGAGGAGAATTTAAATTTTAAATATGACACATGTTCAAATTTTTCAAATAAATGCTAGATAGCAGAGGGTCAGCCGCTCTGATAAGAGATGTGTCTGGTGATTATTAGTGCCAGACATTGATGCTAAACGGTGAGTGCATCTCTGGAGCAAACAGCTTTAATGGCTTGATCTCTATGCCTTTATAGTTTTCAATAAAAACTTTATTTTGATGTATAGGGAAACTAGGGCTGAAATAATTGAATGAGTTTGTAGTGGTATGCAGCAATTTAGAATTAGATATGAGATCTACTAAATATAACAGGAATTCCTAAATCTATAAATGTTATTTTAACATTTGAATACTAGGTATTTTCATAGATGAGCTATGCATATAGAAAGCATAGAAGCGTCCATGTGTAATTTATTTGTTAAGGTCCCATTTTTAGGAGTCATTGAATACATAATTTTATTATGGAAAGATAGAAATCAGACCACTTAAATTTTTTAGCAGTTGCCAGTGGTAAATTTCAAGTTCTGCGGCAAATTCTGTAAATCATTCTGCCCAAATAAAGCCTACTTAAATGTTATACTTCTTGTTAATGTTTTAAAGAATTACTGGCATAAGCAAAAACTGTGCTTTATTTAAGCCTTAAAATTCATCATCATTTGACCCATATTACCCTGAGTGTTGTAGCCTATAAACAGACTAAAACCAAAAAAGACATACAGTTATTCTGGGAATGAACATGGTACAAAAGCTGTAGGAGTTTACTGGAAGGACCTAGAAGTCTTAGAGTCCAGATCTGGTTCTTGTACTGATTTGACATCTTCTCTTGGATGTTTCAAAGACACCTCAAGATCGGCATGTGTGAGACTGAACTCATGATCTTCTCTCAGACCCGGTCATCTTTCAGTGTTTCCTATCTCAGCAACAGCATAGCATCCACCCACGTCTGTAGCTCAGAAACCTAAAAGTTGTCCAAGTTGTCCTTTACACTCCCATTTTTTTTAATCCCACCCCATTCAATCCATCACTTGATCCTGCGGATTTTACCCCTGTAATATCTCAAATCTGCCAGTTTATCTCCATCTCTGCTGCCTCCACCCTAGTCCAGGATGCCATTGTCTCTTGCCTGGACTCACGTCTTCTAATTGGTCTGTGAGTAATCACTCTCTGTGCACATTACAGCGAAGTGATGTGTTCAAAATGTAAATCTCCTTCTACTTCCCTGCATGAAACTTTGTACTAATCTTCAGATTAATGGAGGGCGGGGAGGGATCTTAATCAGACCTGGAAGACACCACACACTGTCCGCTGCTGACCCCTCCAGTTTCACGTTGCCGACACATTCTCCTTTCTCGGTGGAGGCCAAACAAATTCACCTTTCTTTTTGTCACTCATACTTTTGCCACAGGACTTTTGCACTGGCTTCCCCCTACTTCTTTCTCTGTTTTGCCTTGTGAATTCCATCTCAGTTTTTACATCATTAAGTTAAATTTCCTACTTTGATGTTTTCATTACCCTTTTCGCAACCCTAGTCTTGGTAGCACTCTGAAATCCATTGGAGTGGTTAATTATTATAGTAATACCTGTTACTTCTCACTTCCTTCCCCACTAGAGGCTATGCATTTTATAAGATTGGAAACAGAATCTATGTTTCTTTTTCAGTATGTTTTTAGTTCTTGGTAATATTCTAGGTGTTGAGTATTTGATAAATATTTATTGAATGAATAAATGATCCATCTATATCTTCGGAAAAGATATTGATTACATGTGCCATGGTATTCATATCTGTAAAATGAAGGAAGATTTAATATTTTTAATATTTAAAAAAATCTTTTGAGAATTTTTTCTAGTTGTATCTAAAATACTGCTTATTTGAAACAGTATGTGAATTAGTTTGCAAAAACTGTTAGCACTCACTCATTGTACCAATCCATGACTCTTGGGTAGAGAAAGGGTCCAGACAGAGAGAAAAATAGAGAGGAGACGAGAGGAGAGAGAAGATGAATACATGTAAATATCTGGAGGAAAGCAAAGAAATCAGAGATGGGTAAAGTCAAAAGTGGATGAAAACAAGGAATAAGTGTGATCTTTTTCTTTACTCCACACATTAAGGAGAAAGAAAATTTTAACTCCATAGATCTAAGTGCTTTCAATCTTGCTCCTCCCCTACAATGCACATGCACATGCACACACACACACACACACACACACACACACACACACACACACACATGACGGTGGCTCTCTGCTAGACTGAATTGGTGAGCTGGGCTAACACAAGATTTGTGATGTGAACTCAGGATTCCTGACTCCTGGTCACTTGCACCCTGGCCTTTCCTTTCATCAAATTAAAATCTCTGCACATCTTTTGTGTTTGGGGGTAATGAGTTTAACATATATTTGAGCTGTCATTTAAAAATTTGTGGTCTATAAGGAAATTAAGGGGGAGGGAAAAAAAGAGAGAGAGAAAAATCTGGATTGCATTTTCCTGACCCATAAGGGATTTTACTAAGAAAACAGACTTTAATGTAAACAACCTCTATATTCTGCATGCTACCTTTAAAATAACAATTTTGTAAATAACTTACTTTTCCTAAAATGTATAAATTGGCTTCCTAACATCCCCTGCATTGGAAGCCTTGTTTCAGGTTCAGCCAAACGCAAAATCCTCCAAACTCTTGATATTCTTTTGCTCCCAACAGCTTTTCCAAAGGTAGACTAGGAAATGCACTTTCATTCTCCGCTTAGTGCTCTAACATTAGTTTGACTTTAATAGGCTGGGATGATTTCAGCTTATAAATCTTCAACTGGAGGATAAAGTTCAAGTAGATAAAATCAAACAGATGTTGGTGGGAGGATTTCTTCATGACCCATAAAAGTGCTATCATCAAAGCTGAGAATCATTTGTTTTGAATTATTACACTGTTATCAAAAGGACTGTAGCAGTCTGTTTGTTGAGGAATTGGATCTGTTTATCTGAAAACAGAACAAAGATGCCCTGCCAGGGCGTTCCTGGGAAAGTGTGGTTCAGCTGATGGC
This sequence comes from Antilocapra americana, assembly GCA_007570785.1. NCBI lineage: Eukaryota > Metazoa > Chordata > Mammalia > Artiodactyla > Antilocapridae > Antilocapra > Antilocapra americana. The sequence continues at coordinate 3,299,455 of ML662441.1, forward strand.
TGACATGGTGGGGTAGCACTGAGATGCTTTGATTGACATTTGTCAGCAAACATGGTAGTCGGAGCATGTCATTGTTGCAGCATTGTGAAGAGCCCTGTGTTAACCAGAACTTGGCCAAAGGCAGGGTTGTGGGGGGAGGTGGGGTGGAGAGACAGTGGGAGGGAAACCCTCTACGTCCAATAAGAAAGCTCATTCCTAAGTGAAGAATTAGCTGTTGGTGGGGGAAAAGAAATAGTTTACTAAATGTTTAAATAGACGGTAAGGAAATGGTACTGAAATGTTCCCCCAGGAACACTTGTCCTGAAAGTGATGTTAGCACACAGACCATCTCATCTTCATCTTCTTCAGGTAGGAATAGTACATACTTCTGTACAGAGGCAGGCCCATGCTTTATAACTTGACTCTTCAAAATGTCTCTACTCATTCTATTAATTTGGTTTGAGGACTAGGCTTTTTTTTTTTTTTTGGTGTGTGTTGGATGCACTCTGAAGGAAATGGAGAAATTAAAAATATTAAAACATAATACAAAGAAACAATTTGCTTAAGCTTACAGGTAATCGTGTTGCTACTGGGTGAAAATTATGTATCAGAGTTTTTTTTTTTTTTTTTTTTTTTACAGTTAATACTTTCAGTGGGGCTTCCCAGGTGGTACAGTGGTAAAGAATCCTCCTGCTAATACAGGAGATACAAGAGACCTAGGTTTGATCCTTGGGATGGGAAATGGCAATCCACACTCCAGTATTCTTGCCTGGAGAATCCCATGAACAGAGTAGCCTGGTGAGTTACAGTCCACGGGGTGGCAAGGAGCTGGCTATGACTGAGCACGCACCACACACACATTCAGAATACCCCTCTTAGTTATCAAAGTTGTGAGGTATGTACAGAATTATACTAGTGGTACAGTCGAACTGATTGCAGGTTTTCTGCTTACTGATGCTAACCCCCCCATCTCCCTCCAGCCCACCAACCCCCTTCCCCTTCCCCTCCGCTTTGGATATTTCAGATCCTCTGTAACCTGGCCTCTCTCTAATGAACCTAGCTTTTCTTACCCCAGCACTGACGATGTGCTCTGCTCTTCCTTCTTCTCTGGCTCACATTGCTGTTCATCAGTGTCCAGTGACTTGTTTTCCTCTCTCACATCTATGGTTCTCTGCTTTAAAATTCTTAAGTATTTTATTTTATTTTTTGCTTCAAGAGTTCTTTTGAGACTTTAATAAAAGCAAAAATCATTTTCCAGAAAGCACAATTATATTTAAAATTTTGCACGCAATCTTGGGACATCCAAAGACCTGATGTCATTTTTGGTCTCCATCCACACCCCTCAGGGTATGAGCCTCTGATAAATCCTTTAAGGCCCAATGAAAGCCCTATTTCTCCATGAATCTAAGCTTTTGTAATTCATGGTGTGGGCAATTTTATACAGCACTTAGTGAAGAAGGCCTCAGGGTTGAAGAGGCTGGGTTCTAGCCCTGTTTTCTGCTAGCTCTGTGACTCTAGGACCCAGTCTTTCAGGAATTTCCTGCACCATAAATTAAAGGACTGATCTTCATTTCCTCTCAAAAGTTTATGACTCATGGCTTGTTCTTATCATCCTAACTAGATTGTAAGCTCTTTGTGGGAAAGAGCCATATTTTACAAGTTCTATCTGTGTTGTAGATTATCTATTTAATAATAACATAAAGCTCACTTCCAGAAATTAAACAGCAAACATTTATCAGTTACATATTTATAAGAAAATAAAGCAAGCAATGTACCATCTGGCTTTTTCTGTGATCTGAAATTTCTTTGTGTCTAACTCCGCAGCAAAGGCATTTTAATTTAAATGAAAAGCAAACCATGGGGCATCCCTTTTGCTTTGATTTATTACACTTTACCCCTTATCTCCAAAAGTTTAGTCTACTTTGTCTCTATGTAGTATTGTCTACAATATTCTATTAATGAAGAATCTTGGTTTTCTTCCCTAGAAAGTAATTTTCTTTTTCTTTTTGGTGAATATATATGGCAGTTGTTTTAGTGGATATACAATCATGCTATATGGATATCACTTCACATTTGCCTCTGAATAAATCTTTTCTAAACCCATTTAATTGCAAACATGCAATGCTTTCCCTATATAATTTTCTCAAAGGACTAAGAAAAGCAAACACTATAAATGAGAAAGTGTTACATGTGGGGAATCCTGCTGGGATGGAAATGCAATGACAAGCCTGTTTTGTCCTCAAGAGAACGCCTGGTACATCTCGCACCCCAGAAAGGGGCACATTTCAGCAGAGAGCACCTCCCTTGCCTGACTGAGCTGCTAGTTTGGATGTGGTGGTGGTGGTTGTGCTGGTGACGTGTCTGCAGCTATTCTAACATTTTCACAGTAGAAGTTACTAATCCTAACATTGCCCAGAACATTAGGTAGCATCCGAAGCTCTTTCTTTCTCTTCTTGCCCCAAAGACATCCTTCAAGAAAGGGAGCTGTGATGTGAATCAGAAACTCAAGGAGTGACCTTAATGACAGAGGGTTTCTATAGGAGAAACAAAAAAATTTTAATAGAATTGATAAAACCGGGGGAAGGGCTTATCTCTCTTTCCTTTTGGTTCTTTCTCTTTGGGGGCCAGTGGTTGGAATTTCTTTTCCATGGGGCTGGTAGTTTGGATGGGGCATGGATGTATCCCTCTTCCACTCAGATTTCCTCATCTCTCCCTTTAACATTCACACTGAAACACATCACACACACACACACACACACACACACACACACACACACTCACTGGTGATTAGGTGAATCTCAAATAAAGAAGAATATGTAATTTGAATCTTAGCATATTGTCTTGATTTGGCTGAGTTCATCTTCCTTGTTTATTTCCTACTTAGTTCCCTACAGGACTAAGATTTGGGTGTAGCCCTGGAGGAAAGGAAGCAAAGGGGCAGACTGTGGAAGCCTTGAGCTAAGAGAAGGCACACTTTTGATGGAACCAAGTTTACCAGCATTGAAATTAACAGGAAGTTGTTGGGAAGACCCACAGGAGAAGGGATAGGCTACGCAGTCCAGTATTCTGGCCTGGAGAATTCCATGGACTGCATAGTCCATGGGGTCACAAAGAGTTGGACATGACTGAGGGACTTTCACTTTCACTGAAAAAAAAATCTAAAATAGTGGGAAAAGAAAAAGAAAAACAGTGAGAAAGATAGAAAGAAGGAAGGAAGGAAAGTGTTCATTTACTAGTGGTGTTCTTTATACAAATAATCTTTGAAAATCTAACATGATGGTCAGAAATAGACTTGGGAATGATTATTTTAATCTCTCTCCCTTTTGAAGACTGTTAACATTTAATTGAAAACAAAATGAAATGAAACAACAACTTAAAGAGCTTTGGCCATACTCAGGGCAAAGCTTGTTATGTTTGGCCCACTCAACACAAGTGGATTTTTTGTTTTGATTTTTAATGGCTAATATTTAAAACGAGAAATCTCAGATAAAAATATTTAGCTTGAGGATTCTACTAAAAATGAGAATTTCTAGCAAATATGGACCCTAGTCCAACCAGGGCACAGTTATCTGGAACTCTTCTCTAGCTGAATGTGCAGGGAACGGATGCATTCTCTGGTTCGTAGAGACCCTGAGCATTTCCTAGAGCTTTTCCCTAGCAATACACTCATTGGGGATCACTATGCTAGATATTAAAGGAATAACTAAGTGTGAGTTATAACTTGAGATTTCAAGATTCACCATTTTACTGAAAAGGAAAGTGAAAGCTGTAGCTAAATGGTTTGTTTAAGGTTGTATGGTCATTTGAGTATACAAAGTTTTCTTAAATGTTTCCAGGTAAAGCCTAGTAATACATTTTTTTCACTCATAAAAGTTCTGTAAAAAAGTTATGTAATAAAAATCATTAACTCTCCTATTCCAAATACCTTCTCTTTTATAAAGACATCATGTCACCAAATAGTCATTTCCTACTTAGGGAAAATAAGAGTCTTTTTAATAATTATTTTCTAAGAGTTTAATCATTGCACACTGTTTTTCAGACTACCTTTACAATCTATGGAAAGCCAAATCTGTAACACTTTAAAACCACTTGAATGTGGACTCTTCTCAGTTTATCTGAAGAAAAAGATGAGGAGAAGAGTACCATTACTGGCTCCTTAGCATACAAAGGCTCTTATGCATCTCTGAGTAGTGTGACATTTTTTGTTTAAGATGTTTTGGCATTTTTAAAATTTGGCAAAAACTTATAGTTGCTTTTAGTTATTTTCAGAGTCTATTTGCTCCATCCATCTTATTTCCCTACCTACCTACAAGCCACAGCTAGCAATTAAATTCATTAATATTTATAGATGGGGAAACCAAGTTCAACCTTCTTATTTTGGGTTCATTCTTTCACTTACAAATCAATAAATATTTGTGTGTATACAGTCTGTATTTTACTTCAGACACTGTGCTAGATATTAAAGGAATGACTAAGTGTGAGTCATAATTTCAGATTTCAAGATTCACTATTTTGCGAAAAGGAAAGTAAAAGCTGTAGCTAAATGATTTGTCTAAGGTTGTGTCATTAATTAAAGTGGAGCAAAGACATGAACATTAGTCCACTGGATTTGGAAATCCTTGTTTTTTCCATTATGTTGCATTCCTTTCCTAAGTATCAGTTAATCACAGGCAATCAGCCGTAAATAATCATAACTTATAAGATGTAACTGGTCCATTATTTTCAACTTCTCTCTAATTGTCCCAGTTCTTGGATGTGAACTCTGGCAGATTCTAAGGGTCACTCGTAAGTAAAAGAAAGTACAATGGTCATTTTAAATCACACATTAAATCTCAATTCAAAAATCAGACCACCAGATAGAATATATGAATCAACATCTCCCCTCCTTCCCTCTTCCCACCCTTCGCTTCTCTGTCTCTCCACCCTCTATCCTCCAGCGCATAGCTGTCTGCATTCCGCAGTCTCGCCTGTGGGTACTTTTATGTGTTTCATAAAATCTCCTTTTCTGTGCCCTTTGAACTTGGAATGATTGTAGCTCTTGTATCCTAGCAAGTATCTCTGTTTCTCTGGAAGCATGATATTATATACAAAACAAACAAAAACAAAGAAAACAAAAAATTAACAGAATATTATCACAAGTTGAAAGAGAGAGACTGTAAAAGAAAGGAAAGAGTTATATTTTCATGTCGCCAATGAAATTGCAGGAATTTACTGGTTCCTGCAAATTCCACAGCTTGCCTTGTGTAGAGACTAGGCAGAGTGGCTGAGGTGGAAGCTGGGAGATTATGAGCAAGCAAGGTGTTGGGTCAGGCCTAAGATGGTGGTGCCTTGGACTAAGCTGGAAGCAGTATCAGTTTATTTCTGATAGAGATATATATCCTTCTAAATATACATACCTGTACATATACATATATATGTGTATACATATAGGAAAGTTGTATTTGCAGGATTTTCTTGCCCCTTCACATCTATTCATATGGCAATTCATGTAATTCTTAAAGAGAAGACTATTAAAAAAATAAGCTTTGGATAAATTAGATAGAACGGTCATTGCCAATTTGCATATTTAAAAAATTTTTAATTGAAATGCGGTTGATTTACAATATTTCAGGTGTATAGAAAAGTGGTTCAGTTCTGCATATATATGCTGTACTGTGCTTGGTATTTAGTCACTCAGTTGCATCCGACTCTTTGCAGCCCCATGGACTACAGCTCACCAGGCTCCTCTGTCCATGGAATGCTCCAGGCTAGAATACTGGTGTGGGTTGCCATGCCCTGTTCATTCTTTTTCAGATTCTTTTCCATTATAGGTTATTACAAGATATTAAGCATAATTCCCTGAACAAAGTGTAGGTCCTTGTTATTTATTTTACATATAGTAGTGTTCATCTATTAAATCCAAATTTCTAATTTATCTCCCCAACCCTTTTCCTCTTTGGTAGTCATAAATTTGCTTTCTATGTCTGTACGTCTATTTCTGTTTCATAAATAAGTTCATCCATATCATTTTTTTATGATCTCACACATCAGAAAATATCATGATATTTGTGCTTCTCTAGCTTCAGGCATGGCCAACTTAAATGTAAGAATACCCTCTAAAACACTTTTCTGCTAAATCACAGTAGAAATTACACTCAGTAGGTGTTTCTTATTCAGAAAATCATTAACACCATGCTTCATTAAGGCTGATATTGGCATTTCTTATAATCGATCATAAATTCATATTAAATATGTAAATAGATTGAACACAATGTGTGAACAACCCTCCCAAGTACAACACTAACTCTTCTGAGCCAAGCATTATGTGTCCATTAAGAGCAATAGCTCTAACATGAAGAAAGACCTTAAATACTTATGGATTTTAGAAACGCTCATTTTGCTGAAAAGGAACCAAATTTCCCTCATTATCTGGCCACTGCTGATTCTCAACATCAAGGCTTTAAAAAGCTGGAATGAAATCTGTTGAGCTTCTATTTCTTATTCTTGGTAAGTCATGATCCATCCTGGACCTGTTTGGGGCATTGGCTCAGAGGCTCCTTACCTGGCTGTTTCCTGTGGGATTCTATTTCTCAGGCAGGGAGTCAGTTATTACCCTCAGGCGATAACTGCTGTTGAAGAAGAGGGTACGTGCTGAAGAGGTAGTGAAAGAAAGCAGAGGATAAGCAGAGACTGCCCCCAAGTAAAGTAACTGTGTACCTGCATTTTGGCTGGATCAAGAATTATAGCTGCCGTAATTAGCAGTGCATTTTTGTATTATGACTTGCCAGTCCTGCGACTTCATTTTTGTTTTTTTTCCCCTCTCTTTCTTTCTTCCCTTTTCTTCCCTGAGACTTGTCCTAAAGAGAAAATCGGGGTGGGAGGAGGGGTGAATGAAGTGAGAATTAGATTAAAGCTGCCTTGCACTGCCGAATGCTGAGCCTACATGAGCTGCTGGATCAAGGGCCAGCGCTGGAAAATCTTTACTACAGTTGCTAAAAGTAAGCACAGCATCAGAATTTTGTCCTTCTCCAGTGCTAGCTGCTTTTAGTAAGGGTCATTGGTGGTGGGGTGGCCTCGCTGAAAAATCAAGGATAAAGAATAAATAACTGTAAGCCTTAGTGGCTCAAACAAATTATTTTCTGGTTGGCAGACTGAGTGCTAAGTGAGAGGCAGTGAGCTTGAACCTGAGAGTCTTGATTGGTGATCAGTGCCTGCCCTTCTCTGTGTCTGAAAAGCTTCCAACTAAAAACACATTATCAAGTTTGAGTAACACTCCTTGAACACACAGAAAGGCACAGAGAAAAGATAGTCAAGCACTTTGGGGGAAAACAGAACCATGTCGTTTTCCAAACTTCTGTGTGTTCTTGCCATGGGACATAAAAGATGGAGCTTGGATGACTTCTTTACTTTATATACAGAAGAAATATTTTATACAACTCAGTCATTGCTTTGCAAGTTTTTTCTCATTAGTGGTATGGAATCTGATATGTCTTTTGTTCACCACACATTTTTAAAAGTTAGCAAACTCTAGACCATCAACCTCAAAAAAGCTTTTTTTTTTTTTTTTGGTCTTCTTTACTGGAATTTCTTTTATTATATTTGTCATGTAAATGTTTGAACTTCTTTTACTGAAATGCTGCATGTTTTATCATTGGCTTCATATTTTCAAAGTAACTATTATCCTGCGATATATGAAATTTAAGGACAGAAAAGAACAGTCCTCTAGCTGAATTTCCACTTGCTGGATGGTAACTGTTATAAACAAGGTCTGCTCCTTGGGCTGTTGGCAGCCATAGCCAAACTGTCAAGGAAGTACTTATGACGATTTCTTTTTTTCTAGAGCAAGTGCTGAAAACTTAAAACCTCTTTGGGAATTTCACTTTTCTTCATGAAACTGTGAGGGAAGCCTGTTAAGTACTTTTAATTATAAGCTATTTCGAATGTTAAAAGTTTCTTTCTAGCACATAAAATTAGGAGACCTTGAAAAAATCTCTAGTCACTCTAAACAATGGTAAGCACTATTTTTTCTTAAGCTAAAAAAGGCACATAAAAACTGAGATACTTACAATGGAATCATAATGACGTCAATAACACTGACTAAAATTATCACTTACTTACAGAATGTTTATTATGTTTGGGACACTAGTCTGTACCTTACATGTACCAAAGTTACATTTAAGTTTCTCTTCAAAGTCCTAAAAGGAAAATAAAATTATTCTCAGTCTGAAACACAGAAAATTAAAGAAATTGGTCCTAAATCATATTACTAGTGTCTTAGTCTGTGTGGGCTGCTATGACAAAACACCATAAACTAGGCAGCTTATAAATAAAAGACATTTATTTCTCACATTACCAAGGCCAGGAAGTCCAAGATCAAAGAACTGGCAGATTCGATGTCTGTAGAAGGCCAGCTTCTTGGTTCACAGTTGGTCATTTTCTTGTTATAACTTCACAGCTAAAGGGATGGGGGAGCTCTCTGGGATCTCTTTTATAAAGGTACTAATAAAGCACCTTCCAAAGGCCTCAGATCCTAGATTGTAGGATTTTGTTTCAACACTGTAGATTAAGTTTCAATATATGAATTTTGGAGGGACATAAATTTTTGGTCTATCGCTGCTGGTATGTGGTAGCTCACACATGTAGCCCAGATCCACATACATAAGCATTAGTTTTATGTAGTTATATATTGCATGGTAAATGATAAATTTCCTTACTTCCTGAAGTTTAGAAATTTTGAAAAAATAGTAACTGCTGCATTTGCAAAAATACAAAAACTCAAGGTTTTCTACAACTCTACAGAAAATATCATAATTTATCAGGATTAATTTGGATTCTGAACCAACATTGTCTTTAAAATACTTATGACTGAGAACATCAGGAGACCACAAATGGGGCATCGTGGGTTCAAGGTAATGAGAAACGAAACTATTAAGAAAGTACCTACCCATAAGTGGAGAAGTGGTTGAAAAATAGTGGCAGATCAATAGCACATGAAATATTATGTAACCACTAAAAGGGAATTGGTTAGGAGGGAGTTTCAAAGTATATTAACTGTGAAAGCAAAATTCACAGAAGCATTTATAATATTATCTCTTTGTAAATCTAATGATGTCAAGTTCTCCTGTATATCTATGGCTGTGTTTGTCTGGGTGAGTGGGTGCATGCTTGCATTTGTTGGTATTCATATCAGCAAAGAGAAATTTGAGGAAAGATAACTGGTAAAATTGGTTCCCCGAGAATAGTGAGTGGGGTCTAAGGTTAGGCCTGGATGTGTGGGGAGGTGTGTTTGTGCAGAATGAGAGAGAGAAAAATAAAGATAAAGAGTATAGCTGTATAGAAGGATGCATAAATGATCATTATAATAGTAATAATTATAATAGGATCACAGGCCTAGCTATCAAGAACCATGGGTACTAATGCCAGTTTTGACAATGGCTCACTATGGCATCATGAATGTTATTCTTTCTATTGATCAGCTTTCTCATTTATAACAGGGAGATAGTTATAGAGTTTTGACCTATTTTGCAGAGTTATTATGATGATAAATGATATGTGTCAGCATGTTTTGAAAAACCTAAAGGACTGTGCTTACATAATGCAGCACTGAATACTATATATCCATTTCTGATATGGACAGTAGAAACTAGAAAGAAAATATAGGTCTTCTAGTTAGATACTGTGGTTGTCAATTTTTTTCCCTTGTGTTGCTTTGTGTTAAAACTAGTGCAAGTTCTAGTCCTGGAGACACAATACTGCCTTGAGCAGGAACTATGCTTATCACTGAACAAGAAGCTATACAAAATTTTAAACATCCAAATTTACTCAGAATAAAAAAGTGACTTATCAATATTATTATTATTCTATACTTATTCTAATATTATAGTTAGAATTTTGGATTAATTATAATAAACTCCACTCCCTCAAATTAAAAAGTAACTTTTCATAGAATAAAGAAGTTTATCTCTTCTGTTAACACTTTAAAAGATGGTCAAAGCGAAAAAAAAAAATAAATAAAAGATGGTCAAAGCGAGCGTTTGGCTGCTGAGTATCAAAATGATGGGCCATATTACAGATAAGCTCATTTTTTGTCATTGGTGTCATCTTTTATCCGCAGGAGAGACAACATATTTGTAATCTGCATCTATTCAATATATTCAATATATCTGCATCTATTCAATACATGTCTTTCCATCATCTACCTCTATTTAGTGTATGAATCAGGAAAGACAGGATACAGGATGCCATCCAAGAGACAGTAAAAGGTCAAAGCTGTGAACTGTGTGTGAGGACATTTGGACCAGATTGAATCAGTTCAGAAAGGTTCAAGGAGAGATTTCTCTAAGACAATGAATATGTAATGGTCCTAGAAACCATGATGATCAAAAGTTTGGATTTTAATTAATCAGAAGTAGTGAAAAGTACTGAAAAACTAGGCAAATTAAAAATAAGACAATCATGAGCCCCAGGGAAGCTAGAATATTATGCAGAAGGGTAAAGTAATTCATGATGTACAAATGCTTTAGCTGTGCATATAGTTTTGCAGAGTCACAATGTAAACTCAGGATATTTTTCCATTTTCACTATTACGGTGTGGATTTTTGAGATGATGGAGCACAGGGAAGATGTATCTGTGGTCTGTTAGGTGGGGAAGAGTTAGTAAAAAAAAAAAAAAAAAAAAATCCTAAATCATAAGCTCCCTAGTGGGAAATCAACAGAAGATGGTGCTAGTGGTAAAGAACTCACATGCCAATGCAGAAGATGTAAAACAAGTGGGTTTGGTCCCTGAGTCAGGAAGATCCCCTGGAGGAGGGCATGGCAACCCACTCCAGTATTTTTGCCTTCAGAATCCCATGGACAGAGGAGGCTAACAGACTATGGTTCATAGGGTTACAAAGAGTTCATCATGACTAAAGAGACTTAGCACATGGGCATAGCTGAAAAAGCAGAGTAAGAAGAGAACACCATTTAGAGGTAGGAAGGTGTTTGACAAAAAAACTCAACTAAGAGAGTTGAGAAAGATTCCCTCTGGGATGCAGACATTGAAAAAGAAGAGCAAGAGTCTGCTGATTTTGTTTTGCTTTGTTTTCTTAGTGTTATTTTACACTTTATGCATATGTAAAACTCTGTTAAAAATAAAAAATAATAATAAGGGGCCTCCCTGGAGGTCCAGAGGTTAAGACTCTGCACTTCCACTCCAGGGGCATGGCTTGCATCCCTGGTCAGGGAATTAAGATTCTGCATGCTCTGCAGTAAAAAAAATTAATAATAATAAATGAATAATATTAATTTAAATCATTTGTAACCCATATGATGCAGCAAAGATTTTGCATTGAATATTCCATGATCTCTTTGTGATTCATTAATGGCAAAAAATGATCTGTGTCAGTCTTCAGAGACATTTATACCACAGAGAAAACATTTGGGAAGATACACCTTGACATGAAATTATATTTAGGATATAGGCAAGTAGGAATTCACTGAACTTTGCCTCATTTCTTCATAATTGTGGGATTTCAGAGCAGAAAGTATCCTTAAAAAGTCATCTCATTTAATCCTTTCTTTTAATGGATAAAGAACATGAAGTTGAGCTTAAGGAATAAGGCCAAGTGAAGTATGTTTTTTAACTTACTTCATTTGTATAAGAACAAATAGATTTTGTTGACAAATAAATATTTAAATGCTTTTCTGATGGCTCAGAAGTAGAGAATCCGAATCCGCCTGCCAAGCAGGATACATCAGTTTAATCCCTGGGTCAAGAAGATCCCCTGGAGAAGGAAATGACAACCCACCAGTATTCTTGCCTGGAAAATCCCATGGACAGAGCCTAGCGGGCTGCAGTCCTTTGGGTTGCAAAGAGTTGGACACAACTTGGTGACTGAGAGGTCACACAAATATTTAAATAACCTAGTAGTTTTTAGGTCAAATATACATAGATTTAAGATAGGCAAAACATGTTTTCATTACCTAATGTTTGCCAGTATTGCCTTTTGCAACGAATCCATTTTTTTAACTAATTTTTATGCTTTGAATTCAGATGATGATGCAAGGGAGAAAATTTCCGGATATTTCCAAGTAGAATTTAGGGAAATATGTGGGCATGGGTAAATGGGTAATCTTAATTCCTAATAAATGAAAAGTCAACTTGAAGTAACCGTCACAATATTTTCTCTGTTTTGGAAACACCATCTTAATCAGATGAATTTCACATATGGATTCGGTGAAAATCATCTTGATGCAAATATGAAATAGTACCCCTTTCTCTCTCCCTTTGATTTGTTTCTTCCTCATTAAGTTACATTTCAACATCAGTGTTTTCTGTACGTAACTGATGGTCCATTATAGATACACATTAAAATACAAATGGTAAAGAATAAGCATAATTTGAAACTGCATACTGTTCAAAACCAGCACAGTGGCTGGCAGTGTTCAGTGGAGTGATAAACTGAGTGACTAAATCATAAACATATAAATCTGGTTTTCCAGTAGCTGAATGTGTTCAGTCTCTCAAAATTTTCCATTCTGGAAGCATAAAATATTTAGAAAATTATTTATTTTTTAGTTAAAAAATAGAAACAAAATGGATGCTTAACTGCCAGTAATGGTGTGAACCCTGTGGAAACATGCCTGTTAACTGCTGTGAGTTGTGGAATCACCATTCTTGCACTATGCTCTAGGTCTCCAAGTGAGTGTATGGGTTTTTAAAACACTTTCAGAAATCATACTCAGTTTTTACTCAATTGCATAATATGCTTATTCCAATCATAAATATTTTTTGCTGGTATAATATATTTTTCTATAAAATATTTCACTGAATAAAAGTTGCTGGTTTGTATCCTTCTTACAAATTGCCTGATTACAAAGAATGGAAACAGACTCAAGCTGCACTGGGAAATGGTGATTTGGGGTGGGCTAAGGGAAATCTCATGGAATATTATACAGGTGGCTCAGTAGTAAAGAATCCACCTGTAAAGGCAGGAGACACAGGAGATGGGGATTCTATCTCAGGGTAGGGAAGATTCCCTGAAGAAGGAAATGGCAACCTACTCCAGTATTTTTGCCTGGAAAATCCCATGGCCAGAGCAACCTGGTGGGCATGGAGTTGCAAGGAGTCAGACACGACTGAGCACACACATGCTATTCAGAATGAGTAGCAAGGTGAAAAGCTGACTCCATCTCCTTTGCTTCTGCCCTCTTTCTCTTTCTGGTATCAGACTGTGGGTTTGGATTCAGATTGAACATCTCTCGAATGCTTCCTCTGTGTGCAAACCAAGATCCTCACTAAGGTCCTTAACAGCATCTGTCTTCCCTGGAGCCTTGCCGTTCATGTGATTTGGGTTGGCAGAGATCCAACTCTCTAGCACAGGCCTTGCTAGATACATTCTCTCTGTGTGTGACTTCATATTATGGAGAAGGAATCTTCTTGGAGGCTGGGAACCATGATCTAGCATGTTTTACAATGACCCCGTGTTGAATGTGCTGTACAGGTGAGTGGGCATGTGGTTCTAGAACCTGCAGTACACTTCCCCTTGAACTTGATCTCTTAAGAATGGAGAGAATGAATCCATAGGCAGGGCAGGCAAACTGGCTGACTTAATTACTCTCTAGCCCCGGGCTTCCTCCCTCTTCTTGAACCTTAACCTTTGAACAGCATCCATCACATTGCATTTATCTGCCCATCTTTGCTTCAATAGCTTCCTTTCTCTCCCCTTTATACTACTTTGTTTTCCAAGGTGAGGCAATATTTACCTACTGTGAAAGGAAGGGAATTTTGCATTTTTTTTTCATATGTATCACCTTAGTGAACTGAGTTCAAATGGGATATTCTAATTTCAGAGATCATTTTTACATGTTCTTATTGTCCAAGAATATTTTAAACTTCTTCATCCCTAGTCGAATGACTTTTATCCATCAATTTTATTTCATTAATTTTACCTTTCTTATGTTCAGCATCCCTAGTTTCATATCTAGCTACAATTCACTCCCAGTTAATTTTAAATTGTTTGAAAAATTTAAGCTGTCCCTGTGAACATTTCAAGCAAGCAAATAACAACAAAGCAAAACAATTTTTGCAAACTTCCCAAGGCTCACCTTGATAATAAATATTTGAGACCTTAAATAAGAGTCAATTAGGAGAAGAGACTCTGCAAGGAGAGGAACAAGAATAGATGTAGGGCTGGGAGAAGAGAGTTCTGTGCTAGAGGAAGTCAAGGAAACTGAGAAAGAACATAGTGTGACATAGTGTGAAGTGAGGAGAGTTTTCAAATTGAAAGGCAAAAGGAATCAATACAGAGACCAAGTAGAGTTAGGAGTGAGGAATACTCACTGGAAAAATACTGTGAAGCTAGTTTGTCCATATTTGAATGGTTTGAAGTGAAAGTTGATAGAAACTTTTTTCTAAATTTATTTTTGCATTGGGTCTTTATTGCTGAACACAAGTTTCCTCTAGTTGCGACAAGTGGGGGCTACTCTCCAATTGCAGTGTGTGGGCTTCCCATTGCGGTGGCTTCTCTTGTGTGATAGAGCACAGGCTGTAGAATGTCCCCTACATTGGCAGGCAAATTCTTAACCACTGGACCACCAAGGAATTCTGATAGAATCTTTTATAAAGCAATAAGACAGTACAATGATTCTGGGTGATTTACATTATAGAAAAGGCTATTTAATTTGGCAACTATGGGAAATTGTTAACATTTGAGATTGTAATTTTTATATATGATGGGACAGAAAGCAAAGTTTGAAGGAGCAACTTGTGACTGGATGGAGAAGAAATACAAACTTTGAGAAACTGCCATTTGGTTGCAGAAACATGGCTATGAAAAAAAAAGGAGTGGCGTCCTAGCAGAAGGTAGGTTGTGGTAAAGACAGGTGGTGGACTACAGTAAAAGTCTGATAGTAGAGGAAGATGCATGCTTCAGAGCTGAGGGGAAAAGTCAGGGTAGACAAAGAGAATGGAGATGCCTGGGTGAGCGAGAGGATGACAGGTACCTTAGGGAAAGAATGCGTAGTCAAAACAAGGGGCAGTTCATTCATTCAGCCATTCAGTGCATGTTTGTTGAATGTGCTAAGTGCTGACAATGAAGCATCTAACAAAGCGTATACAAAGCAAATATACTTCCTACTTTCACTGAGCGTAGAGTGCAGTGTGGGAGACAGAGGTTAGGCAAATGAACACATAATCGCCAACTGGATTAAGGGATTCACAGGAAATGCACAGGGTGTTGAAAGAGATATAGGAAAGCAGTGATCAAGGAAGACCACGCTATGGCATAAAGGGTAAGCAGAAGCCAACTAAACCAACAGAAGAGAAAGACGGTGACAGGAGTGTCCTGAGAAGGGGCAGCGAGTGTAAAGGCCCTGGGGAAGAAAGAATTTGATGTCTCATGGAACTGAGCCTCAGTATCCTTTCCTATAAACTGAGGATAATATCACTGATCTTATACAGCATACATGTAGGAGTGTGTGCTAAGTCGCTTCAGTCGTGTCCAACTCTGTGCAACCCTATGGACTGTAGCCCGCCAGGCTCCTCTGTCCATGGAATTCTCCAGGCAGGAACACTGGAGCGGGTTGCCATGCCCTCCTCCAAGGGGTCTTCCCAACCCAAGGCTCAAACCCATGTCTCTTACATCTCCTGCATTGGCAAGAGGGTTCTTTACCACTAGCACCACCTGGGAAGCATACATATTGATGAGTGTTTCTGAGGTTATGTTACAGTAAGAAAGACTCCTCAAATCTGAATGACTTACAGTAGAGTTTTGCTTCTAGTTCTCTTTACATGTTGACTCTTCTTATTCTGGAGTCTAGACTAAAGGAGTTTGCTCCTGTGTGGGACATACCTTCATGACAGGGAGAAAGAGAGAGAGCTGGCAGAAATATATCCTGCCAAATAAAACTTCTGCTTAAAATCATCACCCTACTACACTGTTCATGTTGCTGGCCAGAGCAAGTCACATGGCCAACCTTGATGTCAGTGGTACAAGGAAGTGTACCCCACTTGCAAGAAGACACTTTAAGTCACATGGTAATAGACTGGAGTGTATAATTTTCCTGTAAGGAAGAGGGAAGCTATTCTTGCAGCCAATACTGTGATCCACTATGTTGCCCATTCGTGTCCAATTGTTTGTGACCCCCTCTATCCATGGGATTCTCTAGGCAAGAATACTGGAGTGACTTGCCATTCTCTTCTCTAGGGGATCTTCCTGACCCAAGGATCAAACCTGGGTGTTCTTTATTGCAAGTGGATTCTCTACTGTCTGAGAAAGTCCATGATATTCTGCAACATAGACCAAATGTAACACTATAGAAAGATATAGTACTTGGTGTCTATTTCACCATGGTTATAGTTATGAGCTCCTTTTTTCTTACTTTTAATGCCTTCAGGTAAATCTTAGAACTTTGAAATAATGTGCTGATAATAAAATGAACCACTGGCAATTACTCTTTCCTCTTGACTTACAGAAAGTTTGGCCATCAGTTTGCATCATTAAACTACTTTTCAACATAGTTTTGGAAGTCTTGGCCACAGCAATCAGAGCAGATAAAGAAATTAAAGGAATCCAGATTGGAAAAGAAGAAGTAAAACTCTCTCTGTTTGCAGATGACATGATCCTCTACATTGAAAACCCTAAAGACTCTACCAGAAAATTACTGGAGCTAATCAGTGAATATAGCAAAGTTTCAGGATACAAAATCAACACACAGAAATCCCTGGCATTCCTATACACTAACAGTGAGAAAACAGAAAGAGAAATTAAGGAAACAATTCCATTCACCATCGAAACAAAAAGAATAAAATACTTAGGAGTATTTCTACCTAAAGAAACAAAAGACTTGTATATAGAAAACTATAAAACACTGATGAAAGAAATCAAAGAGGACACAAACAGATGGAGAAATGTGCCGTGTTCGTGGATTGGAAGAATCAATATAGTGAAAATGAGTATACTACCCAAAGCAACCTATAGATTCAATGCAATTCCTATCAAGCTACCAGAGGTCTTTTTCAGAGAATTAGAACAAATAATTTCTCAATTTGTATGGAAATACAAAAAACCTCATATAGCCAAAGCAATCTTGAGAAAGAAAAATGGAACTGGCGGAATCAACCTACCTGACTTTAGACTATACTACAAATCCACAGTCATTAAGACAGTATGGTACTGGCACAAAGACAGAAATATAGATCAATGGAACAGAATAGAAAGCCCAGAGATAAATCCACGCATCTATGGACACCTTATCTTTGACAAAGGAGGCAAGAATATACAATGGAGAAAAGACAACATCTTTAACAAGTGGTGCTGGGAAAACTGGACAGCCACTTGTAAAAGAATGAAACTAGAACACTTTCTAACACCATACACAAAAATAAACTCAAAATGGATCAAAGATCTAAGCATAAGACCAGAAACTATAAAACTCCTAGAGGATAACATAGGCAAAACACTCTCCGACATAAACCAAAGCGGGATCCTCTATGACCCACCTCCCAGAATATTGGAAATAAAAGCACGAATAAACAAATGGGACCTAATTAAAATTAAAAGCTTCTGCACAACAAAGGAAACTATAAGCAAGGTGAAAAGACAGCCTGAAATGGGAGAATTAATAGCCAATGAAGCAACGGACAAACAATTAATCTCAAAAATATACAAGCAACTCCTGCAGCTCCATTCCGGAAAAATAAACGACTCAATCAAAAAGTGGGCCAAAGAACTTAACAGACATTTCTCCAAAGAAGACATAAAAATGGCTAACAAACACATGAAAAGATGCTCAACATCACTCATTTGCATTTGAGAAATGCAAATCAAAACCACAATGAGGTACCACTTTACACCAGTCAGAATGGCTGCAGTCCAAAAATCTACAAGCAATAAATGCTGGAGAGGATGTGGAGAAAAGGGAACACTCTTACATTGTTGGTGGGAATGCAAACTAGTACAGCCACTATGGAAAACAGTGTGGAGATTCCTTAAAAAACTGCAAATAGAACTGCCATATGACCCAGCAATCCCACTGCTGGGCATACACACCGAGGAAACCAGAACTGAAAGAGATACGTGTACCCCAATGTTCATCGCCGCATTGTTTACAATAGCCAGGACATGGAAGCAACCTAGATGCCCATCAACTGACGAATGGATAAGAAAGCTGTGGTACATATACACAATGGAATATTTCTCAGCCATTAAAAAAAATTCATTTGAATCAGTTCTACTCAGGTGGACGGAACTGGAGCCTATTATCCAGAGTGAAGTAAGCCAGAAGGAAAAACAACAATACAGTATACTAACACATATATATGGAATTTAGAAAGATGGCAGCAGGAACCCTGCATGCGAGACAGCAAAAGGAACGCAGATGTATAGAACAGACTCGTGGACTCTGTGGATGAGGGCAAGGGTGGGATGATATGGGAGAATGGCATTGAAACATGTTAATTATCATATGTGTAATCAATCGCCAGCCCAGGATTGATGCTCGGGGCTGGTGCACCGAGATTTCCCAGCGGGAGGGAATCGGGAGGGAGGAGGGAGGGGGGTTCTGGAGGGGGAGCATATGTAGACCCATGGCAATTTCATGTCATTGTATGGCAAAACCAATAAAATTAAAAAAAAAAGAAAACTAAAAAATATATATGTATATATTAAAATATTTGGACTTGCATAAAAATATTTGGACTTCTCCTTGGAAGAAAAGCTATGACCAACCTACACAGCGTATTAAAAGGCAGAGACATTACTTTGCCAACAAAGTCCATCTAGTCAAAACTATGGTTTTTCCAGTAGTCAGGTATGGATGTGAGAGTTGGACTGTAAAGAAAGTGGAGCAGTGAGGAATTGATGCTTTTGAATTGTGGCGTTGAAGACCCTTGAGAGTCCCTTGGACTGCAAGGAGATCCAGTAAGTCAATCCTAAAGGAAATCAGTCCTGAATATTCATTGGAAGGACTGATGTTGAAGTTGAAACCCCAATACTTTGGCCACCTGATGCAAAAGACAGACTCATTTGAAAAGACCCTGATGCTGGGCAAGATTGAAGGCAGGAGGAGAAGGGGACAACGAGAGGATGAGATGGCTGGATGGCATCACCGACTCAACGGACATGAGTTTGAACAAGCTCTGGAAGTTGGTGATGAACAGGGAGGCCTGGGGGCCGCTGCAGGCTGCAGTCCATGGGGTCACAAAGAGTCAGACACAAGTGGGCAACTGAACTGAACTGAAGGAGGGCTTAGTAAAAAATATCAGCTTTAGGTAATTTTTGTAGTTGTTTCCATTGACCTGGTGTTATGCAGGTAAGAAGTTTATTTTATGGAAATCTATGCTCTAAACAGATGGTGACTAAGAGGTCAGTTGGTCAGATATCCATGTATACAGGAGAAATGACTTAATTATTTAGGAAAACAATCAAGACTACCTTTCCTTTTTTATTTTGCCAAAAAAAAAAGAAGGAAAGAAAGAGGAAACTTTAGGATTGGCTAGATGTCACCTCGAAGAATGAAACATGCATTCTGAAATGAGTATGAAATTATGAAATGAGTAATAAATCTGAGTAGCAAGAGAACATGTCTGAATGAGTTTCATGTCCTAGAAAAGGATTTGCTTAAGAATATACTCTATTATGGTTGCTTTAAGTGAGTTTTGTTGTTGGGGCTTCAAAGAATGCTTTCATATACTGGGATTCTAGAATTTATTTTGCATATTTCATAATAATGTGGTTCATATCAATGTAAACATCATGTGGTTCTCAAAGACAGTAGTTAATTTCCTTTTGCTGATTTGTAATTTCAGAAAAAAGATACATCAAAGCTAAAGTATAAACAAAATTTTAGGTCTAAAATATATGCATAATGTTAGTATGAAAAGACTATTTTTCTACCACTATCAGTAAGGGGAAGAGTTTAATGAAAAAAGCAAAATTGTTTGAAAAATGAAGAAAAGTATTTATTCGCCATAAATAAAATAGTTCATTAGATAAATTCAATTATTTATGTTTAATAATTTTGACTATGTTGATTCTATACTGAGACTATATGAAGACAATCAAGACAGTAATTTGCCACCCCATAGATAATTATTCCTTTATATTTGTCTTATTTCAAGATGATTTTGTATTTTTGGAATTACCGATGAGAGTTATTATTACTATCATTAAATGGATGGCAGACATTTTCTTGGTTAGAATGTTGGGATTACTATACACACATTACTGAATATAAAGTAGACAACCAACAAGGGCCTACTATAAGCACAGGAAACTATATACAATATTTTGTTATAACCTATAAGGGAGAAGAATAGGAAAAAAGAATAGCTGTGTGTGTGTGTGTGTGTAACTGAATCTATGTGTTGTACACCTGAAAATAACATAAAAATAAATAAAATATAGTGACACATTTTTGTAATGTAGCCTATTCTTTAAGGGATAATGATATTTATATATCATTTTCTGTCAATATAATGTTTTCTATACTGAGTTTTGTTGTATCCCATTACAGTTTCATTCAAAAGCAAGAAAATCTCAGCAAATCTGTCTATAAGAGTATCTATGGGGTTCAGAAATTTTTAGCACCAGAAAAAATTAAACTTCTGTTTTTTTCCTTTGGTAAAGAAGACTTTTATGGCAAGAAATATCTGCAGTCCAAAATAGAATAAACAAAATAAGCATTTACATGCAAGGGATTTATTTTCATGAAAAAAATTAAAATGGTTATGAATAGTACTTTGTTTCCAGCAAGAGGAAAATGGTCGTGAACAGAAAGCAAAGAGATTCTTTGAAGCTTCACAGTCCTCTGGAAAAAAGTTTGAAACTACTTAAGGATTACTGTGTCATCAATTTCTTTGTTTAAGTATTAAAGTTAGTAAGAGACATTTGCATTACTCTAGATTGTATGATTATTATTTAAAGAAACATTTGTCTTTGCAATGAAATGGAAAATTAGAATCGAAAAAACTAATTTTCACAGTTAAAAATATATGTTCTTCTCTCAGAATGTTATTACTAAATTGAAAATTTTAGATTTTAGTTAAGTAATTGAGTAGGAACAGAGGCAAAAATATCATATTTATAAACTGAAAACTGGCCACACATTTTCTTATTAAATTATTTGTGTTGGAGCCAACATCTTCAGTATTTCAGTTATCCTCGGAGATAACTTAGTCTCACTCTTTAGTAAGTAACTGACTGTAGCCCTCAAGGCTCCTCTGTCCATGGAATTCTCCAGGCCAGAATACTGGAGTGGTTAGCCAGCCATTCCCTTCTCCAGGGCATCTTCCCAACCCAGGGATCAAACACAAGTCTCCTGCCTTGCAGGCAGATTCTTTATCAACTGAGCTACTAAATACTACTTTCCTTTTCTTTTTTTGACTGAGTTGCACAGCTTACAAGATCTCAGTTCCCTGCCCAAGGATGGAACCCGTGCTACAGGAGTGAAGGACCTGAATTCTAACCACTCGGCTACCAGGGAACTCCTGTAGATACTGCTATTTATAGTGTACTAAAGGCGAATGGGGCTCCTTGGTGACTCAGTGGGTAAAGAATCTGCCTGGAACGCAGGAGATGCATGTTGGATCCCTGGGCTGGGAAGATCCCCTGGAGGAGGGCATGGCAACCCACTCCAGGATTCTTGCCCGGAGAATCCCCTGGAGAGAGAAGCCTGGCAGGTTACAGTTTATAGAGCCGCAGAGAGTCAAACATAACTGAAGCGACTTGGCAGATGCAAAGGTGAATGACTTTCAGGGTCTTGGGATTTGGTTTAAATGTTATAACACTTGTTCTATAAATACTCTGGGCTATTCTTCATTCTTCATATAGATACTATTTAAACATATCTTTTTCTTCCTTAGAAATGTAATTGGCTGCCATTAATTAATTTTTATAAAGAGCTTTGAAGATGAAAAGTAGCATATAAGTGGTGATTCATCAAGCATGAGGAGTTCAAGTTCAACACCACTGTAATATAGTTAGACTCTGAAGATTAGATTAAATTATAATGATATTTAATGACACAAAAGAAAAGCATGAATCCCTCTCTGAAGGAAAGTATTCATGTAATTATACATACATGATAAATGCTGGAACGTTTTATTAAATACAGTTACAATGACAAAAATGCTAATTTTCAAGTAAAAAATTTCTGAAATGGATACTAAGGATAACTGTTACTGAAATATAGGAGACATTGCTTTAAAAATATTTAAATAATTTGTTTGCTATTATGATGTGCATTTGCATAATTATAACCAAGACATTTTTGTTAACCAAGGCTGTCAAAGTCTCTACACAGTTTGATTGCAAGAGAGAATTTGATTCACAGTGCCTCTAAGCATATGGAATGATGAACTATGGTCACAAATAGTGTTATGATGGTAGGTAACATAAAAGACTTAAGATATGTAAGCACATACTCCAATTCTGATTCTACACTTCGTTATAGAAGAGTATATTTTAAAAAGAACACAATATCTAAAATGCTTTCACTTTAGCATTTTATTGATCCTATATATTACCTATTTGTAGAAGTTGACTGCTAAAACAGGATAAAGTATCACTATGAAACACTATTTATATAATTTGTAAGTCCTATATGTTTCTTAAGAGGATAGAGAAGCAAGAGCAAAAAATATTTATAACCCCAAGCTATGACTATCTAATGTCTCATATACACAGAAGAGTAGATAATATAAATATTCTGTATATGTTTTTTGACTTGTATCTTAAGAAGAATGATTAACATTCATTTTAGCAGCCCATTACATTTTACATATATGTATATAAAATATGTAATCTAGAATAAACCATAATTAAAATTATATCATATATTCACTTTTTCAAAATCACCAGATGTTTGGTGGCAGCTTCATGTCTATAACTTTCCATTTTGGTACACAAAGAAAAAGTGACTTAGTTTCATATTATAGGACACATAAATTTCCCAATATAAGTTTTGTACTAATTGCAATCATTTTTCATGGCACTATGTAGAAGAATATTCATCAGTTAATCCAAGTGTTTCTTAATCTTAAATGTTTAAAAAAATTGGCAAAAGAATTATCATCATCTTCCAATAAAAACACATGCAAAATGAGGATATGATTTGTGTAAATATTTTACCATTTTATATGGCCAATCTTAATTTCTTGTAGCACATATTTTTCCCTCACAGTAATCCAGTGTTTGTGTATTTAACAAAGTAAAGCTGAGAGACTTTGAGTTTCATAAACTTCTTAGCAGAATCTCCTGGCATCATAATTGGCCTGTTAACTTTTAGTTCTAATTGGTTCACTTATTTCAAGATGAAAAAGCAAAAATGTTAAAACTTGCTGATTAATATTTATCATTCATATTATTGCTCTTTCTTAAACGTTAGAATATACTGCTCAAGAATATTTGTTGTAAGCATGACTCTGAAGATATTTCCCTAAGACATAATTCAGTTTCATATTATGGTGATGATCTTGAGCAAAAAAATTGATGCCATAAAATGAATTTTTATAGGTCAATCACCGGCCATTCTATAACAATAGCATTTATTTTCTCAAGACTTTAGCAAGTCTATGAGAAAAACCAATAGAAAAAGGGATACATAAACTAGATTCAAAGTATTAATGTTCCAATACATAATATATTTTGAAAAATTTCCCCATATTTCAGAGCTGGAATTTTTAAAAAAGAATAGTTGGTGAAATTTTTAAAGTAATTTTCTGAAAATTTTGTCAAGATTCATTTCCATAAAGCATTTATAATCTACATGAAATCATACTAATTTTTCCAGTAGAGATGCAAGAAAGAACAAAGGAGTTTGTGGGAGGATTCCATAAAAATTAGTTCAAAGGTGAAAATTCTGTGAGCCAGCAACTATATAGTTGTAGCTTTAGTCATGGCTTAAATCTCATTGAAGTCTCTTACGGAAAAGCAGAACTCTTCATTTGGTTTCAAGTATTAGGCAGTGGCCCATTGTTTTGGACATGTATCTCTAAGTTTGGCCCGGTTTCTTCCCTTCCCTTATCTCTAAAACTTTTGAAAGAAGGATGTGATGAAGGAGATGATATTTCCATGCGAAGAGAAAGAAGATAAAGGCAATGAAAAAGAACACAGTATCTTGACATTTTAGAGAACCCTAAACATATTTTCCTATCTACCTACCTAATCTGTCTATGTATCTGTCACCTATCTATCTATATAATCCATCCATCAGTCAATCATACTTCAAAAGCTCATCTTTTAATTGTGCTTTGATTGGAATGATTCTGCCCTCCTGTTGATAGAGAATGTTGCAGGGCTTGTTGTAGTTACCAGTTTCCACATCCCTGTACACAGAAGAAAAAAATCCTGTGATGTGTAATCACCAAGTTCCATCGCATTAGATCTTGTGGTTTCTTCTATTTGATCCTGACTTGGCTTACCAAACACCTCTCTAACAGTGCCTCATTTTCTGAAAAGAACTCCAAAATAAGAGACGTTTTAAGTTTATGCATGGAATCACAGTAGTTTTGAAGCACTTACATATCTAGAACTTTCCACTCCAGCCACTGTTTTAAATATAAAATAATTTTACTGACATCTGTTTAAATGTTGAATCAGTTGACATCAGCATGTTCTCAATGATTAGTAAGGATAAATGTTCTCAGGTACTGAATAGTTATTTAAATTGCATTGCAGATGTAAGGAGCATCCAAAGTTCAACATTCAAAATACCCATGAAAGTATTTTCAAAATGTTGGATAAACTGGAAAAAAAAATAAGTAGTATTATTAGGAAAAAGTTAAATCAGGATGATGTTACATAAACTCCTTAGTTTGTCAAATATTTCTTTTACTTCTTAAAGTAAGTATATTATAACCAGACTTGAAAAGTAGTAATTTATTAGCTAAACTTTAGAGAGAGATTTGTCATCATTTTTGGTATGATGGAATTTTATCTTTAAACCACAAATAGCATCCTCTGAAAAGTTTTCCTAAATCTAAATTTCTCAAGTTAATTGAAGTAGTCATCTACAATTATTTTTCCAAAATAAACATCATCGTGATTAGCGACAATTACTATCAGCAACTACGATAGATTTTTCTAAAGAATACTTTACACTTCTTTTTTTTTTTTTTTTTAATGTGGCTGCACCACTTGAACTTGAGAACCTAGTTTCCCCAAGAGAGATAGAACCTGGGCCCTTAACAGTGAAAGCATGGAGTCCTATCAACTGGACCACCAGGGAATTCCCCCCCACTCCTTTTTTATTCTTGATATATTGATTAACAAAAAATAATGCTACTGTTTATCTTATGTGAAATATATTTTCCTCTCTTTGCGTGTACTGAATAAACAAGGAAAGGGCATATTTTAAAGAATAGGGATGAATGCAAAGTATTCTTTAAAAAAAATTTATTGTGGTTGCTGATAGTAATTGTCGCTAACTTGCCTCTTAGTTTCTCACTGCTTTTGTCAACTACTCAGAGGCACATAAATTATAACATAGCCTATATCACTTTTAAAGAATGGTTTATAAACAAAACTCAACTATCCTGGTGTCTCATAGACCAAGGCTGGTACCAAAATAACAAATATTTTCCTCGGTTAGTAAATGATGTATTATCACTTTTTGAAGTTGATCCTCAGCTAAGAACATAGAAAGAAGGACACTTAACAACATGATTTATTTTGTACGATTTAATGAAGAAGCTGGTTCAAACAAGTCTGTTGGAAATAATTTTTCAGAGAAATAAATACCCTTACTTTATAAATGTAATGTTTACTTTGAAAAATTTCATATTTTATTTGATATCCTTTTACGAGTCCTATTTCATACATATACATTGCAGAATTTTGAACTATCTGAAATGCTTTTGTTTCTGTAAACAATAAATGTATCTTTTCAAAACCTCTTAAAGTGGGTGCTACGTATTGGGGGTCAAGAATTTTTAATCATTGAATTTAAAAATTACATAAAATTCTTAATATCGTTAGTGTTGCTCTTTTAAGAAACTTTTTTGCCAAAGAATAAATCATTTCTTTACCAAATTTTTTCAGTAGCTTTGAGCCACCACACAAAATTTCCAGCATTTGCAGGCTCTAGCAGGAGAGCATGGAGATATCAGTGTGTACATCCTAGGAAATTTTCTTGAACTTAGTGAAATTCAGAGCCTTCCCAGGAATAAAGCTCTCAGGAGAACCCAGGATCTTCAGTATTAATTTTGAAATTCTAGAATGCTGTATTGTGTAAAGTACTCATTGCAAATTTATATTAAAACAAACAGAAAAACCAAAAGGAACTAAAATAGCTGTATCCTCTGATACATTGTTTACTTTTTAAAATGAGTACTAAACTATTTATTTTTATCTCACATGTAATCTAACCAGACTAGTTACCCATGTCTTAAAAAGGCAAATCCTTGTGTGGCCATCAATGCACTGATCATTTTTTTTTATTGCACTTGTCATCCCAACTTAAATGTTCCCCCAGTATTTAATTAAGATGCATCGATGCTCTATGTGAGTAGGCCTGGGTGTTAGAATGAGGAACAAATGCATTTGGGAGTTATACACAGTTGATCTACAAGCCTAAAACATAAGTAACTAATTTATTGTTGTGAAATTTTCATCTAAAATAAATTTTCCCTAAAAAAATCAAATTTTTAAAAAGAATTTATTTTATATTTGATTAAAAATTTAAAATTTTAATATATGATTTATAGAATTTTTAATTTCTTAGTAGTTAAACATACAATGCATATTTTGAATCTAGTCATGTGCGCTGTTGCTTGTATGAGATGCTGGGATTGTGCTGGAATGTTGAGATAGAATGGTGTTGAGATAAAAGAAACTACTCCAGAAAAGTAGTGAGAAAGATTAAGAATGTTATGAATTGTTTTCTGGCTTTGAAGTGTGCCACATTTAACATGTGTGTTTGTCTTATATTGTCTTTCTATGGTTTTCTACTTTGACTTAGTGGTTAGTGCCAAATCCATCTCTCTCTCTCTTTCTTTTTTTTTTTTTTCTGAAATGATTTAGCTGTAATAAGAAACTTGTTTTTCTTTTCCCCCTTTTACACTTTTCTGCACAACTTTGCTTTATTCTTTAACCCCTCCTCCCCAAATCCAAATGAAGTATCATGACTTAGACTTCAAAGCAATTTTTTAAAAAGTCCAGTTACTCACTTGAAAGAAGGGGTAACTCGGTTCCATGCTGTATATGATTATTTTCTTCTCAATAAGATAGGTCAGCAATTTGAATTTATTTCTAGAATGTCGGTGGAAAATTGATTTAAAATACTTTAAAATTAATGATGCATTAAGAGTTTGCTTATTTTCTAGTTTATTTAGGTTGGTGGATTTTTACCAGCTGAGCCACAAGAGAGGCCCAGATTGGTTTAAGAGCCCTAAATAAAATTTAGGTGCAAAGATCAAAGTCTGTTAAAAGAATAAAGTACTAAACAATTTGCAACTTATTTTGGAAATCTAAACAGTTTTCTAAGTTTGTTATCAGGATCTGATTTAAAGAGTGAATAGTTATTGTATAGAGTAAATGAGCTAATATTGATAAAATCCTGGAAAGCACCATCTATATATGTTTTACTGACAAACTGGCCCAATATTAGGAATGCAGGAAGTCATCAATATGTACTTTTGGAATTGTATTGAACTGGAGATTGAGGATAACTGAACAAGGTCTCAATCACTGCAAAAATGTCTCACATCTGAGGACTTGTCTTTCTAATTGGTAAATGAACCTAAGAAAATTTAAACTTTGAAATTTACGTTGTTAATCTTTCAGTAAAGTTTTAATTTTTATTCAATAATCCTCAAGAGTGCATTAACAGTTAATAAAACAGGATTTTTAATACAGAATTAGGTATTTTAATCTTTGTTCTTCTTTCCCAAATATGCACCTTCCTTGCAAAATTTAATGAGAAAGAACTTTGAAGGCAGAGTTTTCTACAAGTCTATTTACAATTCCTTGATTGATGTGGACATCCTTTTACTGTTTTAAGACCCATTTATGGTCTTAAAACTTACAAC
This sequence comes from Antilocapra americana, assembly GCA_007570785.1. Classification (NCBI taxonomy): domain Eukaryota; kingdom Metazoa; phylum Chordata; class Mammalia; order Artiodactyla; family Antilocapridae; genus Antilocapra; species Antilocapra americana. Next base: position 3,327,422 of record ML662441.1, read on the forward strand.
AAAGATATTACTTTTGTAAGTTATCATTTGCAATGTATTATTTTTCTGATAGCAAATCTTAAATATATTAATGACCACATTAGAAAAAAAACACTTAAACTTATATTTTGTCTCTCTAGTGACTAATGCTTTGTTTTTTCTTTGTGTGTGTGTGTTAGTCACTTAATCATGTCCAACTCTTTGCGACCTCATGGACTGTAGCCCATCAGCCTCCTCTGTCCATGGGATTCTCCAGGCAAGAACACTGAAGTGGTTGCCTTTTCTTTCCTCATTGTTTTTTCTTTAGTGTTTAGCAAAATGCTCAGTGCATAGTAAGAATTTTGCTGTGGTAAGAAGAATGCAATCACTTTGGACAAGACAATTAGATGTGTGGCAATTGCTCCTCTATAAAGCCTGAAAAGTAGACATATCATATATTCTATCCTGGAAGTATGTTAGTATTACATACATTTAGAAGACAGTGAATCACTTCTAAAATTTCTGAAATAAACTAAGGAGGTCCAACTGGTTTGTAGGTGATCTTACTCTGTCCTAAAGTTGCCTCTTCAGGTATGTATGTAGGCATGTGTCTATGAGTCTATGTATACACACATTTAATATGTACATATAAGTATATATACTGTGTGTATGTGTGTGTTTGTATACATTGGAAGTAAACACATGCATGAAGTATGTACATGCATTTAAAGTAAATCAGGTTTTCTGCTTCATATGCTGCTTCCATGAGTGCTTTATTTTCCTCCTTTTTGATTGATCTCCAATTGGCAGTGTCTCTCCGCAATTGAGCTCTAATTTTTTTGCCCCCATAGCCTCTTTGTCAAGTAGCTAATGATCTGTAAACAAATACTTAAATAGAGAGCTCTGCATTTACAGGAAGCCATCTGTGAATTCTTTACTGATGTGAATAATCACATCCTCATTTGTCTGTTTTCCAAGTTATCTGGTTTTCTCAAAGCAAGGCTATCTGGAGGTATTATTGTAGAATATGAAAAGAAAGAAAATTGATCTCTCACGTACTCCTGCTCTTTGAAAATCTTGAAGAAAATTCAACCAAGATTTAAGAACATGTTTGATGAGGTAAGAAACATATAATTAATAACAAAACAGAATTCTCAATTAGGACCATATAGATCAAGGACAGTGAGGAAGTTCAAAGTTATTACTGCTTAATATGCAGCAATATATTCCTATGGGTCATGAAAATTTGTAGTGAAGATATAGAGAAATGTTACTGTATTAAAATATTTTGGAATAAAATAAAACCAATATTATTTGAGGAATTCATTGCTCCCCTGCCTTCTCATGCTCTTTGTATTTATATAAATATGCTTTAATAATATGATGAAATTGAACCCTAAATATGTATATCCTGTGTAATTTACTTCCCCATCAAGTTTTAGGTGGGGAGGGAATCAGTAGTCTAGTGTACAAAAGCTTTTCTAAAGACCAATGGTTAGAGTTGTTGTGACTTAGAAAAAGCATGAAGTGGTTTCTGTGGAAACCATGAAAGCTAAGCAATGAAAAAAATTTAGGTAGCGTTTACTATTAACAGGGAGGCCTGGTGTGCTGAAGTCCATGGGGTCGCAAAGAGTCAGACACGACTGAGCAATTCTGAATATGTGTCTCTACTTCCTCTGTAATAAATAGTAACCTAAACTTTTCAGATAATTTTACATTTTTCCCAAAGTGCTGCATTTTTAAATCCTCTGGATTTAAAATATAAATTTATGTCTATAAATTATATAGATGTAAATATAAATTGAAGTGACAAAATACTGTATTTTTCCATATAGAAACTTTGATCCAGAAACTATATGAACCTGCTACTCAAAGAATACTAGCTAAATGGTGCAGTAAAATTTGAAGGAAAAATGCAGAATTTTGTTTTAACTGAATCATTGAATATAGAGTATAAGTATTACAAAATTCTATATGGTATCCAATAAAAGTTAATAATTTTACTTATCTGTATTTAACTAAAGTTTTCTTTTCTGGTAGGCAGGAGGTGAGACTTGTAGTTCCTTGTACTATGAGAGTAAATAAAATTAAATCTTATGAACTAATATCAATGTTTTGTTTCAGGAGAATAAAATTATGCCTATTTAGTTATATATTTTGATACACAGTAGGTCCCTGTTTTTATAAGGCCAAAAGGAGTGATTAGAATAAAGTTTTTGCTAGAGCTTTATTAAAGGCTTGAATATATATTTTAAAATAAGTTGATCTTTTATTTTCTAAGAATATTTATTCTTTTATACATATATATGTGTATATACATATTTTTTCATTTTATAAAATCTTATACTTTAAAATATGAAATTCATCAAATCATGTTTAAACTAATATCTCAGAATTTAGTTTATAATTGAAAGCAAATACCTTTATGAAACATGTTTTTTCTTAAATCTTTCTTAAACCTTCAACCAACTGTTTTTCTTAAAATGGCAGAAAAATAATTTAAGTAGGGAATCTGAGATATTAGTGCTGCAGCATTTGTTTTGTGATGTGTGTTTTCCTCCATCTTTTCTGTGCAGGCATAAATTTTATAAGCAAATGCTTGCATTTCAGATAGGATTCAGAAATTTGCTCTCCTATTTGCATAATATCATGGGTATCTACAAAGTCCTGAAAAATAGGATCTAGTTGGAGATAATCCAGTATAATCCCAATATAGAAATCAAGGAAGAAAATGGTCACAGCAATAAATTATTCTTTCATTCATTCTTGTTACCTTGATTCCACCAACTTTTTTCAGATCCCCCTGATTAAGGGCACTGCCCCCTACCTCATTCAAAAAATGGCTTTTAACTATAAATACTGGGAAGTATCAAGTAAACAAATTAGGTCAACAATTTTGATTTAGCTTTAGAATTACAAAAGGCATTTAAAATATTCTTGTCTAACAAGGTTGTGAATACGGCACAAGCCATCAGCTCTCAATTTCCTGTTGTAAATTATATAAGAGGGCCATAATGTTTAGAATATGGCTTAATATTCTGACCCTACAATTCTCAGTAATAAAGTGAATAATGTTTTACTTTCTTCATTTCAGTACCTAATAAATGTAATGTTTTCTCATGGGAATATTTATTTAGGGATACAGTGCAGACTGTATGTTAGAGTTACATTTTGTGTGCCCCACTGTAAAGCATAGAATGGTTATTTATCTAGGATTAGCATAGTCAGTTTTCATTCAAAAGCCTATCAAGTTAAAGAAAGGTTGATATATTACAAATGGTGAATGGTATTACAAAAGTCGTCCTTAGTACTCACAAAAGTTTCAGAAGTAGTGGCAAGGACAGGATTGTGAGGGCGCTCAGTGCCCCACTAGCATGCAGTGGCTTTTAATAGCCGTAATGTCAATCCACACGTTTTAAAGATTAAAAAGGACCTGTTGTTTGTGTTTAGCAGATTGTTAAGTTCCAAAGCCTTCCCATTTTACAGCTGCTGCAGTTTAGTTCAGCAAGTTAGTTTCTTTCTGATCTATAAACACCTCGTTTTTATTTTCTGTGGACATAGCATCATTTCTGGGGGCAGGAGCTTATTGTCTTAAGACTTGATATTCTAGGTGGCTTGATCCTGGTGAGCAGGTAATCACAGCACAGTGTACCAGGGAAGGTTACCGAACTTGAGATCTCTGTTTAGTATGTTTTTACTTTACAGAGAGATTCTTCAGAAGTTCTGAAGTCCCTGGATTCCATTAAATTTCATTTTACGTACTTAATGTGTTTATTTTCTCTTACAGAAATAAATACATTTCAAAATCTTACATAATTTCTCAAAAAGTGCCCAAGAAACAAAATAATTTCACGAATATGTATTATTTCTTGGCACTACACTCTCACAGATTATAGAATGCTTTGATATGTGTGTTAGCAATCCTTCGATTTGTTTAAAAATGCAGCTATTTAATGAGTTTTTATTGCTAAGAATAAAAGTTGACTCTGCCGTATGATCATGAACGTGCTTCTGACCCAACATACAAAACGAAAGCTTTGCTTATTTATTTGATTAAAATGGAAGCGTGCAAGTGCATTCAGGTTTGTGTTGTATAGAATAGAACTTATTTTATCAGTCACTTTCATAACCTTTAAAGAGTCTTAAATAGTACATATGAAAAACACATTCATATCAGGCTCCCCTTGGGGATTTTTTCTTTGGTTTAAGAAAATTTTATTAAAAATCGGCATTGCAAATAACATTTTTCATAACTATATGTAGACCTGTTAAAATTTTTATTAAAACTGGAGTTCGACCTGTTCTTTTTCATCATTCTATCAGATATTAAACTCCTGCAGCAGCTGTAGGAAATAGAGAAAGGGATTTTCCAAGGGATTTGAGTCTCCCTGTCTCTGTGCCTTTAGTGATCATATTATCATAACTATCACACATAACAAAGCTCTAAATCTGTAATTCAGATAAAGTAGTCAGGACTCTGAAATACAAAAATCCAAACATATGCCGTAACATTTTTTTTTTTTTTTGCAACGCTGGCTTCTTTAACATGGATTTTGTAAACTTGGGAGAGGCATTCAAGAGATTTTGTATATGAATACAAACTAAACAACATTGTTAACAGGATGTTTAACAGAGATTTAATTAGAGGTATTTTCATATATCCAAGCAGTTCCATTAAAAGACCTTGCCGGCATGTGCTAGCAAATTATGATCAAACCTCTAAAGGTTAATAACAATGAAACCAGAAGCTTGTTTTCAAGCCAGGTCTATTCGCATCTATGTCTGACTCTTCAGCAGGGTCTGAGTTCTCTCTCAAGAGAGCCACATTCCTTAAGCGCAGTGTTAAAAATGGTAAGTGTGACCATATAATTCCTTTGCGAATTAAGTAAGTTAAAAATGAGGGTAATAAAACTGTGAATGAGCTGAAATCGAAATTAATGTTATACAAAAAGAATTACACTAGTTTCCTCACATTTATAGGACAAATCGATAACTTAATGTCTGCATGAAAAAAACAGATTTGTGCTGTGAAAAGTTAGTAAAACTCTCATCAGAATTTCCAACCAGTTTGTAAATGAACAGCTATTTGTATATATTTATTGTAACAGTGCCTTCTACTGGTCACACCTTATTCATGATATAAGTGAATATACTGAACAGTAAGAAAACTTCCATTTATCTTAAATTATATTTGGTATATTTCTTACTTTGGTTAAGTATTTCTGTGAATTGCAAATCCTATGCATAAAAAATGTATTACAGATGAACAAACTTAATTTTTGTTATACGTTAGCAGTAATTAGACCATTTGAAAAGTTTCTCCTATGATGCAAGGTATTTCCTAAGTAATAAAATTTGAAATGTGGAATATTTTCACCTGTATATTCTTATTGTCTTTCTGATTTTGAAATTGATCTTGTACTTACTGGCATTTTTCTTTTTAGTTTTTCAGTCATATTGTGTCTAACTAAAATTAGTGAAATTCTTATATATTATCAATATCTATCACATTTTTGAATCATGACATGTACTTGTAAATTGAGCAATACATAAGAATTTAAAATGTAGTTTAACTGACAAAATATTTAGCAATATTTAGTGAACAATTATGTCTTCTAAATAGGAAGCCATAACAAAGATGGTTGGTTTTAAATTTGCTTTGAAAAAGAATCAGATAATTAAAAAGAGAAGCATTTAGGATTGTGAATGAAAGTTGTGTTTTCTCAGAAAAATATTATAGCTAGTGTGACACTAAGGAATTCATCTTTAGTATGCAATAAAAATGCCAATAAAATCATTATGAGCTCATATTAATTAGAAATAATATTTAACAAGGAATGTACTAGATAGTTATAGAATAATTGTTTTTCTACCAAAAATGCTCCCATTAATTTTATAGAGGTATAATTTACACTGAATTAGCTGTTTTGCTGAAATAACCTTTTTTTTTTTTTTAAAGAAATTCTGGACATGGATATTTGACCATTAGTAGTAAAATTAAAATCTATACTGTGAGAAAAATATTTTACTTTGGTTTCCTAAGTGTTAAACCCTGCCTTTATTGCTTGAAGCAAAAGCTTTATTACACAAACTAAAATTCTGAGTATTTGATAAAATTTATTCTATTTTATTAGAAACAATCACTTTAATAGGGACAAGTCTGCTTATGTTAGAAATAATGTAAATCAGAAGGAATCCTCCTGATTTCCTATACCACAAATAGCACATGAGGGTTCCCTAGTGTTAATTTGACTAAAATCTGAGAAACTTCCTGAAGAATATATCCCAACAGGGACAAATTGTTAGGATGCTCAATTCAGAATCTGGAATAACCCACATGACCATAACATTCAGCGGAGAAAATATATGTATATTTCTCTGAAACTGTTTATTCTAATAATTGTCTTCTCTAGGAGTGAAATTCTGTCGTTATAATTATATCTTAAAATGGATGTGAGAAAGATAAGAATGAGAAGCACAAAGTACAATATTTTTGGAACAGTGTTTCAGTGAGTTTTAATCAATGATGAAAAGAATTGCCTTAAAGGGAGAAGGAGCTGGAGAAAGAGTTGTTAAAGATGTTAAGGGCTCTGTTTCAGGCTTAGAGACCAACATCTTCAGTCTTTCCTGTGTGAAAAAATCCCTCATTTGCTTTATAATGATGTCATCCGTTTGGTTTACCATGTGGCATCGATAACAAGGGCAGAGGTGTTCCTTGTAAAATTTGGTTTTTTGGAATGAAGTACATATTTCTTCACAAACAAATGTCTAGTTGCTATTTATCCATGGGTGACTATTTCCATATTATATGTGCACATTTACACTTGCATAGATGCATCCATGAATAATGAACTGTGGAATGTGTGCACAAGGACAGGGAAAGAGACAATGCATGACAGTGGACAGTTAATGCACTTTCATTTCCATGAGTTAGGGATAATTGCATAATTCATGAATGGCAGAGAAAAGTCACAAGTGTGAATTGCATATGGGCATTATAATATATGTTTAATGGTGTCCCTATCATTCTAGTTAAAGGAAACGTTTAAACTTACATCAATTGTAGTTTGGAATTAAACCATTTAAGTGACATTATTGATAGGAATAAAAAAAATCTGCTTGATATAATGTAGTTCTTTCCTAATAAGGATAGAATATTTATAATCAGTACATCCTGTTTTTGCTTAATTTGCTAGCACATTAGCTTTTCATATCTTTGTATTAACTATGATGTATTCATATTTTATTCTATACAAAGCATTAATATAAACAAAATTGGGTTCTCATTTTATTTTGAAATTATCTTGTGCCATCACTTAAGCTGTTAAATTCACTGAAGACCGTCAGATCGTATTTATACCATGTTTAACACAGACATTACAATGATGTGTATTCTACAGAGAATAGTGATTTTTAGTTAGAACTTTAAACATTTCAGTAGTTTCTTGAGATGTATAATAAATAGAATTCCCAATGCTTTTGTTTTCTTTTTTTGGTTGGGAGATTTAAATCATAGTACTCAGCAATTAAATATTCATTGAGAAATACTTTCCAGTATTATTTAAATAGTACAGACAAATGAAGTTGTTAAGATGCTTCCATGAGTAGAGCAATGGATTACCAATTTTAAAAGATTTCGAATACAAAGTGCTGTCTGATCCATCAATAACACGGTGTTGTTATGGGGAATGGGCACTGTATATTTGTACACTTTGACACACTGTATAGAAATACCAAATCCGTATGTCAACTGACAGACCTAAAATTGTCCCTGAAAGGTACGCATTTACATCATTATTCTGAGGAGTCGAATTTAACCTCATGTTTTATATGCAGATCTCTGATATGCAAGGAGATCTCAATGCCTTCCCTTCCTGGGCAACTTCGCAAACACAAACTGGTAGTTTCCACGTCAGTGCCCTGTTCTGCTGCAGCCTGTGTGTGTGTCACTGTGCACCCGTGTGGAAGCAGAGACACTGAACCTGTCATCTCAAAGATAAAAGCATTCACCCTTTGGACAGAAACTGCTGGATAGTAGTTCTCTATGATCTGCGATACTTAATGAAATAACAGATTTTCTCATGTAGGGAAAAAAAAGCACTTGAGATTCAAATCTATATACCCTTACATTACATCACTGTAAAATGTACTAACATAAAGTATTACCGGAAGAGGAACATTTGAAGTACAATGAACGTAACTCTGTGCCACGAATGAAACACAGCACAGAATTTCTGTCTGTATCATGAAAATTGTCTACAATTGGTTAACATTGTAAAGCATACATTTCCTCTTCTATTAACTGTAACAGGACTAACGGCACATTTTCTGGGTAGTTGTGGGTGATTCCATAGGCAATATCATTATCATCATTTTCAGGCCTCAGACAGGTATTTAACAGTTTGTTCAAGTTGTCTAGGACAACAGGAATGTTGCTACGCTGCATCTCCAAGCCGCTGGGATGAAATCAGTTGTGACAAAGCAGTGAAGATTAAATTTGTAACAGATGCAACACCTTTGAAGGACTAGCTTGTGATTTCACAGTGGTATTATAAGTCTTATTTCAGTATTTAAGCAGTTAGAAAGAATGCTGGTTATTAGCAGTTGAATTTTGCAAAATAGGATTTGATTGTCTTTAACTAGCCATGGCAGCAGTTAGTATTATCCTAGTACAATATTTTTATAGCATGTATTAGGGTTGGTGAGTACTTTTTCATGCTCTTCGTTTTCCAGGTAAATTCTTTTATCTACATGACTCTCTGCTATACAGATATAAGGCTATATAAATATGTACAAGTCTAACCATATATAAAACATCAAATATAAATATATATGCATATATATACATATATAATGTATTTGGAAAATTCAGTAGTATTTTATAAAAGACCAAAGGAAGAAACTCTGTTTTCTTTCTCCCATATGACATTTTAATGGTCAGATATAATGGCAACCCACTCCAGTACTCTTGCCTGGAGAATCCGAGGGACAGAGGAGCCTGGTGGGCTGCTGTCTATGAGGTTGCACAGAGTCGAACATGACTGAAGCGACTCAGCAGCAGCAGCAGCAGCAGCATCAAAAATTTCAGAGCTCACAGAATTGTAACTTGAAATATATAATGCCATAAAGCTGAACTGTTCTCTTAATGATCTTGACAGTACAGCATTAGCAATATAGAAAGTTATGCTTTGTTACTAAATCTGATCACTTCTAACTTTTCTGTCTTATCGTGTATCAGAAAGAGTCTGGTTCCTAAAAATAATGCCTAGAAACTTTGAGGTGTGCAACAAGCTGTTTCTTGATGGGGAATATGATCTCCACAGATGTTTCATTAGAGAAGAATCTGAGGGTCAAATTCAAATACCACAATTTTATGTAAGTTACTTAATATTAAATTTGTATAATGCCACTTGGTTTTACTCAGTGTGCAGACTTCAATGGGTTAATTTGGTACGAGGGTCAGGTTTTATATGTTTATATTTTCTTAGCCTTGGTCAGGAGAAGTGGCTTTGCTTGCCCTTGTGCAGTGCCGGAGCGGTAGGGTTTCACTCCGTTTGAAAACCTAGCACATCCCAAGAGGTTACCTTGGTGTAGATTTCTTTCTTTCTGTATTAAATCGCTCATTGTCACAAAGTGACTGGTGCTGCTGGGCTTTGAAAGAACTTCTAAGAGGTTAAAAAAAGCTCCTGTATGAAAGGATTTTTTACTTCTGCAGACAGAATACAGTTTGCAGCTGTTTGACTTGCGACAGTGATATGGATCTGATTGTATACAGTAGAGCAGGAGCCGTGGATGCAGCTGGAATAGAGGTTATAAATTTTAAAAGCGATGCAGATTTTTGCCATTAATTGGCTGCTAATAAAAGCAAACTCAATGGCTTCTAACTGTGGGAGCCTTTGGCTGTGTATCTGATATCAGGAATTCATACACATTACACAGTTTTAGTGATTCAGACCACGACTAATTGAAATATGAGGCATACTGATCAAATTTAGCATTACCAGCATGCACTATGGTTTGGGACTGTATGGCGACAAGGTAGCATTTATTACTTATTCTCCATAACACTGCTTGATTGAAATATCTAGCTATGTTGTCAGCAGAGGCCCAGCTGGGCTTTAGTACAGCTAATTAAGTCATTAAAAGAGAGGTCAAGCAATCTAATTCTTGCATACGAAAGTACAAAAAAGTCTTTTATTATATTTTTTAATAAGTTAAGATTTGAATTTTTAAAGAAATTTCTTTTTAATAATAAATGCATTTACTGGTTTATTTATTGAAGTCAATTTAAATATATAGAGGTAAAAAATTACAAACTTGTCAATATATAATTTCCAAAACAGTTTACATGGTTATGTTCTTTAATAAGTACATTGTGCCTGTGATTTTTAAAAGTTGTTCAATAAATTAAATACTGAGTTAAGGGCTACGGATTCTGATGCTTTCCAAATGATTATTTCAATGTAGTGGTTTCTTTTAGGGAAAAATTTTCCAAGATGCACAGAATTGAGTTTTCTTAGTGCACCTTACAACTCAAAGCAAATATATACTATGATAGTCCTTGTTTTGAGAGCTTTGGGGGTAAAAGTCTGTAATTTTTTATTTCTTTTATTTCTCTGTAATTTTTGTCTGTAATCTTTTATTTCTCTGTAATTTTTTAAATGCCTTTTCAAACTCCTCTCTACTTTTCTGTTGGAGAGAGCCTGCATGCTTCTTGGTGCCTGATGAGTCAGTGGGGATGGAAGCATTAGTTTATTTGTGAGAACATGTGTTAAAACTGCTCGGATATATTTTAAAAAGTTGTGGGAATTACTGACATATCACCCAAAATGCTGCTTATTTCAAAGTTTCTGAGTGGAATAATGAAAATCTAATATATTTTAAATAATGGCTATTTTTCTTTTCTTTATTATCTTAGTGTGTATGCATAGTCCAATTTATATTTTCTCATGATAAGTGCTTAGGGTAAACATTGAACATACTAAATGTTTTGGAGGTGATTAGCCAACAGATGAATGAATATCTTGGGTGCACACTATCAATAATTTGTAGGAGAATATAAAATTTTGTGTCTTTTTTTCCATTCACATTAACTCTCAATTATTCATAGTCTCCAAAGCTAAGGTAGAAGACAGAGTACAAAGCTAAAATTTATGGATTTTTTTTTACTATATATAAATTGCTTGGGATAATGTTTAGGGAAAATATATTTTGGTGGTATGTTGAATTAAATTATCAATGAAATTAATTTCTGCTTGTTAATTATTTCCTCTTCCTATTTGGTATACATCATTCACAATTAGTAGACTTAGTAGATACCATGGATTGTGGTTTTCTTCTTAGAGGATTTATTGTATTATGAAGAAAATTCAAAAATCAAGTAAGTAACAAGAGAAGAGTGATTAGAGAAGCTTTAAAAAGTTGGGGCAGAATGATACAAAATAGTTCAAATTACAAGTGCTGTCTTAGTTCAAAATGGCTTGAAATATCAAATGAGGTCTGCTTTAGAAAAATCCTAGAACTATAAAGAGATGTAGGTCTCATTCAAGTTTTCATATCTGCTGAGGATCTACTTTCAGCATGCGATTGACATGGGACAACTGTTAGTAGTTTTTACACTTTTATTAGAAAAGAGCATGCAGATCTAAATAAGCTACTGCTATTTTGGCAGGAACTGTACGTTTTCAAGTAAAATATGCACGAACATCAAATACTTTTGTGATACTAGCTTCCCAAAGATGGAGAAACTCTGGACTATTTAAATATAGCTAGCTGTTCTCTAGTTTTAACTGCTTAAAGCCTTTGGAAATAAAATTGTTTAAGATGCAACTTTCCTTGCTAATGCATTTAATTCTGTTGGAATCGTAGTGACTCATATCTATTACAAAACTGATAGTAGTACCCTAGAGATTGAAGCACCTGTCCTAGGACATAGAGTTATAAGAAGCTACATATTCATAAATCAAAAGTCCTTTCCCATGATTACTGTATAAGTTCTGTTAAAAAGAGATTCTTATGGTGACCGTACTGAAGACTGTTCATCATTGCATATTCAGTCCATATTCCAGGTCGTCTTCCTTAGAGAAGAGTAAAACCAGGCCACACTCAGAATCATGCTAACAAACCCAGGGCTAGATTGTGGTTCAAAGCTAATATCAGATATGTTTTTTTGTCCTGAAAATATTTTGACCTCTTGTGAAAGTAACTTTTTACATAGAAGATTTTGTTAATAATAATATATCTTATGTGAGCCATCTGAAGGACACATTTAATGAGACACATGATAATTAGGCCAAAGAATGATTATATTCTTTGAAAGGTAACTCTCACTGCTCAGTTAAAAGGAGTTCTTGCAGTTAGAGTGACAGACAAATTCCTTGTCAGCTGTCCCAGACCCTCCCGCCTGCCTCCCAGGTTACAACACATCAGGAATCTGGGAGAAAGGTTGACACTAGTTAGGCATCTATTACCCATCTTCACAGATGAATCAGAACGTGCTTGAGGAGTTCACCTGTACCCAAAACCTATTCAAAAGCTTTATTTTTTAATATTGTCTCAAACTGGATTCAAATAACCACGTTCCTAACACATCTTTATTTCTCCTAGGGAAAAAAAAAAAAATGTTTGCAGTTTTCCTTCAAAACCTTAACACAGATAATTTTGTTAGTTATCTATTTAAAATCAGCATCTCATTTTTCAGGATTCTGAAAGTTCTCAATTTCTTAACATAAATTTATTATTAAGGACTACAAGTATGGAATATGACCGAAGACCGAAAGCCTGGTCTCAAAGGAATTCTAGCTCAATTTTAAAATCAGAAGTTATGGAAGGTTTTGGGTAAGCCTGTGAATCTCTGGGCACCTGTCCAAAATGAACCTCTAAGTCTTTTGAAGTCTACCCATCACTAATATACACAGCACAGTCTAATCCAGCTGTCTGCCCGTTTTCCTGTTTCCCTTTCTCTTTCTTCAGTCTGTCCTGAGGTACCAGTAGCTATATACTGTGGGAGATGTTTAGTGGAATGAACATTGCCTCTTGGAAATGTTCCCATACAATGTATCTACGGTTTATTTGGGGGAGGGGATGGGGGAGAACAGGTACTCTTTTAGTTATTTGTCTTGCTAGTTTACATCCATTTACACCATAATAATTCCTACCCAACTTCCCAATTACAAACTATTTTAGCTACTGCTAATAACAATATCTTTGCGAGATTTGTTTTCTGTTTCAACAAAAGATCATACAATTTTAAAGAGTAGCACAGATTCATAGGTGAAAGTAAACAAATACAATTTTAGAAAATCAAATTAACACCTCTTGATACTATAAGCATTTATATTGTATACTATTAAAAATTTTGTACGGGTCAAGTCAGTGGAATTTAAATATTTTTTTTACATTTTACAACGGATTTGGTTAGTGACCTTATTATTTTAATATGTATTTATTTGAGAGTCTTTTTCTTAAAAATAATTTTTGGCTAGGGATGGATTTGAGATAAAACAGAAAAATTAAAATTACAACGAAGAAACATCTAAGCCTAGTTTCTAAGAAACCTTTGTGATATATGCACTGAGAAATTCAGATTGTGGTCAGGAGATAATTCAACTAACCGAAATACTTTAAATAGTGTGCCTTTTGAGGAGCTTTCCTTTCTTGGTCATTTTGTACTATTCATAATTTGATATTCACTTTTTTTGGACTCATTCTATTGAACTGTTCCTGAAACGGAAATTCTTTACATATTTCTATGCATATCTTCCAAAAACAGTAGCAGAGTCAATTTAAAGCATTTTGTGTTGTTATCATAGAACTTCACCCAAGTTAACTGAAAACACGGGGCAAGAGCAGGGAAGTGCGTTTCATCACTGCTCTGACCTGTGTAATAAAGCCCGATTTTATGTAAATAAAAAAACCAGTGAGCTGGAGGGAAGAAGGATCAGACTGAAGAAAAGACTGCAAGTTCAAGTAAAGAAAATATTGAAGTCTTTTCTTTTTTTCTCTATTCCCTATGCCCTTCTTGTTTTTCTCTTCCCTTATGATCAAAATTGTCAAAGCATCGAACAAGCCTTGTGTGCAGATTACCGTACCAAGAGCTGTGAAGTTGTATTAAGGTAAAAATGGATGTTCACAATCTTCAAAATAAGTAAATGAACAAATCGGACACATACACATACATACACAGACACACATAAGCATCATTTAAAAATCTGTTTTTACCTCAACTGTCCCCTATATTAGGCAACTTATTAAATATTCCTAATATATATATATATATATTAAGTCTCTCAGATGAAATAATATTGTAACCCATTACTTTTTGGATCTGTTGAGAGAATGAGATGAGCAAATGTTTGTTAAAGAAACCTGAAGATTTAAATTCATTCCAAAATTCCAACAAGGTTTTGTGGGAAGCTTACAAGCTGATCCTAAAATTCATACAGAAAAGAAAAGAACAAAGAATGACTGAGACACTTTCTGAAGATTAAGAAAAAGGAAGTGTTGGTGCCATTAAGCTATAGTAATCAAGATAAAGTGTTTCTGAAATAGTAGTAGACAAACAGACCAGAATGAAGAGCTTAGACAGAGCCTCCTTCATAAATGGAGACTTGGGCTAGAACAGTGGCTGCTTCATGTATTTTGATATATTATTCAAAATGATACATCACTCAAAAAATGACACTAGGGCAAGTATGTAGTTTGGCCACATGGAGAAAAAGTAACATAAGCTATGAGATGAACTAATATCTTAATGTGAAAAGCAAAGATTTGAATCTGTTAGGAGAAAATATTGGATAAAATATATCAGGACAGAAGAAGACCAAAAAAAAAAAAAAAACACACACACAACAAGAAAATGGTTGATATATATTTGATTATATTAAGTGATAAAATTTCTGCATATCAAAGGATTCTGTAAAAATAGAAGATACAATAAAACTGGAAGATATCTGTGCAGTATACATGTGATAAAGAGTTAACATACAGCATATATAAAGAACTTCTACAAATCAAGAAAGAAGTCTTACAGCTCAGTAGAAAAATAGCCAAGGATGAGAACAAGGACTTCTCAGAAGAGACAAACTAGTAAAACAAACAAACAAAACACAAATGGAAAGATGCTTAGAGGCATGGGATGTAGATTACAACAATGATAAGATATTATTAATATTACTTGGTTGGCAGAAATGAAAAGTCTGGAAAATATCAAGTGTTGATGAGAATATGAAGAAGTGGGAACGTTTATGCACTGCTTGTGTGAATATAATTTGGAACAATAACCTTACAGGATATTTGGCATTTTACTAAATTGGAGAGTGCAGATATTTTCAAAATAGTTTAGAAAATGGAGATGGTGACTACAAGACCAAAGAAATCTTCTACTCTGCTACTTGTGTGCAGGGAAATATACAAAAGTATATTTCAGTACTCTTTACAATAGGAAAAAATGGGACATCTTAAATTTCCATCAGTGACCAGTGGCTAAATAAAATGTGATACAATCATGCAACAGAATACTAAAGATCAGTTGGAATAAATGAATTAGAGGTACATGTATCAACAAGGAGAAAACTAGAAAACCTAAGGCTAAGTGAAAATGTAGGTTGCAGAATCACACAGAGTATATCATTTTATAATGCTTGAAAAGATAAAAACATTATATATTGTTTACAGATAAACATATACATAGTAAAAAACACAGATGTCAAATTTACACACCCAACTTTAGAATATTAACTCTGTACAGAGAGAGTAAGAGAAATGTATTCCAGGGTAGGTTCAAAGGGCTTCAACTCTATTTGTAATACATTCTCTTATAAAAATTACCAATACAGAAACATGTTAGAAATTCTTTACATCCACATTCTATATATTTTTCCGTTTGAAAATAAATTTTAGTTTCAAGAAAGTTTTGAGGCAATTTTTAGATGTTCATATTTGTTAAAAACAATTACTCCAAGTTAAATTATTCAATATATGGACTTGTGATCAAGTGAATTATATTAAGAGGTTGGGATTATTACAATTTATTAATAGAAACTTGGAGGAAGAAGTATGCAGAGGTGTAACTGGAACTCTTCAGGAGACTCTGGCTGGCTGAAGAGGGTGTCTCTGAGCAGAAAGATGATGTTGGACTGGGAATATGGATAGAGTACCAAGGGGTCACTTTCTAGTACTGGACTATGTGTTCACTGCCAGGTTGGAGAAGGACTGATGAGCTTATGATAGAGAGATAGGAAGGACCATGTCCTCTCTCCCTCTTTGGGCCTCCCAGTCTCCCTCTGGTGTCCCCTAATGTTGAAACATAATGGGGATAGCTGGCAAAGCCTAAATGTAGTTTGAAGTGTCCGAGCTCCTTCAAGACTTTAAGGCCGAGAGGCAATAACTTAATAAGCGCGTAATAGGACACCTACTTCCTGTCACCTCACACTGTAGAATGTCACTCTATTTATAAAGGTAAAAGTTGAGCCTGCTTATTCTTCCAAGGCCTATTTTATATAGGCCTCCAAGAAGTCAACATTATTCTGGTTTCTGCTGCTTGCCTATGGGTAATTCTATTCTCTACTTCCACTCTCATGGTAATAAATGAGGGTCCATATCTTTTTAATAGACCTTTCATTTTTCATTGTTCGGGTTTTCCACAGATTTCATTCCCACAAACAAAAACTTTAGCGTGTGGCTCAGCCTTTCCCCAGACCTCAACTCTTCCATAATCTTGAGGAATAACAGTGATTGTGTGAAAAACCTCTGAGAGATTCCACCTCAGAGTTCTTCCATCTCAGAGACATCAGTAACTCCTACCTGACTTCACAAAAGTAACCCAGCCCCACCGCTCCACCTTAGATTTTATGATCTCTCTCTCTTTTTTAAAATATATTTTTGGCAGTACTGTGTGGCATGAGGGATCTTTGTTCCCTGACCAGGGATTGAACCAACATCCCTTGTGTTGGAAGCCCCGAGTCTTAGCCACTGGACTGCTAGGGAAGTCTTTGGATTTTATGGTTTCCTGAATATCCTTCCATTGTTAAATCTTCTTCTCTACTTTATGGTTTCAGAATAACACATACTCACCTATCTCTTCCAAAATCTTCTTTCCATTTTGCTTATTTTCTGACTTGGTGAAATCATTGCTTGTTCCTTTATCTCTTCACTTTTCTGCTTGTCTGTTAGTGTCTCTCTGGGTTTACTCATTATCTTACTTGTCTGAGACCCTAAAAGCAACACTTAAACAATATTATTTTAATTACCTTTTACTGTTACTCTCCAGTCATAATTCTCTTACTATAGACATCTTGCAGACCATCAATCCTGGATTAGCACACAGATCAAAATTCTTTACTCCTGTACCAGGAATGCTGCTGGGGCCACCGCAAACTCTTGCTTTTTCAACCAAGATTCCTCAAAGTGTAGTCTGCCCTTGCATTCTCGTGTCTTTATCCCTACCCACTGCAGTCTTTCCATTACTTTGCTGAACCTTGTTTAAGGTAAGAACCACAATGTAATTTCAGAATCAGACAATGCATTTTAATCATTATCTTACTTGGTCTCTCAATATATTTGATATTACTGAATTTGTCTTCTTTAAACTCTATCCACGTTGGTTTTCTGTGTTATTTTCTTCCGATTTTCTTTCAGCATTCTGCTCTTTCTCGGTGCATTTTTCAAGCTTTCATTTTTTTTCAGCCTCTGTCTTAAATATTGGTGTTTCTTTGGCTCTTTTTCTCATTATGTGATTTCCTACTGAGTCACACTTTTCATTCTTGCAGTTTCAATGACCACATAGCTGGTGTCTCGTCTCCCTTCTGGTTCCAACCCTGCACATCCACATTCCTATTGATGTCACATATCGACCTTGACCCATTCCACTCAAGTCTCTTATCACACTGTCCACTCAGTTTATCAAGCCAAGAATATGGGTGGTTGAATAAAACATGCCTTTCCCTCTTTATATTGCACATTTAAGCGATGTGCATGCATGCATGCCAAGTCTCTTCAGCTGTGTTCAACTCTTTGCTACCTTATAGACTGGAGCCTGTCAGGCTTCTCTGTCCATGAAATTCTCCAGACAAGAATACTGCGGTGGGTTGTCAGGCCCTTCTCCAGGGGATATTCCTGATCCATGGATTTAACCCATGTCTCTTATGTCTCCTGCACTGTAGGGCAGATTCTTTACCACTAGCACCACCTGGGAAGCCCAACAGCAAGCCTTAAAGAGTCTCCTTTCTGAAAACCTTTCAAATAAGACTTTTTCTCAAAAGCCACTGAGACTTCCTTCAAGTCCTTCTCCTATCCTCCATCCTTGTTCTCTTTTAATCCATCCTCCACACCATCGTGAAAATGAGATTTAAAAAAATCTAATCTCCTCATCTTCTTGCCTAGCCTCGTCCTCTGTTTCTTTACTACTGACAGAGTGCCTTTGGAAGGTATGCAAGTCTCTTTGGAGTCTGGCCCCAGCCCCTTCCACCTTTCTTCTCCTTGAAAGGTCCAAGATGCAGCTGTCCTGAACCTCCTGCCAGTTCGCCACATACATTATGCTTTTTCACATCTCTCATGTTTGTACATGCTGTTGCCTTTAGCTGGAATAACTTCTTCCTCTACCCTCTTCATTCCTGCTTAGTCTGCTTAGAAATATCGAACTTCCTATCTTAGCCTTTAAGTCTCTGATGAAGCACTTCTCTGTGAAGCCTATGGAAGCATCAGGGTTAACCATGAGAACTGGTTCTTGGTGTCAACCATATATGGTTCTTAAACCTGGATCTGCCCTGATCTGGTGCATAAACAATCTTGATGAGCCTTTAAAATTTAATGGTAATGAGCTTCACAAACTTATTAAGGTAGGATTACACATGATAAATGGTAAAAGAGGTGAATGAGATAACATACTCAGCCAGTATTGGGTATCTGGTAGATGTTCAATCAGTGGTTGCTGTCATGAATGCGACTGTGAATATTAATGATAAGGGTGATATTATTAATAGTAACATTCCAGCTGCTCTCAAGCAGAGTTCTAATTCCATCCTATAGATCTACACAGCCCATCTAAAACTGAGTATTTACTCTTCCTCTTACCACCTTCAAAACAGTGGTCTCCAAGTTATAAATTAACTTAAATATGTCAAACCTCCTTGCCAAGAGGATTAGAAGCAGTTTTACTGAAAGAGATGTTTAATAATAGGACAAAATGTATAGGGATAAGAATTATGACAAAAGAAAAACATGGGTTAAAATAAAATAAAACCAGAATAAATTAGTTTATAATAATATGTGCCATATAGTCCTGTGCAGTTAGGATAGACAATGGATTTATCTGTGAGCTTCCTAGTGGGCAAGGTCAAGAAGGAAAGAAGATTTACAACATTTATAAGGGCAGGGTCAACCAGTTACTGAGGATAAGCATGACTTTTTCCAGAACTGAGAAATTTTTTTCATGCATTCATTAAAACGTGAAACTGTTGCAATGTGAATATTTACTACTCAAATTGCATTTCTTAGGCCAATATCAATAGGAGCTCCTTGGACAAGTGAAATCTCAGGTTCCATTCCAAACTACTAAAGTCAAATCCAGATTTTGGCAAGATCTTTAGGTGATTTACACCCTCATTAATGCTTCTAGAGAATAGTTATTTTCAATCACTTCCTCAAATAAGAGAGTTTTCTATGATATCTTTTCTATATGTTTAAGTTTTGGATTCCAAATTTCACATATACAGAAAAGTATTGTAGAAAATACAATCCAGTTCCCAGATTTGATATATTTTTTATACCTTTCCAAATATGTTTTAAATCACTCTCATAATGAAGAAATAAAACATTATAGATACATTTACATTTGTTTTCCATTCACTTTCCCCTGTTTCCCTCCTCAAATCACTATTGGGAGATTAGAGAGCTTCATTCTCATGCAGTCTTTTATAGTTTACCACTTATGTATATTTCCATAGAATACCATTAGTATTTAACTAACTGCTTCTTTGGAAGATCCTCAGTGGAAACACAGGACAGAGCTTGAAAACATAATTCAGTAAGAGCAATTAAAACAAAGTACAACATCTGTGTGAGGGAAGTGCTTTTTGCCTTAATCCAAGGAAAGAATTTAGGTTTTAGAACTATGAGTATGGGTGGAAAAATGAAAAAGATGGTTGGGCAACATGTTGTTTTGGTAATGTCCCAGGAGAAGAATGGAACATGGGAGAATTTAATTTTCTGTTTGGTGGTTGCAGTATTGGAGGGATATGACTGTCTTGGTGATCAGAATTAAAATCCGACATTCTGTTTTCCCTTTCTTTTGTAAGGCAGAGATGTTTACCAACTTCCATTACATTCTGTCTTTAGATACTACTCCACTAGGCCAGTGCCAGGTGTGAGGTCCCTCTGAGTAAAAGGAAAGGTTCTGATTAAATGATACAATCTAAGAGGAGAGCAGCAAGGGCCTCAGAGAACAGAGCCGGCTTTGCCTGCAGAGAAAAAATGGCAAGGGGAGACAGGAATCCAGAACAGAGAAAAGGCAGGGAACTGACCCTGCTAACATCCTGCCTATTCTTTCCTCCTCCCTCATCGTCCTCTTTTCCTTGGCTGTTTTTCATTCTCCAGAAAATTCTTCCTATCTTCCTCCAATTCTATTACAACTCTATCAGGACCTTCTGAAGATATGTACCCAAACCAGTTCTGGAGGAAATACAAATGACTAATAAACTAGAAAACATTTTCAAATTTGCTAGTAGGTCAAGAGAAGATAGTTAAAATGACTGCAACATATCTTGGAAGAATTTTAAATCATAACTGGAAGTGGTCAGAATACTTTTAAAACGACAGCAACTTTGTTCAATTCTAAGCAGCCTTAAGTCTCTAGGTATATCTTAAGCATAAATTATTCTAACTTGAGGCAGTTTTCACACACCAAAAAAAAAACAAAACAAAAAGCAAAACACACACACAATACCACATACATAAAGTGAACACTTTTGCATTTAAAAGAAAAAGCATTTTGAATTTCAGAATTCCATATTTCTGAAAACCAGCAATGTAGTCACTAACTGTATTCTCTGGCAAGAACCCAGAATACAGATATTTGCGCTACATACAATAGTAAAATCATAATTCCATGGTCTAGTCAGCATTTCAAAAAGCTTATGGAAATCATAGATATTAAGACAAAATGTAGACATTAAAAATTTGGTGACTGGGGTAATCTACACTGTATGAATTATCTTTTGATAATCTTTACAAGTGGTCTTTTGACTAACTTTGAAGGGCAATTAGATGTTGGTGGTGAGAGAGTCAACCAAAAGATGTCTTAGGTGCAAGAACACTGTAGACCATTGGACTAGGATCTCTGATACTTGGGTAAATTTGCCCCGTTTGTCTTCTATAAAGTCTTATCTATGCGGAGTCCTAATGAGAGATTCTCCACACGTATGTCAAGGTGGAAGCTGAATTGCACTGGCCTGCAAAGTTTATTGTTATTATTATTATTTTAAAAACTTTTGAAGTATAATTGATTTACATTATGTTAACTTTTGCTGCACAGCAAAGTAATTCAGTTATACAAATATATATTCTTTTTCATATTCTTTTCCATTGTTTATTATTATTTTGCTTTTCAGAGTCTTTATTTTTGACACAATGTGAATTCCCAAGGGCAAAGCTTACACATTTCAGGATTTCACTGTATACTCTTTATTCCCCCTGTTCACAGAACCTTCCAACAAAGGTGAACTAAATATAATACAGAAAACACAATACAGAAAATCTTCAGGATTTTGATGTTTGTGGAAATGATGCTATCTTTCGCACTTAAAATATATTTCTTAAAGAGAGAGGCTTCTCTCAGTGTGGCCCCGTCCATTTGGTAAGAGTGAAGTAATTTTTGATATGATGCCTGTGTGATACTGAAAAGTCACAACTTGTCCTAAGCCGCATTTAGACTTTCAAACTCTCTTTTAAAGCTCTGTTTATTTTCATTAAGCCTCTTCTTTTTAACTCGGGTGATGTATTTGTGTTTAGAAATGTATAACTTTCCCTTCCTTGGCTATTTTCTTCTCATGCAGATTTCATGCTGATAAATGCGCACTAAAGGGCATTTGTATAATTACTTGTTTAATCTGGAAGCTCAGAGCACTTTGTATGCTCCTCAGCACAGTTCCCAGCTCAGGTATTAATAATGTTTTTTAATGAGTTGATGAAGTTGATATTGATGGCGATGAAAAGAAAATGAGAATAAAATTAGTATAGTGAGAACAGAGAGAAGTATGTTTTTATCTTTACATAAAGTGCTTTGCAGGAAAAGATAAGTTTTATGCTTTTACCAAAATAGAATGTCTGTGGCATTTATGATGTAAATATACTCATGAGTACTTGCTTGCTGACTTAAAACAGGCATAGACTTGATTCTAGATGCTAGTTTTGCAGCTGTTTATTCTTAGAAGACATGAGAAAAAAATCAGCTTTCTATATTATTTGGTAATTTAAAAATGAAATATTTATTTCTTATAGCTTGTAGTTTATAGGGGGCCACTGGAGATTATTTAGTTCTGTTTTTTGATGGACTAGTCTGTATTATTCCAAACAGAGAAGAATATATTTTGTTTTAAAAAATCTATAATAAATGTCACTTTCAGAAATTCTAGGATACAGATGTCGCCAAACAAAGTCCTTGATTTTACTGTTGTGTTATATTGGTATAGAAATCATCATATATATATTTGTGGAATTCTTTGTCCCTATATGTTCCTGAAGTATAATACATTTCTCCTTTCTCCAAGTGTACAATAAAAACTTTTGTTATTGCTGTGTATTGTAGGTTAGTTTTATTTCTTTTTCTTAACCTGATATGATTATTGGTCTATTGGCCCTGCTACTTGTGTATGCAGTATCTTTTTTTTTCTCTTCTACTTTTCTATAATGTGAACTAGAACCTAGCCTAGGACCTAGAAATGTGATCTGAATATTTGGATGATTAGCTTAGTTTCTTCCCACCGTTTTCTGTTCTTTATTATTAGACCTTGCTTAGGACAGAAACACCTATACTTGAATCACATAGGCTGACTATAAAGAGTGAAAACGTCAAGACCCTGCCATGAGTTAGTCACTCAGTCGTGTCCAACACTTTGTGACCCCATGGACTGTAGCTTTCCAAGCTCCTCTGTCCTCGGGATTCTCCAGGCAAGAATACTGGAGTGGGTTGCATTTCCTTCTGCAGGAGATCTTCCTGACCCAGAGATTAAACCCAGG
Organism: Antilocapra americana; assembly: GCA_007570785.1. Classification (NCBI taxonomy): domain Eukaryota; kingdom Metazoa; phylum Chordata; class Mammalia; order Artiodactyla; family Antilocapridae; genus Antilocapra; species Antilocapra americana. The sequence continues at coordinate 3,350,612 of ML662441.1, forward strand.
TCTCCTGCATTTCTGGCAGGTTCTTTACCATCAAAGCAATCAGGGTCCTGACATTGGTTTACTTTAATCTGAATGTGTGGCGGTAGTGGGAGGGGGCAGGGAATATGCACATTAACAGACTCCCTAGGTGACCTGGGGATATTAATATGAAGAACCCCTGGAGTGGTAATCCCTTATTCTTCTTTTACAACCTTTTATTTTGACCACAAACTACAGTTGATCCTTAGTACATTAGTACAGTCTCTTAAACTCCAGCCAACCCACTGGAACACTTGAATAGCAATATTGTACTAGATTTGATTGGAGTTTGCTAAGTTGTTTGAGGTTCATATTAAATGACATCTGAGGCCTCTGTGGGGTAGAGTAGGGGGGTGGCACCAGTGGGACAGATTTCTGTCACAGTTGCTTTGTCCCAGTTTCCAACTAGATACGGTTTGGCTTATTCCTTACTTGTTCTTTGTGGCTTAAGTGGGAAGTCATCAGAATGTTCTTGGTCTATTCAGTACCAACCTGGGAATGGAATGTGGCACTTTCTCTAAGAAATGAGAGTGACGATATTAAAGCAGTGATACTATAGAGAATATATGAGTTCTTCAACTTTCTTGCAGCCACGCTGGACATTGATTTGCATCTACATTTAATTGTTTTCCTTCTCCAGTTTTCTTAAGATTGAAGAAGTGACAGTGCTGACACCCTCCCTTCCAGGGTTCTTCCTTCCGTCTGTGCCCTAGATTCCATTCTTCTCACTCTCTGCATGAATTTTATTGATAATCTCCATTTCCTAGATCAATATTTTTTCCTTCTTATTGGCTCCTCCTTCTCAAATTTTTACTGTGCTCAAATCTTCCTCATCTTTTTTTCGAATCAATCTATTTCTCTCTTCTACTAAAGTAAAAGTTGCTCATTTGTGTCCGATTCTTTGTGACCACACGGACTATACAGTCCATGGAATTCTCCAGGCCAGAATACTGGAGTGGGTAGCCTTTCCTTCTCCAGGGCATCTTCCCACACCAGGGATTGAATCCAGGTCTCCCACATTGCAGGTGGATTCTTTACCAGCTGAGCCACCAGGGAAGCCCAAATAATGGTTCAACTTAATTAAAACATCATCTATGCCGTCACCTGGCCCCTTCCTTCTCCACTTTTTACCTAGGCCTGCTATGACTTTGAGGCGAACACTACGTCTGCTGTGTTAGCCATGGAAGTTCTCTTCATGCACGTCTCCATCTTTTTCTAATTTGATATTTTGGCAGCAATACTCCCCTTTTACTGAGGGTGCCCTTAGCTCTGCTTCATATGCCATTCTTCTTCTTTTGGCCACACCACATACATTTTAGCTCTTTGAGCAATACATACTCTCTTTCATCAGAACTTTCTCATTTGCCCTCTCATCTATTTAGAACAGTTCCTTTACTCTTCACTTGGATGCCTCCAACCCATCCTTTAATTCCTCTTCTATAGCACTTTCTCTGTTTCTTCAAGTCTAGGTAAGTAGCTTCTCCCATTCACTCTCACAGAACTCTATATGGCATGCTTTTCCACTGAACCTTATTTTCCCTTTTGTCTATTTTCCTTATTAGGTACAAATAATGTTAGGCTAAAGGGTTATCAATCGTTTCATTGACTTTTTCCAATTTTTAGTAACTTTTGATAGTGACTGGCATAGGGGTCAGATAGGAGCGTAATCAATATATATTGGATAAATGCATAGAAACCACACACACGTATACATACTCTTGAGCACACACAATCACACACACACACACACACACACACACACACACACACACATGCACATCTATAGTCCTATACATACTGTGGGAAATCTAATTGAGTATGTGACAACTTTTCATCTCTGGATCTCTAAGCCAATAGTTTTTAATTGGGAAGGTATATTCACAAAAGATTGCAATAAAGGACAGTAAGTGTTTGGATGATATATTAAGAAAAGGACGATTATGCCCTCAGCTGAGGTAAGCAATATATAGAGGAAAAAAATCTTTTTTAATCTTAGCCTTAAAGGGTTATATGACTTTTTATAGGGAGATATAGGAAGAAGGCATTTTCTTAGAGAGGCACTAGTGAAGCAGAAAAGCACACAACAAAAGTGAAAAGAGTGACAAACCAGGTGGTCAGCTGGAGCAGATATGTCTAGGAAAGAAGAAAAGAAAAGACAGGAAAGTTGGCAGTTGCAGAAGTTTGCAAAAGGAAAAACTAAGAGTTTAAACTTCATTCTTGAGTAAGTGTGAAACCACGAAAATATTGAACTTCACATTTTCCCCACATGCTAACATAAAATATAAAAGTGTTAATCATATTTTCTTTTCCCCTTTAACCATGAAGTCATTAATGCTGTCCGCTTTACCTAATAATATCCGAGTGCCAACTCTATCAGAACTTGTGCATCTTAGAATTCTCTTTCCATATAAGTGGTTACAGGCTGTTTCTGTAAATGAAATGATTTATTGTTTTGATGTTTAAAATTTTCAATCAAAAATTAAAAAGTTACTATGCTGTCTAACCACTTCAGGTATCCTTTTCATATATTGCTGTTTTACCTGATGATCACATAATATTATCAGAGAATTGAATTAATGTGAAACAGATCATTCTAGATAATTAGGTAATTGTTGAATAAGTAGAGATTGAACTTCAAATCCTGCAACACGTACAAACGTTGTCCCTTGGAATCTTGTATGAAATCATGAAATTTTTCTCTCCCTCCACAGGTTTTATACTCAGGCTTATTTGAATTCTTTGTAATATTATTTATATGTCAACTGAGTGATTTGCTAAACTTAGATATACCCTTAAACATTAATTGCCTTCTCATAATTGATTTAAATGTGATTTAAAAATATAAGTTTAGTTACTTTGAACACATTCATTATATATTTGGAGGTACTGATATCCTATTAAGGAGGAGTAGCATCAAATGCAGCTTGAGTGCATTTTATTTTTATTCCTTTTCTATTAGTCTAGAGTTTAATTTCAAGAGTAGTTGATTTAAGCTGTTTCCTTAGTCTTCAGACTTTGAATCCCACAGGCACTTCTCTGCACTCTTGAATGAAGCACTTCTATATTACCAAGATATTCTACACAAACATTCTCCCAAGAAAGTCCAGACATGTACTTTTTGAAACACCAAGTTTTGGATGCCTGCCATGGCAGTGCTGGCCAGTATAGCCAAGAAAGTTTACAAATTCCACCAACTAAATGAATATGCATTTTCTCCCCTTCCTTAAAAATCTTTCTGTCCTTGCCCTGCAACACTCAAAATGGTAAGGAGAAAAGGCAATTAAAGGTGAAGGAATAACCATCATTTTCTTGTTTCAGAGACACTGATCAGGTGGGAGCTGGGATTGGGGAGATGATTTGGACTGAAGCTTCAGTTCAGTTCAGTCGCTCAGTTGTGTCTGACTCTTTGCGACCCCATGAATCGCAGCACGCCAGGCCTCCCTGTCCATCACCAACTCCCTAAGTCCACCCAAAACCATGTCCATCGAGTCGGTGATGCCATCCAACCATCTCATCTTCTATCATCCCTTTCTACTCCCACCCTCAATCTTTGCCAGCATCAGGGTGTTTTCAAATGAGTCAGCTCTTCGCATCAGGTGGCAAAAGTATTGCAATTTCAGCTTCAACATCATTCCTTCCAATGAACACCCAGGACTGATCTCCTTTAGGATGGACTGGTTGGATCTCCTTGAGTCCAAGGGACTCTCAAGAGTCTTTTCCAACACCACAGTTCAAAAGCATCAATTCTTTGGAGCTCAGCTTTCTTTATAGTCCAATTCTCACATCCATACATGACCACTGGAAAAACCATAGCCTTGAGTAGATGGATCTTTGTTGGCAAAGTAATGTCTCTGCTTTTTAATATGCTGTCTATATTGGTCATAGCTTTCCTTCCAAGGAGTAAGCCTCTTTTAATTTCATTGCTGCAGTCACCATCTGCAGTCATTTTGGAGCCCAGAAAAATAAAATCAGCCACTGTTTCCACTGTTTCCCCATCTATCTGCCATGAAGTGATGGGACTAGATGCCACGATCTTCATTTTCTGAATGTTGAGCTTTAAGCCAAATTTTTCACTCTCCTCTTTCACTTTCATCAAGAGGCTCTTTCACTTTCATCAAGAGGCTCTTTCGTTCTTCTTCACTTTCTGCCATAAGGGTGGTGTCATCTGCATATCTGAGGTTATTGATATTTCTCCCAGCAATCTTGATTCCAGCTTGTGCTTCTTCCAGCCCAGTGTTTCTCATGATGTACGCTGCATACAAGATAAATAAGCAGGGTGACAATATACAGCCTCGACGTACTCCTTTTCCTATTTGGAGCCAGTCTGTTATTCCACTTCCAGTTCTAACTGTTGCTTCCTGACCTGCATACAGATTTCTCAAGAGATAGGTCAGGTGGTCTAGTATGCCCATCTCTTTCAGAATTTTCCACAGTTTATTGTGATCGATACAGTCAAGGGCTTTGGCATAGTCAATAAAGCAGAAATAGATGTTTGTCTGGAACTCTTTTGCTTTTTTGATGATCCAGCGGATGTTGGCAATTTGATCACTGGTTCCTCTGCCTTTTCTAAAACCAGCTTGAACATCTGGAAGTTCACACCAGTCAGACACCATACTAGGTGTCAGGGAAACTTAGGGGAAAATGTCAGAAACAGTCTTTGCTCTCATAGCATTTAAATCCTAGTATCAGAAAATAAATAGTTAATAACGGCTTTGAGCTGAAACTGAATGAATTGAGGAAGCATACCATAAGAATATTAAGTAAAAATAGTCCATGCAAATGGAAAAGTAAATATAAAGACTTAAGCAAGAATGTGACCCGCAGCCTTAAAGAAGAGAAGGAGCCCAAAGCAATATGGGGGAAGTGATATGAGATAAAACTAGGAAAGTGAGGCTAAAGGGTAGATGATGTAGAGCCTTGGGTCTTTAGGTTGTATTCTAAGCATGATGGAAAATGTTGGATGGTTCTAATGAGTAATATAATTTGGTTTGTTTCTAAATAAAGAAAAACCATAGAGAGACAAAAGTGGAAGTTGAATGAACAGTTTGAAGCTACACTAGTAGTTCAGGCAAGAGGTAATACACCTTCCTGGGATATGATAAGTCATGATTGGATTCTGGTTATAATTTGGAGATGGAATTGATAAAATTTGTTGATGAACTAGATGCAAAATATGCAAACTAGAAGTCGAGGATTTTTCCCAAGTTTGACTGTTTATGTACTTGCTTGTTTTCAAGAGTAGTTGGTAGAATAATGGTGTCATTTACTGGGATACAAATGATCATAGAAAGAACAAATTTGGGAGAGAAAAAGTGAGAGTTCAGTTTTTGTTATATTAAGTTTGAGATGCCTTTAATATATGCTATTTGAGGTATATGGGTAGAGTTAAGAGAAGAAGTAGGATAGAAGATGTACCCTCATCTCCTTTTAGGGAGTTACGAGGTATTTTAAGCTACAAGATTACCATTGAATACCATTGGAGCAGGGAGATAAAAAGGTTGAAGAGCTGAGCTTGGCTTACTCCAGCAGTTAGAGGATGGGAAAGGATATGTGTCTATCACTGGAGGCTGGGAAAGGATATGTGTCTATCAGTGGAGGCTGAGAAAGTGTGTGCAGTGATTTCCTAAAAGTCAAATGAAGAAAATGTCTCAGGGACTTGCCTGGAAGTACAATGGTTAGGACTTTGCATTCCAGTGCAGGGGTGAGGACTTGATTCCTGGTTTGGGAGCTAAGATTCACACAGGTTCTGTGGCCAGAAAAACCAAAACATAAAACAGAAGCAGTATTGTAATAAATTCAATAAAGACTTTAAAAATGGTCCACATTAAAAAATAATCTTAAAAAAGAAATGCCTCAAAAAAGATGAACTAGATTGGTTAGTTGTTAAATGCCACTAAGAGATTAATTTAGATGAAGACTGATTGAATGCCACTGGAATTGTAAACATGGACACCATTGATGACTTTGATGAAAGAGGTTTCAGTGAAATGGTAGAGGTGAAAATTTGACAGAAGTCAATTGGGAGGGATGGGAAGATTGGAAGTAGGGAGAAACCACAGGCAATCCTTGAGACAAGAATTGAGAAGAGCCTGGGAAGAATTTCAGAGAAGTGGAGTAGTAGCTGCAGCTGATAATGAATCAAAAGAAGGCTTGTTTTTAGATGGGTAATATTTCAAAATGCTTATGTGTTTATGGGAATCATGATGTGAGAGAGGAAGGGACAATGAGAGAAACAAAGTAGGTAAAAAGATAAAATGGGGGGTGAAATACAATGAATAGTATGGTCTCTGATGTGTCAATGACATCAATTGTGTCCTGCATAAACAGAATACTATAGATGCTATAGAGAGCTTCTTGATGAAAGTGAAAGAGGAGAGTGAAAAAGTTGGCTTGAAGCTTAACATTCAGAAAACTAAGATCACGGCATCTGGTCCCATCACTTTATGGCAAATAGATGGGCAAACAGTGGAAACAGTGAGAGATTTTATTTTTGGGGGCTCCAAAATCACTGCATATGGTGACTGCAGCCATGAAATTAAGAGGCTTAGTCCTTGGAAGGAAGGTTATGACCAACCTAGACAGCAAATTAAAAAGCAAAGCCATTACTTTGCTGACAAAGGTCCATCTAGTCAAAACTATGGTTTTTCCAGTAGTCATGTATAGATGTGAGAGTTGGACTATAAAGAAAGCTGAGCGCCAAAGACTTGATGCTTTTGAACTGTGGTGTTGGAGAAGACTCTTGAGAGTCCCTTGGACTGCAAGGAGATCCAACCAGTCCATCCTAAAGGAGATCAGTCCTAGATGTTCATTGGAAGGACTGATGTTGAAGCTGAAACTCCAATACTTTGGCCACCTGATGTGAAGCGCTGACTCGTTGGAAAAGACCCTGATGCTGGGAAACATTGAGGGCAGGAGGAGAAGGGGACAACAGAGGATGAGATGGTTGGATGGCATCACCGACTCGATGGACATGAGTTTGGGTGTGCTCTGGAAGTTGGTGATGGACAGGGAGGCCTGGCGTGCTGCAGCTCATGGGGTCACAAAGAGTCCGATATGACCGAGCGACTGAACTGAACTGATAGACAGACCTCCTATTAAGAGCATCAGTTCACGTAGACTGCGGAAAAGCCCTTTGTCTATGGAAAACTACTCACAAATATAAAGGCTTACATTTAGTTGAGTCAGGTTTATTGATCAGATCATCACGTCACCTACCCCTGACATATCCATTGCCATATGAGTCTGCTGGGGCAAGGTGGCAGTAGCCTGCATTCTTCCATGTTTATTTGAACACATAGCTTTTACATAATTAGATCAGCAACAGATATTGGAACATTTAGACATGTCAGGTACTGTTTCAGGCATTGGGGATACAGTAATGAAAAAGACAAAGACACTGCCCATAAGGATCCTCCATTCTACCAAAGGGATTGACATTCATATGTCTACCCATAAATATTCATAAATAGACATATGAATAAATAAATATATATTCTTGTGATGCTTGTCAAAAAATAGAGAAATGTAATAGGGAGACACTGACTTCATTTCTTTGGGATTGATTTATTAAATAAGGGCCAAGAAACACAAAAAGTGTTCTGAGCATGGTGGGAGTTATCTCTCATTCTCACAAACTTGTGAGACAGGTGAATAAAGACAGAATTAATTCCCACTTTTCAGATGAGGAAGTACCATTTCAGGGAACTAGGCAAATGTTGTAAAAGGAAGACTCAAATATAGATATTTTTGGCTTCAAGCTTATTATTCTCTTTACAATAGCAGGAAAATATATGTATATAAGTCAAATATATTTATTATCCACTTTAAAGATCATTGTGCATATTTAAAAACAATCATAATTATAAACATACAAGAATTAACATCTTTTGGCTTTCAATAATATCTAGGAAGTTTAAGTTGGGACTTCTTAAGAAAAATATAAAATTTTAAATTATTGATCAATCTTCTGTAATAACATTCTCTTAAGTTGTGTGAAATTTATTTTCTCATGTCATGTTTTAAATGACTTCATTTTACTACCTTTATTCTTTATCATGTATTTTAAACATTAATATTTGCCAAGAGAAAAGTCATTTATAAAGTCTTTTTTCCCCCCCAGACTACAGAGAGAGATTTTCCTAAATAGAGAGATAAATATTTTAAACTAATACCTTCTAAAATTTCATTTTGGAAACATGAAACCATTTGGGGAATATAAATGTGCTGTACAAGCTGTTGGCTAAGCAACTCTAAAGCCACATATTCCTTGTTAACTCAATGCTAAAGCAATGGATAAAAAAAAAAGTATGATTGCCTTAATACCTTCTTTTTCCTTGTACTAAGCAACAATTTGGATCTGAAAGACAATTTTATCTTTTAAGCTCCTGAAAATTTTGAGTCATTGGTATTTGTGCTGCTAATTAGAGGCAATCGAATTTTGAAATTTATTTTCCAAACCTTCTTATGGTGGTAAAATTAAAGAAAGCCTTAACTCTTAAAAACGCAATGTTTCTAAAAAGGACTCTGTGTAATATTCTAGGCTGTCTTTCTTCATCCCTGTTTTGTAGATGTAAGCTCTGGGCTTTTAAATGCTTTAACAGATGTTAAAATGTGCAGTGTTTATGATGATGATGACGGAGAGTAATGTAGTAATTTTATGAATATGAAGCAATTGAGAATCAAATGGCTTAATACTGACTCTGTTTTAGGGAGTATCAGATGTTTGGTAATCTTATGCATCAACTTCAGGGAAGCCAGATATCACAGGGAGTGTCTAAAATCTTTGTCTGAAAGTCTTTTTGTTCTTAACTGTCAGAGAATATAAAAAATCAGCTGTGGTATTTTCAGAACTCTCCAATTTCAAATGCCTTTTTATTCAGCACTTTATGACCAGTTGCTTGACAACATATAGATATGGTTACTTCACATCAATGCTCCTGTTCTGTTGGTGCTGGCCTATTCTTCTGGACATTTGCTGATACACAGAAGTTCCCAACCTACAGATTTTAAACTGGCTTACTCTTTTGCATTTTCACAAATATTGAGATTTTGAAACTAAAAAATTTCTGCTGCATACTCTTTGAAATGTATTTTGAGACAAGTTTTAGTCACTAGAGAAGTTGGGTGTGCTTTAACAGAGATTTCATAATTGTTAGACATTAAACATGCTATATGCAAACTCAACATTTAAAAAAAAATCTCTATTCCTGTATCAATTTGAATATTTGAGAGTGTATGTTTGCTATTATTGATAAGCTAAAGTTTTCAAAATATAGGCATTCTAAAATAGATTTTTAAAAATACAATTAATAATTATATAATTTCAAATTTATTTCAATTATAACTATGACCTTTAACCTCCTCTTTTGGTTTTATATCAATTTTGTTATCTTAAGCAGTATATATATGCATATATATATAAATCTCCATGCACAGATTTTTGTTTCTCTGCATTTATAAATTTCTATAGGATATTTTATACACATAGATAAGAACGTATGTTTATAGTATGGTCACATAATATGTCTACTATTTGAAGCACATTGAAGAAAGATACTCAAGTAAACATTTCTTCATTATATTTTGCTTATTATGTCATCTTAATCATCATTGTATGGGAGAATTGATTAATAATACAATAGATCAAAGACAGAAGAAAAATGTAAGATTAACTCCACACAAAATTTATGCAAATAATTGAATATAAAATAACCAAGTACTGGATCTTCCCGGTTTAGCAAATACCTTAAAGCCAAATGTTTAGACTCTTAACTTGGCAGAGAAAGAGACTTAGAAGATGGTCCCAGGTTAAAGCAGTTGTATGTTTGAACTAAAAACAATGTACATGGGGGTCCTAAGCAATTGTAAGGGGTTTTTTTTTTCTTTTAAGAAAAACACCACCTATGGATCACCAAGTCCAGATTTGTACAAAGAAAAACTAGTTCAGGGCTGAGACCGAGAGCTGATACATTTCAAGGAGGACCGGCCGGCTGCACTTGTGAGCGGTGACAGATCTCTGTGAAATATAATCCTGATTAAAAATGCATGTGTGAAACCTCTTCGAATAAAGCACTGTGTCCAACAGCATTTTTTTTTGAGCTCCTGCATGTAAGAAGGGAAGAGTAATGTAGCTACTCTTTTAGTATTTACCCCATAATTTGCTGGCTGTTTTACATTGCTGAAATTGTTTCTGTCTATGAATTTGAACTAGGTAGAGTTATATTGTTATATCTTTCTGTTAAAAAAAAGTCTTTGATGCTAGTAAATTTACAGATTCAGAAATTCCACACACACAAATACACACACAATCTCTTTATAAATACAGCCAAATCAAAGTAACGCACTAAGTGATGGAAAGTAGTGATCTAGATGAACATCAATGACTGTGATATTTAAGATTTTACTACTGCTAAGTCATGTCAAATAAAAAGAAGCATATGTGTGCAACTACTTCACATAGATAAGTAACTCTATTCTTGAAAGTCTATTACTCTTGCAGCGCCAAAGCTTTAATCAACTATTGAACAATTTTGAGTGTGTAGATAAACCAATTTTCTTCATCTGGGTCCAGATTTGAGGGAATTCAGGTATAAAACTTAAGAGGTTTCTAAAATAGAGATGAGTGACATATGTCTAGCAAAAAATAAAAGTTACTAATGCAGCTATGAAGGTGCCTACTACAATCTGAGCAGTTATGTTGTCTTTGTGCCCAGGTATTTGTTACAACTCTGTGATTTTGATCCTGAGATTATGGCTTAGAATGCCTAATCATGGCCATGTCTACTGTTGGGATCTCAAAGATAGACATAAACCATGTAGATATTCACTTGTTTAAAATCTTAGGAAATAAAGAATTAAGGAGAGAAGTCTACAGATTGACCCAGTGGAGTAACACAGAGAATAATAGATGTTTGCCTGGAATCATATGTCTCTAGTTGTTTGTGTAATTGTGATACACACAGACAGACAGACATGTATACAGATGTGCACACACACATACTGTATATATATATATGAAAAAAAATATCAGAAACAAATATTTTTTGAGCTTCCTCTATGGGCTCTATGGCTTTATAATAGGTACAGCTTTCTAGATGTCCCTGAATATTTATTTTCAATGGTTATTTTGAAAGATAGAGTGTTTTATTTGATATTATTTACAAAAAAGGATAATCTGACATTTTATGCGTAACTTCCGATTAAGAACTCCTGCAAATAAAGTGTAATTTTCTGAATCTACACTTTGTAAAATGTGTGTAGAGGTCGTGGCCTGTGTGAGTGTCTTTGTTCTACCTCCTCCTGCAGGCCTCAGCCTAGAACACTGTACCTATCATGTCATTTATATCCTTTCAGAGGCAAAAAGGAAAATCAACTCACAAATGCAGTGCAGTTTATATATTGGGACTGAGTTTCTTTGCAATTATGTAAGCATCAATATATTTAAGGTTTTAAGAGTTCTAATTTTATACAACCAAGAGAATAGGTGAGGGGAATGTAAATGGCTTCTCCTAGGTCTCAGAGCTGAAAATATGGTTAATTACGTACTTACCTTCTCTTTTTTTTCCTTATTCAGTAAATATGATTTGGATACTTATTTGTAACACAATTGTGTTTGCCAATACCCAATTTTAATCAGAATACTAAAATGAATATAGTTCAAGGGGTAAGTAACAGCATCACTTGCCTTAACTTTGAGATTTTAATTTATGATTTCTTAAATTTTACATCTTTCCCAAATATCTGTTTTGTATTTTCAATAATGCCAATTCCTTATAGTATTAGTCCTATAAAAAGACTTCTTTAAAATGCATATGTTTAATTATGTGTATTATTATATGGTTCTTATAGACAGTGATTCTCCTACAATAAATGTAACTACTTTTTGAGACATATGTTCATGTCAATGTATATAACATGAAATAATGGATGAAATTCTACAACAAAATATGTTGCAGGTACAAAGTAGTGAATAAAAATTACTATCACCGAGAACAACAACAACAAAAAGCATTCTGAAACCTTTAAGACCTTGAGTATTTTTCCTAATCCCCCGGTGCCTTTTAACAAATGAAACTATTTTTTTTTTTATAAAATTGTCAATGGCCTTTCTTTAGATTTATTGGGGTCCTGCTTAAATGGAATGCCTGTCTTTTGTGTTTCAACAATATCCAAAGCTTTCTCATGGATTATTTTCCTGGTACACATGCACATACATGAAAATGCTTACAGAGAAGTTCATCAGAGTGAAAGCCTGATCACCTTCATGTAAAATGTGATCCTCTATGGCTGGTGAAAATATAAAATGAGTAAAGCATATATGCATTTTTTTTCTTTGCTGATAGCCTCTTAGTAATGAATGCTTTCATATTAGAAGTGAACTGTAATTCATCCTTATCATTCTGTATATTTTACTTTATTTGCAATTAATTCTCTTGCTATATTACATCTACGTTAATATATGTTTTCCTAGAAATTCTAAGGAGAGTACTGCCTCTAATTTACTTCCCATCTTACCGTTGACTTAAGCAGGATTTAATACCAGTGATCTCCTTTCTTAGTTACAAATATACACAGTGAGTGTTCTGAGACTTAGGTATGAACCTAGAATTCAGAAATGGGTTTTTATTGCTCCTTTCAATTTAAAATTAATTACCAATTGTTAATTTAAAAATTCACAATGAGCTTTAATGGTCTCAGGTTGCTATTTAGTTCATTCCTCTTATTTTCAAACTTTAAGTTGCTATTGATATTAATATCAATGTTTTGAGCAACCATTTCTAGTATCAAAAGGATATCTGATATTCATAGTTGGTCTGCAATTACTCTGTGCCTAGACATGTGAATAATTTTTAAATTTCTTTTCTTATTTAGAGGAATTTAAGAAAAAATTGTAGTCTAAATGTTGATAAAAATGTTTGTTAATTCCAGAGTTCTATAAAGACAACTGCAATAATTTTTATACATATCAAGTTGTAGTGGTTTTTAATTACAGTTTCAAAAGTAAAATTTATTAGGGTAAAAATCGCTCAGTGGAGTCACTGATAAGAATTGTCATTAAATGTTTGATATTTCAAATGTCAATTTTCATCCCCTTTAAAAAGTCAATCTGTAAAACAAATGGGTTTAGAAAAACAAAAAAACCGTAACATTTAAACCAGTTCTAGCTCAATAGATATAAAAATCTATCAGAATTATAAAACAGCTACAGGGATGAAAAGGAGATAAAGGGAGGAGGAAATGTTTCAAATAATGAAAAATATTTTATTTTAGTGCTTATATTCATACATGTTGAACACTTTTTTTGAAGTGCAATTTAAAATAATGACTGTTGTGGCAATTTGAGATGAAATCCCCCTATCTATGTCATAGATCTGGATGCAGAATGCATGATCTTCCCTAACAATAGTTTTTAAACGATGCATGAAACTCCAGGACTTTCCAAGAGAGATTTTGAGGTTTCCTTTTATCCAGTGATATTTTATATATCACACAGTACAGTTGCATATGGCGTCTTCCACAAATGGTATGTGAAATATTCAAGAAGTCCTACATGTAAGAATGTGAACGCTGACCTTTGTTTCTGATTGACCTGGTTGATATATGTTCCAGATAAGCAGCTGTGAGCCCCAAAAGGCTTTTAGTTACTGTTTATTTGCATAAAATATTTAGAATCCCCCCAAATATGTTTCTTCTTAACATTAACACACAGGTACAGGGATGGTAATGTCTCTCCTGGTCCAGAGTCTTTAGTTAAATCATCAGTTTGTTAACTGCTGTTTGCAAGGTAAACCCTCCCTCTGGAATGAACTTCTTTAAAGCAAAATGAAATAAAATAAAGGTAAGTAAAAGTAAATAGATTTTCCTATTGCAAGTTATTACTTCAGGAATGAAGAAGATGGATATTGATCGGTACCATCTTTTGCCATTACTGTCAGGACCACGTAGCTGGCTAAGGGACTTTATACTAAGCAAACAGCCATTTTCTCTTCTGACATGGGATTCCAGTGAGAATTGAAAAAAGTAAAAGGTTTGTAAAAACATTTTTCTGTCCTTCTTACAGGGACAATTTATGTTGAAGTAACAGTTTCTGAGATACTTGCACCTGTTATTGATTTATTTCTTCTTTGTCATGGACAGTCTCCTGTTTTATAATACAGTTACCCTTGTAGGCAGTGATTTAGAAATAATTTTCATGGCAACAATGTCCCAGGGGCTCAAAATAGAGGAAGCATATGAATCAAAAACCTAAACCTGCATATACATTTTCTAGATGTTCTCTGGTACATAATGATTGCTGTGATATTTATTTTTAGCACTAATACGGGTGGGCTCCCATGATGAACTGTTGTCATAATGTTGCAAATGGAATTCTAAATCCATGAAGTCCCCATGGTTTCTGGTCAAATAACCCTTCCATATGACCTTGTGAATCCACAGAATGGAAAACAGAGAAGAGTGTGAATGATATAAACTTAAGATAATCAAGGTATAATTTATTATCATCAAAAATGGGCTAAGTCTTTCTTGATAAGAAAGCAAATATGAGTAAAAAATCCAGGAAATCTGAAGAAAAACTTTTGTTTAAATCACTGAGTACCTTTGATGTGCAACTATAAATTTGCACACCAGTACATGTATAAGCACCCACTTTATCTGTGTGCCCACCAATACAGTATACAATTGTTTCCTCCTAAAAAAATCAATATGGCTGTGATTTCTTGATGGTTCATTCACTGTTTATGGATAGGGATTAATGTTTGACCTTTCCTTGCCTTCTTGACTTGAACCAATTACTTTGGAATAATTTTTCTGGTTTAACTTTTTATCACATCTTCTGACATTTTAGTGAATAATATTTGACAGCTATGAACATCTGCAAAAGTTATCGTTATCATAAGTAGAGCTCAATGGAACTACCGTCACCAATGCTCTGAAGATCATATTTTACTACAGAGGAGGGACATGCTTATATGAAAAAAAAATTGTTTGATTTCTTAGCATGAGTCTTTGCTTAGTTTGCTTTAACAAATGCAGATTGCTTCAAAAAGTGACACCTGGGGGTGGAAAGCACATTTGCATTCCATACCAAGGAAGCCTCAAAGTATTTATTTTTCATTTTAGAATTTTATGCATTATTGTCATGCCTGAAACAGCTTTTAATCTTCTCTCTACATATATCTTTTTCTTAAAGGAATAAAACAAAAATCTTTGGAAACATTTAGCCCTGCAAACCAGTTTTATGCATCACAGGCTTGCAAGTCATTTCTGATCAAAGTATTTCATTTTAGCATTCTGATTTCTTATTCAGTGTGCACCCAGTGAAACTGGTGTATTGCATTCTCCTTGGCGAAAGCAATAGAGACAGAAAACGCAGTTAGTCATTTATGTGCATATAACAATATAAATCACAAAGATTAAGGGAAATCATTTTGGGGAGCGCCACAATTTTGCAAGCAAAGGCACTTAAATAATTACCTTTTTAAGCAACTTTTATTGACTATGCAGAAGGATAAAACGTAATCTTACTTGTTTTAAATGGCATAAAACAACCAAATGCCATTAACAGAGTGTTACATTTCTTATTTTACTAAGACTGTTGAAGCTTACCAGAAAGGGATAAAAAATGTATAAATTCAGGAACACTGGCTAGTAATATCCCAAACCATTGTCAGTAGACTCCTACTTTCTTCTGCCAAAATATGTGGAAGCATGCATGGATTGTACTAGATTAGTACGAGGGGCTCGTTTCCGTGGCATTAGCCAGGTATCTTAGCAACAAGACCATACCAGATTCTAGCAGTGCTCTGTGGTGGTGCATGTAATATCCTGGACATAATCTGTCTTTTAATTTTCTTTGGATTGTAGTGATATTACAGATACATGTGTTCAGTTATAGATCTTTATTTAATAAGAAGAATGCCTTAGCTGAAGATTTGTACTATGCCAGGAGTGGGCAACTCACAATAATGTTGCTGGCGGCTTAGCCCAGGTAGTGCCTTGTCTCACATTTCAGATTGACAGGAAAACTTACTCCCTTCATTAAGATGTGCCTCATAGTTCATATCTTTATGCTGTGGAGATGAGGATGCTGCTGGAATTCATAATACTAAGAACGTTATTTAATGTCAGATAGAATGCAAATTGCTCGTACAATTGAAATGTCATCTAAAACATGCCACCGTATGCAACACCACTTTATTATAAGTCACTGAGAGCAATATCTTAAATTTGGAATTGCACTAATCCTTCATCTGCTTTGTTTACCTTTCATCTATAATAGAGATGTCGAATTTCCTCCAAACTGGATTTGCATGTTTTAACTGCTTGCTCACACAGCTCAAGATGTGTGGGAGAACTATATAGGGGTACTTCCTTTGATTTTCTTGTCTTTTTGCTGTTTGTTTAATGCAAATTAATAGCAAAAGTTAGCTTTCAAATACAAAGCAAAATGCCATGTCAACCCTTTTGGGGAAGTAAGCTAAAGCTTATGGAAAAACATTTGATTATTTAAAAGACGAAATATAATACAAACATGCTGTCAGTTTATTGGTAATTGATTTTCTTGGCAATTTAGTTTCATGCAGTATTTTCTTGCATTTAATTGAAATAATAATAATTTCGTAAGATTAGTTTTGTTCACAGTAAAATCACACAGAAACTATATAGACTTTTGTCATGTTTGCTTGAAGAAAGTATCCAGAATAATTGCCTTCCAAAATAAAGCTATTCTGACAAAAAAAATACTTTTTGTACATAAAAGTTCTTAAAATTGGTTTCTAAATATTACTCCAAGGCAGATGGCTTATCTCTTATAGATCAGTTTTCAGTACTAAAGAAGGCTCAGGACACTTCTTTACTTAGTATATTGTAAAGTTTTTCATAAAAAAAAATCACAGTTGTGCAGAGAAGAGTGATTTGAAGAAAATGGGGAAAAAGAAGAGAGTTCTTGAAACCACACTTCTTGTTTCTTTCCTCTTGAACTCAATATCCCCTTCCCGCCCTCCTTTTCTCAAAGAATTTCAGCTCTGAAGTAGTGCTTAGTATACTCTGATGGGCAGCACTGAAGATTTGGTTTTGTTTTGTTTGATATTATATAGCATTTTTGTTGTTCATAGCGAAGTACTGCTCAACAAACAGGAGTAGAACTTAAGAACTCTAACAAAAAGGTTATTTCTTCATATCCATTATTGATATGAAATTCCCACAAGAGAGCAAGGAATCCCAAAGTTAAAAACGCTGAGTTGGATATGTATCTCTATATCATTTGGGATATAACATCTGTATAGGATTTTTACAACATTTATTTATATTAATGAAGTTATGCTTTGACTCCTTCTAAAGAAGCCATTCATACGAATAATGCCATGGTGTTTTATCATTTACTCAGGTTTTAAAAGGTCTCCAGAATAAATTACTTATTTATTCTTTATTTTTAATTTATTTTTTACAATATTGTGTTGGTTTCTGCCATACAACACTAATAAGCCACAATTATACATATATCGCCTCCTTCTTGAGCACCCCTACCCTCCCCGCAACCCACCCCTCTAGGTCATTTATAAAAAATAATATATATATATATTATATACATAAAACTTGAGCTTTTACTAAAAAATAACTTTAAGCACAGGGCTTGGAATTTTTAAAATCTAGTTAAAAATTTGCAATTTGTCATTATAAGCTATTTTGCATAGATCTTTTCAATGAGAACATTAACTTGAAGACCCATGATATCTTTTAAAATCATGTGGGAAGAGGACATCTTTTTTTTCATAGCTGGGGATTTCATTTGAATATTTTTCTTAAAATATGAGAACCCAAAATACGTTTTGTAGATACATAATATCAAAATATGATTTGCTGCATTCCTTGAGGTAAAAAGAGGGATCAAGTCAAAAATCAAGTACTAATGCCATTTAATTTAATGGTATATTTCCCCTGTTTCTTTTAATTTTTCACTCTATCATTGGTCTGAGTGTTGGCTTTAAAATCGAGTTACATTTTTCTTTCTCTTTGTCTAATTGTTAGTGAACAGAAATTATCTTGCATTTACCAGCATCTTTGTTCCAGAAGTGTCTCTGAGTTTTATGTAAACTAAATACAGAAATCAGTTTAGCCAGCTGTGAAGTATGACCATCTCTTGGGTGTAAAATGACATCTGGTTAACGGTGGGTTACACTATATAGCAGCAGTAAAGACAAAGTGAAACACAAAAAGGCAAATTAAAGCAGTTTAGAGTCCATGGAAATCAGTCCATGGAAATATAACTGATTCCGACCCAGACCATCAGCAAATAGTTTGTAATAGATACACGCAATTCCAGAGATGAACAAGATGGGGAAGGATTAGAAATGTAGGAACAATTATCCTGTGATACGTCTTGGAACAATATCTTTTGTAGATGTGGTATATCAAAATATGATCAGATAAGGAAACATTTCTAACAGCCCTCTCAGAATGATAGATATTACTTAGAATGATCCATCTGACCTATAACTTGGTAGTCCTTTTAGAAAAGGAGCCAACAAAGGTCCATCTAGTCAAGGCTATGGTTTTTCCAGTGGTCATGTATGGATGTGAGAGTTGGACAGTGAAGAAAGCTGAGCACTGAAGAATTGATGCTTTTGAACTGTGGTGTTGGAGAAGACTCTTGAGAGTCCCTTGGGCTGCAAGGAGATCCAACCAGTCCATCCTAAAGGAGATCAGTCCTGGGTGTTCATTGGAAGGACTGATGTTGAAGCTGAAACTCCAATACTTTGGCCACCTGATGCGAAGAGTTGACTCATTGGAAAAGACCCTAATGCTGGGAAGAACTGGGGGCAGGAGGAGAAGGGGACGACAGAAGATAAGATGGCTGGATGGCATCACCAACTCGATGGACATGGGTTTGGGTGGACTCCAGGAGTTGGTGATGGACAGGGAGGCCTGGCGTGCAGTGATTCATGGGGTCACAAGGAGTCAGACACAGCTGAGTGACTAAACTGAAGTGAACTGAATTACTGTTTCATGACTCTCAAATATTCATTTATAACCTTGATCTTTTTCTTACACAATTGTTGCATTGCTAACTTCCTATCATTACATACTCTGCCACCATCTAATTCAGCCTTCCTCAAATCAAAATGAATGTTTTCCTCTGAACACAATATTGCATTCAAAGCCTCTCAGTATCTATATTACATTCAGTGCCTATATTAAGATGTCTAGTCAATTTTATATATTTCTAGTCAGTTTTTTTAACTTATATGTTTATTTATATAATAACTTACAAGTTTATTTAAGATACTTAACTTACAAGTATGTTTAACTTATATGCAGAGTACATCATGTGAAATGCTGGGCTGGATGAATTACACGCTGGAATCAAGACTGACGGGAGAAACATCAATAACCTCAGATATGCAAATGACACCACTCTCATGGCAGAAAGTGAAGAAGAAATAAAGAGCCTCTTGACGAAGGTGAAAGAAGAGAGTGAAAAAGCTGGCTTAAAATTCAACATTTAAAAAACGAAGATAATGGCATCCAGTCCCATTACTTCATGGCAAATAGATAGGGAAACAGTAGAAACAGTGACAGACTTTATTTTCTTGGACTCCAAAATCACTGCAGATGGTGAGTGCAGCCATGACATTCAAAGATGCTTGCTCCTTAGAAGAAAAGCTATGACCAATATAGACAGAATATTAAAAAGCAGAGACATTACTTTGCCAGCAAAGGTCCGTCTAGTCAGTACAGTGCAGTTCAGTTCAGCGCAGTTCAGTTCAGCTGACCAGTCATGTCTGACTCTTTGTCACCCCCGACTGCAGCATGCCAGGCTTCCTGTCCATCACCAACTTTCAAAGTTTACCCAGTCTCATGTCCATAGAGTTGGTGTTGCCATCCAACCATCTCATCCTCTGCCCCACCTTAATCCTTCTCCTCCTGCCTTCAGTTTTTCCCAGCATTAGGGACAGCATCAGAGGCTCTTTTCAAATGAGTCAGTTCTTTGCATTAGGTGGTCAAAGTATTGGAGTTCAGCTTCAACATCAGTCCTTTCAATGAACACTCAGGACTGATCTCCTTTAGGGTGGACTGGTTGGAACTCCTTGCAGTCCAAGGGACTCTCAAGAGTCTTCACCAACACCACCGTTCAGAAACACCAATTCTTTGGCACTCAGCTTTCTTTATAGTCCAACTCTCACATCCATACATGACTACTGGAAAAACCATAGCCTTGACTAGACAGACGGTCCTTTGCTGGCAAAGTAAGATTTTCTGCTTTTCAATATGCTATCTAGGTTGGTCATAACCTTCCTTCCAAAGAGTAAGCATCTCTTAATTCCATGCTGCAGTCACTATCTGCATTCATTTTGGAGCCCCCCAAAATAAGGTCAGCCACTGTTTCCATTGTTTCCCCATCTATTTGCCATGAAGTGATGGGACCAGATGCCATCATCTTCGTTTTCTGAATGTTGAACTTTAAGCCAACTTTTTACTCCCCTCTTTCACTTTCATCAAGAGGCTCCTTAGTTCCTCTTCACTTTCTGCCATAAGGGTGGTGTCCTCTGCATATCTGAGGTTATTGATATTTCTCCCAGCAATTTTGATTCCAGCTTGTGCTTCATCCAGCCCAGCATTTCTCGTGATGTACTCTGCATATAAGTTAAATAAGCAGGGTGACAATATACAGCCTTGACGTACTCCTTTTCCTATTTGGAACCAGTTTGTTGTTCCATGTCCAGTTCTAACTGTTGCTTCCTGACCTGCATACAGGTTCCTCAAGAGGCAGGTCAGGTGATCTGATATTCCCATCTCTTTCAGAATTTTCCACAATTTATTGTGATCCACACAGTCAAAGGCTTTGTCATAGTCAGTAAAACAGAAATAGATGTTTTTCTGGAATTCTCTTGCTTTTTTGATGATCTAGCAGATGTTGGCCATTTGATCTCTGGCAATCTATCAGATCTAGTCCCTTAAATCTATTTCTCATTCCACTGTATAATCATAAGGGATTCAATTTAGGTCATACCTGAATGGTCTAGTGGTTTTCCCAGTCAAAGCTATGATTTTTCCAGTTGTCATGTATGTATGCTACAGTTGAACCTTAAAGAAAGCTGAGTGTCAAAGGATTGATGCTTTTGAACTGTAGTGTTGGAGAAGACTATGAGAGTCCCTTGGAATGCAAGGAGAACAAACCAATCAATACTAAAGTAATTCTATCCTGAATATTCATTGAAAGGACTGATGCTGAAGCTGAAACTCCAATATTTGACCACCTTGTGCGAAGAGCTGACTCTTAGAAAAGACCTTGATGCTGGGAAAGATTGAAGGCAGGAGGATAAGGGGACAACAGAAAATGAGAGATGATTGGATGGCATCACTGACTCAATGGACATGAGTTTGAGCAAACTCTGGGAGATGATGAAGGACAGGGAAGCCTAGCCTGCTGCAGTCCATGGGGTCACAAAAAGCTGGACATGACTGAGAGCCTGAACAACAACAACAAGAAGTCAGTTTTGTTATCACTGTGAAATTGATTCATTTTGAAAATAGTCCCTAGATGAGTTGAGAAACATCTTTGACCCAAGATGCTGAGCCAGATTTATCAACATCAGTAAAACGACACATTCTACCTCTAATCAAGTAAAATGAGAGAATGTGAAACTTTAAGAATGATGTTTGATCATATACATAAAACTAGCAGAAAGGTAGAGGATGAATAATAGAACTTTTACCTGAAAAATCAAGAGCCTCTTTTTTTTTTCTCTTCTTCAGTGAAGGAAGAGTTGATGATTTTATCTAAATCATTTGCTTATATACAAAGAAAATGTGTAACCTCTTAAGCCTCTTTGGTTTTCTTCCTTTTTACCTTGTTCTTTTCTTAGACATGATCAACACTAAGGCTAGCTTCACAGAAGCAGATGGTGATGTAGCCTAAGATGGAGACTCAGCAAAATGCTGCACAGGACCTGAGTTAGGACAGAGACGTTGATGGACTGTAGGAAGGAGACCAAGAAGAATGACAGCTCCCTAATTTTGAAGACCTTTTTTGGGTGAACTGGGGATGAAATGTGGGAGGATTTGGAGACTGGAAAGCATGCCTAACCTCCTCCTGTTCCATCTCAGGCTCTGTATGGCTTGGAGGCCACGGTGAAATCCAAATAGTTAAGATTGCTTTATATGTAGAGAGAGGTCCTGATTAACAGGATTTTGGTTTTAAAATGGACTCTACCACTCACTCTTCTGCCACAAAGGGTGTGATACTGGACGTAAAATATTCTTTAAGATTGAGTTTTGGGGGCCATTTTCTCTATGGGACTGTCATATCTTAAGCCTTGCCCATTACAGAAAAGTTGACAAGAAAGCTCAGGCAATAGACTTCTGAGAGATATGAAGTAAGAAAGATCCAACCCTTGACAGGACTGGTATTTACCCTTAAGTGTTATCATGAATTCAAATATTGATTACCTTCCTTTTTCCCGACTACATTATGAATGCTGTATTTTTACAGGGTAGCAGAGCCAGAGTGTTGGAAATCAGTGAAGGAAGATAAAAATAGGCCTGCCCACCTTTTCAGAGGCTGCCACAACTGGAGGAGTCCTTTTATACACATCTTCTACCACCATACCTTAGAGATATTTGGGATTTCACTCCAGACTGCTGTAATAATGCACATATTGTGATAAAGCAAGTCACATGATTTTTTGTTTTTTTGGTGTTTTTAGTGCATATAACAGTTACATTTACACCATACTGGAGCCTAGTAAGCGTGTAATAGCACTGTGTCAATTTACGTACCTTAGTTAAAAAATACTTTATTGCTAATCATCTTCTGAACCATCAGCTAGTCATAACCTTTTTGCTGGTGGAGGGTCTTGCCATAATGTTGATGGCTGCTGACTGATCAGGGGGATGGCTTCTGAAGGTTGGAGGAATTGGTCCATCAGAACACACATATTTATCAAGTTGGCTGTCTTATATGGCTATGGTTTGTGACACCCCCAAACAGTTATGATAGTAACATCAAGATAACCAATCACAGATCACCATAACAAACATAAAGATAATGAAAAAGTCTGAAATGCTTCAAGAATAACCCAACTGTGACACTGAGGTATGAAGTGAGTTAAAGGATATTGGAAAAATGGGACTGATCGATTTTCTCAACACAGGATTATTCAGGAAACTTCAATTTGTAAAAAATACAGTATATGCAAACTTCAGTAAATCAAAGCACAGTGAAATGAGGTACATCTCTATTTGCTGAGTAGTGAAGTCCTTTGTAGCTTATTATCCTTCGCTTATGTAAGGGGAGGTGGGAGAGTTAGAGAAAATTAGAAAGTTAGTGAAAATCCTGCTACTAAGGAATGCATTGTAATCCTACTACTAGAGAAGTGGGAAGTGAGAAATCTCCAAAACCAGCTCCGCAAAATATCCAGTGAATCTTGAGTACTTACTCCTACATGCCTTGGACTTTGCCAAGGGTTTGACATGACGTGTCTTTTGATCCTCATTACAACCTTGTGAGGTGGATACTGTTATTATCCTATTTTAAGGATGAAGAAATAGATTTTGATAAACAACTTTCATGAAAGTCAGTCAGCTATTAATAATCATGATAATAATAGTGATACAGTGATAAAGCAAGTTCTTACATAGCATTTACTGTAAGCCTGGTACCAAATGCTTGATATAGATCAATAAATTTAAACTTTGAACAATCCAATGAGACAGATACTTAGTTATTCTCATCTTTAGAGATAATTAAATCAACGCCCAGAAGTACTGTTACTTTTCCAAGTCTCACATCCAGTAAGTGATAGAACCAGGCTTTAAAATCAAGCATTTGTAGTCTGCCTTTATACATTTTTCTATGTGAATTTAGATATTCAATGTATTCCATTGATATAAGCATTTTTTCAACAACAGAGGACTGCAGTTAAAGCAATGGAAAATAAGAACAAAAATATTTGAGTAAATAAGTAATTTGAGATGTTCATCTCCCTATAATTTTGAACTTTCAGGTGAACTTGATTTGAATGTGTTTATAGATGAGAAAATTAAGTGAACTGTGGAAAATTACACTGTTGGCATCTTTTTGTGGTTATGCTGCTTGACAAGTAAGTTATCTCAAAGGATTGCAGCCCTGTCAAAGCGTATAGGATGGAGTGAATTAGTGTGTATTCACTATTAGTGGGCAATAATGAATATTCTGCTAATCTTTAGAAATTACTTGTATCTTATTCCAACAGCACTCAGCAAAATACCGCAGACTTCCTTCATAATTTGATCTTTACTTTTAATCTGAAATTAATTTTACATATATAATTATTGGTCTACTATGTGGTTTTTTTTTCGCTGTTAGTAGCTATGCAAACAATAGTTTGTGACTAGTAGACACTTTAATCTTACTATTATTATCATTATTAAATGGTAAAAAATACATGTCACGACTTTCATGATGTCATATAAACTCTAAAAAGCTTAGACTACTTATTGAAAAATCCTGAGTAATTTCAAATTGTTGCTCACATTAAAAAGGATTGCCTGAAATGATAGTGTCTTGTAGATATAAGTAGCAGTCTGAAGTAAATCTAGTAATAATTATGGTTACATCTTGATCGCTTGCCTTTTCCTGTTTATTAACCTTGTAAGGAAACATATTGTTAGAGTCATCTTTAATTCCATGAAAAATTAATCCCCTTTCCCTTCCATTTCAGACCTTAAAACAAGAATGGAGATTGCAATTTCAGTGTTTAAACTTATTTTCCTGGAGGGATTCCCACATGGAAAAGTGAAGCAATGCTACTAAAAGTTCACTACCTTGATCACACATTAGCTTTAGTACCTTTTGTCACTGTGCTTTCAGGAAGGAGCTCCAACATTATCCTGGGCTGCTGGAACCAGCTTGGGGTTGAGCTGTTGAGACCAGCCCATTTGAAAAGAAAATAACTAAAGACAAAAATTCACCAGCCAACCTGAATTGCTGATCCCTGGAGGGTACTCTAAAGAAAGTTGGAAAAGATTATGTAAAATAGCTCTCATATGTTAGGTAGGAAAAATTCCTTATTGCTTCTAAATGGGAAGATTGTAAACAAGGTCTCCCACTTTTGTAAAAAAAAGGCAAGATCAGCTGCATAAAGATACTGCCCTCAAACGTAGTTTTCATGAAGTGCCATTGTGTTTAGATTCATCCACATCTCTAAGAGAGGCGAGAAACGGGAGAGGTTTGTTGCTTATTTCTGAGCCCCCTTCTCTGTTGGGAAGAACTGGAAGTCTAAACAGGAAGCCTAAACCCACACCTCTGCTTTTTCATCTTAAACCTAAAACAAAATAGTGGCAGTCCTACAATCAAAGAAATAGTAAAATATTTTGTAAAGGTTTGACCCTGCAGATGTGACCAAATCAGTGTTTACTGATGTTGTCTTTCCTTATTATAAGAACATCCGTTATATGCGTAAATTTAATCTGTGTTATTCCTACTTGAATTTTAAATGTGGGAGTAAATTAATGTTTACAGTTATGTCAATGCTATTATTAATTGTAACTATTTTACAATTTCATGCTTTGGATCTATAAATGCTACAGGTAAAAGTAAGAAAAGTTAAAATGTATATAATGTCTATCTGGTAATTATGTCTATTTTTATTACATTTTTATCAAGTTACTAAATACGCAGGATGACTTGAGTTTCTGTTTTATTCTTTTAAATCTTACTTAGCCTAAGTGCATGTGTTTCTTGCCATGCTCTTTCAAGCAGTCTGTTAGAGGTCTCCTCTTTGTTATAAACTCAAGGAACTGTGGTTTCCAAACTTGTTACTGTGTAGAAAGTTATTAATAGTTTCCATCCTTTTGGACCCTGTGTCTCAAGATTTTATTTATTTACCCAATGTGTCTTTGCTTAATAATTTGTTTCGTCCCATTCTATTTGCAGGTAGACAGCAGTAGCATTGATCTGCCAAATTTGAGGAGAGGCCCCAGGTCTGGGATTTGGGCTGAGTGGATGTGGGCAGATGTGGTACAGGTGCTTGGAGCCTGCAGAGTCTGCAGTCCTGGGACTCTCTGAGCAGAGCCGAGTGGTGTGGATTAAAGGACTTGGACAGAATTGGTGAACAAGCTGATGGCTAGAAATGTGTGATTGCCAGAATTTTGTGCTAAGCCAGAAGGGGGTCAGGAGCTGGATCACCTAATGTCCACAGAGGATCCGATTGTGAGTGAGAGGCAAACAGCCCAAGAATAAGTAAATAGACAAAAATGAAGGGCAATCACACACATACTATATATTCCATATACCCCAAGCACAGTTCTGTTCAGCAGGAGATCTACAGCTGCCCTCTCTCCCTGCCTTATACCTGGAGTGAGATTTAAGGGATCCTATATACTCCTGAAATAGTTGTAGCTAGGTGTTTTATCTCTGGTAAATGAACACTAGCTTTTTTAAATAGTAAAATGGTTAAACGTTTCTAAGAAATCACTGTGCTACCTTTCCCTGTAGGAAGACCATACTTCCTAGCCCCTATTTCCCTTGGTTAAAGAACATTTAAGTGGAAATTGCAAGATATTTCTAAACAAAGGTTTTAAGAATTCTTGTGTGGTTCCTCCATGCTCTCTTTTCCCTTCCTTCAGGTAGAGAACAGAGAAATGTGAAAGATATATCGTTCTTGACCCCAAAAAGACATGTAACTTGAGTAAAAAATAAAAACTTTATTTGGCAAATCACTGAGACTTTTTAGATTTTTTCTTATCACAACATTATTTAACCTCAGTTGACTGAGACAGACTATCATTGATGTGATTGCCTATACTGGAGTTCAGACAATACTTGTATGATCTTTGATGTTTCTTATAGCACTGTTCTAAAATCTTATTTACCTCAATTATATGTGTCTTGAAAATAACCTCATTGCCTTTTGTTTGATCTACCATGTAAACCTCATACCTCTAAAACAAAATATTTAAAAATACAGCACAATGAATCAATGAATAAATAGTTAACATATGTTCATTGTAGTAACTATGAGGGATACAAACATGTCAAAGAAAGTGAAATTAAGATAAATATTTCCATTTAGAGAAGTCTATTTTAATTATAAGTTGATTCATTTTTCCTGGTAGTAAATCAAATGATTCTTCTCTTTTATAATGTGGCATCTGAAAGTACAGTATATAGTAGAAAACACTTGATGATTACATTGCCAAAATCATATTGTAAAAATAAAGTACCACACATTTAACTGGGACTACTGAAGACTATAGCAGTTACAATACACATTTTCATGAAAGAAAGAAAAAGCAAGAAAAACAGGAAGAGTCTCACATCTTCTTTGGAAGATTGTTTTCCCCTGACAATCTCAGGATACTTACCACAATTCTGAATCAGACTTTCATTTTTGATGTTAAAAAATTAGGTTTTATCATGTATTGACTGATAGATTGAAAGGGGTTATAATCATAGCCAATTAAAATATAACTGAGAATGTTAATTCATTTACTTACAGAAGAAGAAGATAGTGCTTTGCAGGGTGTTGTACCCTTATTCAGACAAACTAGTAATTTGAAAGTACCTGGATTTTGAACTAGTTGTTTGAAGTTTTCTTGGTGAGAAGTACATAATCATATGGCCAATGTATCCAGGGTCTCAGTTGGAAGGGATGAAATCTTTTTGCCTTTGTCAGAGAATACTTCTCTAGTGCTAGAATGTGTTTCCAGAGTTCAGCACCAAGCTTCTCTTTTTCACCAAAATTGATATCCAGGATTCATGTTTAAAGCAGACCATGCACCCCTGCTTATATGTATATATGTGCTTATTTCTTTAGATATACTTACATTTCTAAGTTTGAAATATGCTTTTAACAGTCAGATGGTAGGACTGCTTAATCATGTCTTTTGACTTAATGAAAGCAGGTCTTGGAGAGTATATTCCTTTTTATGTTTTCTGGTCTATAGAAAGTACTCCCCAGTTGCTAATATGTGCTAGTTTGAATACATACTCTTCAGCTGTGAGAAAGAAATGCTTGGTTTAATAGCCAGAAGACCTAGGTTCTAGCCCAGGTTTTGGATTTTATTACCTGTATAACCTTGATCAGATCACTATTTTTTTCTCATCTGTGAAATGAAAGTTATAATATCTTCTTCACAGAACTGTTATGATGAATAAATAATATGTAGATAGTAGGTAGTCTAAATACAGACTTGGTGAAGCTATCAGGGAGCACACCAGAGCATCATGTGTTCCCACACTTCTGTTAGAAACCAAAGCTGTGACTGAACCAGGAATCCAAAGAGTCCCACAAGCTCCTGTAAACGTCTCTCACCTCCTCCCACCACAACTGAATTATAGTCTCCCACCACAGTTTGATCAAATGACCCTTGGGAGTCTTGGTCTTGGATTTTACCTGTTTATCTCAGTCAACATAAGAGGCCCTAAACTCTTGTTATTTCTCACCAGATTCCTATCCGCCTATGATTCTGTGTGTGTGTGTCCAACTCTTTGCAATCCCATGGACTGTGTAGCCCACCAAGCTCCTCTATCTATGGGATTTTCCAGGCAAGAAAACTGGAGTGGGTTACCATTTCCTTCTGCAGGGGATCTTCCCAACCCAGTGATTGAACTCGTGTCTCTTGTGTCTCCTGCATTGGCAGGCAGGTTCTTTACCACTGGTGCCACTGGGAGGCCCCATGATTCTATAGTGAAGTGAAGTTGCTCAGTCGTGTCCGATTCTTTGAGACCCTATGGACTGTAGCCTACAAGGCTCCTCAGTCCATGGAATTTTCCAGGCAAGAATACTGGAGTAGGTTGCCATTTCTTTCTCCAGGGGATCTTCCTGACCCAGGGATCGAACCTGGGTCTCTCGCATTGTAGGCAGACACTTTTACCTTCTGAGCTACCAGGGAAACTCATGATTCTCTACACTATCCTCAAATTTACTCTACCCAAACACTTTCCTGGTCACTTATTAGCAAAATCTTCTATATCAGAAGTTGGCAGATTTGTGTGTGTGTGTGTGTGTGTGTGTGTGTGTGTGTGTGTGTAGAAGTGATCTTTCTCCAGTGGAGGAAGGAGAAGGCTAGGGAAGATAGGGAGAAGAAGTTGTTCTATGTGACTGGAAAAAATATTCTATGGCTGTGTTATGTTGTGTTAGAAGTGCCATAGGTTTTGTAGATACCAAATTGCTGTGTGTTTGTCTGCACGTTGGCCTTTGGGGTTTCCTCATAAATCTTGGGTAGAGTTTGGGTGAAAGTTGTAGGGAACAGCTTTGCATCTCAAGACCAGGACGTGTGTCTTCACCATTGTGAGTCACTGTGGCCCCGTTTGTGCCCTGAGCACCTGCAGCTGATCCTCTGGACTAGGGGTGGGAGATGTTTGGTTTTTTGTGAATGGGTTGGATAGTAAATATCAATACTTGAGGCCCTGTGGACCTCAAGAGACAAAATCAAGAATGTCATGCATGTACTTCTATAACCATTTAGAGTCTAAGTCTAACTCTTTAAAAATATAAAACCTATTCTCAGCTCCCAGGCACAGGAGGCTGGCTGAATTGGGCCATATTGGGGGAATTTACCAATCTCTGTTCTGTATCTTTGGCTTCCTCATGAAATCTCTGCAGCCTCTTGGGCTGAGTGGAAGCTGGCTCTCAGGAGAGCACACATTTTTCTGCTATGTTCTCTAGAGATGACAATTTCTTCTCCTTGAACTTAATACAATAGTTCCTGGAGGTGGGAGTCTTCCTTGTTCTGATTATTGCCTCCAAACATTG
The DNA here is from genome assembly GCA_007570785.1 of Antilocapra americana. Classification (NCBI taxonomy): domain Eukaryota; kingdom Metazoa; phylum Chordata; class Mammalia; order Artiodactyla; family Antilocapridae; genus Antilocapra; species Antilocapra americana. The sequence goes on from ML662441.1 coordinate 3,380,368, forward strand.
TAACACCACTCTCCCCTTTGAAACATTTCTTCTCAGGAACTTTGTAAGATTATACTACTTTCTACTCTTATTTGCCATAATCATGCATAGATCCTTAAGACACTGTTTCCTCATCTTATCAATTTGAGACACTGTTTCCTCATCTTATCAATTTGCAATCCTTAAGTCGATCATATTAACGAATTCACCATTTCTCTCCCTCTAATACAACTTCTGTCAAAAATCTTGGTAATTTCAATGCAAATAAATCCTTCCAGTAGTCTAACTGCCCAGGTCTTTGACCTTCCCATGTCTCAAGAGTTTGCATTCCACTCTACCTTATTTAGTTTAGCGATATCTTAGACCTTGACACTTCAATTTCAATTTCAGTTTCAAGCTCTCCAATCTCAAGTCACTGCCTGATTTATCATTCCATCCCCTCCCCCATCCAGGCTCATTCTTTCTCTTTCTCTATATTTGTACTCCAAAATTCCTTTCTTCCTGACTCATCACTTTTTCACTGTGCACCACACCCCACATCTCCTCACTGGCCTCCTTACCTAGCTTAGAAGCTGTGCTCTGTCATGACTCCCTTGCCTACCACCATTGATTCATCTCCCAAACTTATCTTGGCCTCACAAAACCTAAAGCCTATAAAGTCAACTCTTCACCCATGGTACAGTTGCCCATGCACCTGACTTCAATCTGAAGAAAGCATATGGTCAGTTTCCCACGTCTCTCTCTTTGTTCATAACTATTAATCTCAAGTGTGCTCTTTGTTCAGTTCAGTTCAGTCGCTCAGTTGTGTCCTATTCTTTGTGACCCCATGGACTGTGGCCTGCGAGGCTTCCCTATCCATCACCAATTACCAGAGTTTACTCAAACTCATGTCCAACCATGTTGGTGATGCCATCCAACCATCTCATGCTATGTCATCCCCTTCTCCTCCTGCCTTCAGTCTTTCCCAGCATCAGAGTCTTTTCCAGTGAATCAGTTCTTTGCATCAACTGGTAAAAGTATTGGAGTTTAAGCTTAATCATCAGTCCTTCCAATGAATATTCAGGACTGATTTCCTTTAGGATTGACAGGTTTGATCTCCTTGCAGTCCAAGGGACTCTCAAGAGTCTTCTCCAATACCACATTTCAAAAGTGTCAATACTTGGGTGCTCAGCTTTCTTTATGGTCCAGCTCTCACATCCATACAACTACTGGTAAAATCATAGCTTTGAATAGACAGACATTTTTTGGCAAATTAATGTCTCTGATTTTTAATATGCTATCTGGGTTAGTCATAGCTTTTTTTCCAAGAAGCAAGCATCTTTGAACTTCATGGCTGCAGAGATTTTGGAGCCTAAAAAATATATATATAGTCTGTAATTGTTTCCATTGTTTCCCATCTATTTGTCATGAAGTGATGTGCTCAGATGCCATAATTTTGGTTTTCTGAATATTGAGTTTTAAGCCAATTTTTTCACTCCCTTCTTTCACTTTCACTGAGGCTCTTTAGTTCTTCTTCACTTTCTGCCATAAGGGTGATGTCATCTGCATATCTGAGGTTATTGATATTTCTCCTGGCAATCTTGATTCCAGCTTGTCTTCATCCATCCCAGCATTTATCATGTTGTACTCTGCATATAAGTTAAATAAGAAGGGTGACAATAAACAGCCTTGATGTATTCGTTTTCCTATTTGGAACCAGTCTGTTGTTCCATGTCCTGTTCTAACTGTTACTTCCTGACCTGTATACAGATTTCTCAGGAGGCAGATCAGGTGGTCTGGTATTCCCATATCATTAAAATTTTCCACAGTTTGTTGTGATCCACACAGTTAAAGGCTTTGGCGTAGTCATTCAATAAAGCAGAAGTAGATGTTTTTCTCAAACTCTCTTGCTGTTTTGATGATCCAGCGGATGTTGGCAATTTGATCTCTGGTTCCTCTGCCTTTTCTAAGTCCAGCTTTAAGATCTGGAACATTTCTATGAATGTTCTATGAATGGTTCTAGGAAGACCTACAAGACCTTCTTTTAGAACTAACACCCCAAAAGATATCCTTTTCATTGTAGGGGACAGGAATGCAAAAGTAGGAAGTCAAAAGATATCTGAAGTCACAGTCAAATTTATCTTTGGAGTACAAAATGAAGCAGGGCAAAGGCTAACAGAGTTTTGCCAAGAGAAGGCACTCGTCATAGCAAACACACTCTTCCAACAACACAAGAGAAGACTCTACACATGGACATTACCAGATGGTCAATACCAAAATCAGATTGATTATATTCTTTGTAGCCAAAGATGGAGAAGCTCTATATAGTCAGCAAAAATAAGACTGGGAGCTGACTGTGGCTCAGATCATGAACTCCTTACTGCAAAGTTCAGACTTAAATTGAAGAAAGTGGGGAAAACCACTAGACAATTTAGGTATGACCTAAAGCAAATCCCTTATGACTTTACAGTGGAAGTGACAAATAGATTCAAGGGATTAGATCTGATAGTGCCTGAAGAACTATGGACAGAAGTTTCTGACCTTGTATAGGAGGCAGTGATGAAGACCATTCCCAAGAAAAATAAATGCAAAAAGGCAAAATGGTTGTCTCAGGAGGCCTTACAAGTAGCTGAGAAAAGAAGAGAGGTGAAAGGCAAAGGAGAAAAGACATACCTATTGAATGCAGAGTTCCAAAGAATAATAAGGAAAGATAAACCTTCCTCTGTGATCAATGCAAAGAAATAGAGGAAAACAATAGAATAGGAAGAACTAGAGATCTCTTCAAGAAAATTAGAGATACCAAGGGAATATTTCATGCCAAGATAAGCACAATAAAAGACAGAAATGGTATGGACCTAACAGAAGCAGAAGATATTAAGAAGAGGTCGCAAGAATACACAGAAGAACTATACAAAAAAGATCTCATGACACAGATAACCACATTGGTGTCATCACTCACCTAGAGCCAGACATCCTGAAGTGCAAAGTCGAGTGGCCCTTAGGAAGCATCACTATGAACAAAGTTAGTGGAGGCAATGGGATGCCAGTTGAGCTACTTCAAATCCAGAAAGATGATGCTATGATGGTGCTGCATTCAATATGCCCGCAAGTTTGGAAAACTCATCAGTGGCCACCAGACTGGAAAAGGTCAGTTTTCATTCCGGTCCCAAAGAAAGGCAATGCCAAAGTGCTCTTTGTGCTGACTTACAAGTCTTCTTGCATTCCTTAGGTGCTTTCCTCCTTGCCTACAGGATGATTTGTCATCTTTTTATCTCCTCTCTAACTTCTCTCACTTGTTCTTCTGCTCTTCTTTTCTTCTTATTTTACTGGAAAAAAAAAAAGAATGGAAACAATCAACAGCAACTTTCATGTGCTTTTGCACAAACCTACCTTCATACATCTGCTGCTATGCATTCTGCCATCCACTGTATTGTCTGCTCCCTGGAAGGCTGGTAGCTCCTTGTGCCTTTTCCCCGCTTCCTGTTTTAAGGACATTGTTTCTGTGACTGCTGTCCCCATTCTGAATCAAATGATCCCTCTCTACAGGAACATTCCCAATATGATATAAATATGCTATAACAGCACGTATCATAAAAGATCTTCCTTTGATCTTGATATACTTCCAAACACCTCAGCAGTTCTGTGCTAACTTTTCCAGAAAATCTCCTGAAAGATTATGTATAATCTCTCTCTACTCCCTTTCCCATTCTCTCTTAAATACACTTTATTCTGGTTTCACCCCTATCACCTCAGGAACAGCTTTTGTCATATCACCAAAGAGCTCCAGGCTGCAAAATTCAACGATCACTTTTAAGTCCTTATTGCACTTACTTCGAAGCAGGTTTTGACACAGCTGATGACTCCCTCCTTCTTGAAACACACTTGACTTTTGGGATGCCACTCTCTTTTTGTAATCCTTCTGCCTCACTAGATGCTTCTTTTTGGCTTGTTACTCTTCATCTTCTTCACATCTCAACACTGGAGTGCTTCAGGGCTTGCTCTATGGACCTTTCCTATTATCTCTATATACTCAGTCTTTGGTGAACTCATTCAGCACCTTAGCTTTAAATGTCATTTGTTCACAATTGCTAGAATCTTATTCCTGGAGTTTCAGACTCCAGTATCTCACTACTTATTCAATATATCCAATTGGATGTCTAATATGAATCTCACATCTAACAGGTCCAGTCCAAATTACATATTTCTCCCCAAATTTCACCGACAAGAGCCGTTCCTTTTGCAGCACATTTTATCTCAGTAAATCAGAATTCCATTCATCTAGTTCCCTGGATCAAAAAATTTTGAGCCTTTTTGACATCTTTAGTTTTTTTCACATCCCACATCTAGCAGTTGTATTGATTCTACCTTTAAGTATTGTTTAGAATCTGACCACTTCTCACTTGCTCCACTTCTGAGATATCATCATTTCCCACCTGGGTGCTTTTAGTTGCCTAAGTGATTTCCTTGTTTCTATTTTCATTAAGCGAGTCACTGGTGATGTCCCCATTGCCCCCCAAACCCATTTGTTTTAACACTTCTATATTTCTTTGATAATTTCTGCTTTTTCTGTTTCAATTAATGTTGTGCTAGAAATCCTGAATTGACCCTTTGCATTTTTTTTTCATATTTATTATCTTTGCTTTTCTCCCTGTAAACTTGGGTATATCCTTGATTTCATTTTCTGGTCTTTCAATTGAAAATGTTAATTTTAGAGACCATATTTTACCTGCCCCAACAAGCTTTCCCCATAATTGTATAGTGTATTTTGTATAGCATCCTAGACTTCTTTTTGTGAGTGTAATGCTTTCTTGAACATTAATGAGTGTGTTAATTATAATTCTTTAAAAGTTCTCCCATATTCTTGAGTTACATGTTCATTTTAAGATTTTTTCTGTTAATTTGCTTAGGTCTTTCTCTTATTTTATTTTTTCTTATTTGTCTGAAAACCTTTGGTTGTCTGTTTATATTAAAAAAAGAAGTATTGGTCAGTTAGCATGCATTTCTTCTGGTAACAGGTAAACAAATCAGTGTGTGGCTATAGGTTATTGACTGGAAGGCTTAGTTTTAAGATCAGTGAACAGAAAGCAGATATCAGGTCTCAGGTTTCTCAAAAAATAAAACAAAGAAGGCTTTATTCTTGGCAGTAACTTTGACACTAGAAAACTTGACTTAATTCAAGAGGTCCATTCAAACTTGTCAGAGAGGAATCCCCAGGGAATTTCATATAGAGGAGATAGACTCTGAACTTTCAAATTCTGCCAATTGGTGGTACAGATTGGTTAACTGTTCCATATACAAATCTTCATTTAATTTTCCTGTTTTCATCCTCCTCATTGTTCCTTACATAACTTCCAGGCCTCCCAAAGGCATATAGCTTCCGTCTCCCTCTCATTACAATCTTTCACAGCAGGTCTTGGGCTCACATCTTCTAAAATCATTTCAGTCATCCATTAGCTTTTATAACTCTTTGACTTTCAGAAATGAATGAGTATTTCTTCTCCATTGGCAACTCACTTTCCCCACTTTCAAATGATGAGATTGTTATTTATTTATTTATTTTTGTTTAAATGTAAAATGACTGGCTAGATTTGTGACATGGGAAGGATAGCTCTATCTATTCATATGTTGCAAAGCTTGTCACTATTATAACTGCAGAGATCATAATAATTTTCTTTGTAGTTTCCCATTTTGGTGAACATGACGATTCCCTTTTATTTCTATCAATTACAAGAACAATGTCCTTTGTGTCTAATGGAATGAAGAAAATAGTATTAACTATAGTCAATATTGAGCTTCCTAGGTGGTATTAGTGGTAAAGAACCGCCTGCCAATTCAGGAGAGGTAACAGATGTGTGTTCAATCCTTGGGTCAGAAAAATCCCCTGGAGGAGGACATGGCAACCCACTCCAGTATTCTTGCCTAGAGAATCCCATGGACAGAGGAGTCTGGCAGGCTATAGTCTATAGGGTTGCAAAGAGTCAGACACAACTGAAGTGACTTAGCACACATGTGTAGTCAATATTAAAATCCATATGAAGGTGATATTGGGTGGGCAGGACTTCAGTTCATCAGTATTTGGTAAAATATATTCTTTCTCTATGGAACATAATGTAATGTGTTAAGTAAATAAAAAGTCTTGTTTTCCTTTAGTGGCATCATGATGATTACTTACTATGGGGCATTTTCATTACTAACACATGTTTGTTGCTTTTTGATTTGTTAAGTATATATGATTCAGCATCATTTTCTCTAATACAAGATGACGAGGAAACCCTCAAACCACAGTGGTTTCTGTTGGGATATCCTCTTAAAGTATTTGCATTTGTCCACCAAGTGTGAGAGAAAAACAGAGAAGAGAGAGAAAAAAAGTAGGAGACATTTTCCTCATAATAAAGTGTAAATAACTTATAATTATTCTCAAAAATAATGGAAGAAATTCAGATTTCCATTGAAAAGTTTTTGCAAAGTTAAAGGAAAATTTCCTCATTTATCTACTTTTTCCATTTTCTAACTAAAACTAACAGCATATTTTAATAGTTCCTTTGGATAAATTACATTTAGTTTTTTCACTACCAATTTGAATTTACAGCATATGTTTATTCTAATTGCAGTTTACATCTCTAAACATCAATAATCAGCATATTCTCAATGTCCAGAAAGGTAGATAAACCCAAATGAATCTGAATATTTGGAATATAGGTTATCATTCTCTCACATTCTCCCAATATTACCTAGGTGACTGAAACATTTAAACTACTGTAACTTGAAGTTACCTTAATGTTAGATAGCATCACTGACTCAATGGACATGAATTTGAGCAAACTCTGAGAGATAATGAATGACTGGGAAGACGTGTGCTTTAGTCTGTAAGGCCACGGAGTTGGACATGACTTAGGGAGGGGACAGCAACAGCAAATGTTCATCTCACTCCATCTGAGTTACTTCTCAGACCCTTCTCAGACCCCAAGTGTTCCTCGCCAGATGGTTAGTTCTCTGGGTTCCATGGAGTTATCTTTGAGCTACTTTCTATCTCACTAGGCTAGGAGATGGCCAGATGATTGGGAGGCTTGAGAGCTGTAATGCTTTTGTCTTTCTGCTCTCCCAAATGTCATTGGTTAAGTTGAAATGATGTTAAAACTCTAGTTTGTGTCTTCAATACCTTGGCCTTATGTAAGTCTATTTTAGACACTGATACCACAAAAATTGTTTTGAGCTTCATTTTATATTACATCACATAATATTTGGTACATATTAGACCTTCATGAGAAAACGTTTACACTGTATGCAATGTTATGATGTATATTCTTCTGTTGTCACTTTGCTGCCTATTTGGAGAGAGAGCAAAAATATGATTACCTGCTTTGGGAAGAAAAAAGCTTTGTTCTGAAATTATGTTCTAAATTTGGGAAATTAAAATGCCAGATGCTGTTTTGTTTATAAAAGGATGATGAAAGTAGATGGTAGTTTTTTTTTTTCTCCCTTTTATTGTTTTTGCCACACAATGCCATGATATCACTATGGGTTTACATATGCTCCCCCTCCAGAAACCCCTCCCTCTTCCCTCCCCCCAGGAAATCTCGATGCACCAGCCCCGAGAATCAATCCTGGGCTGGCAATTGATTAGACATATGATAATTAACATGTTTCAATGCCATTCTCCCATATCATCCCACCCTTTCCCTCATCCACAGAGTCCACAAGTCAATTCTATACAGTAGATGGTAGTTTTAATTGATGTTTATTTTAATGCCATTTTGAGACATCATTTAAAATGGTGACTCTATATTGTGCTCAGTTGCTCAGTCATGTCTGCCTCTTTGCAGCCCCATGAAATTTAGCCCACCAGACTCCTCTAGCCATGAAATTTCCCAAGCAAGAATCCTGGAGTGGGTAGCCCTTCCCTCCTCCAGGGGATCTTCTTGATCCAGGGATTGAAACCCCAACTCTGGTATCTCCTGCATTGGCAAGCGAGTCTTTCCCACTACTTTCACCTGGGAAGCTCCCAACTCTATCTATTTCTTTCCCTTTGTCATTTGCAAACCTGGCAAAGTGTGTCTCTTCTGGTAGCCAAACTTTGAGTGACTTGTCCAGTGTTCTGAATATTCTTTCCTTCCCTTAAGTTTTCTCCCACAGTTCCAAAAAGCAGACATGAAGCACTCCTCTGTATTTCTTGAACACCTGTTTGGAGCCTAACGTCTATGAATCATACCTGATGGCATTTAGTCACTCTAATTCCAGGTGGCTGGAAGATTTGGGAAGCACTTTGTACTGTAGGATTGGTTCACAGGTTTTTATATACATATAGAATCTCCCAGCTCCACTCACTCTTTTTGCTATCTTTCCTATGTTGTCTTCTTACCCTTTTCTTTTCTTTGAAGAGCCCCTGAATGTCAGAAAAGCAATTCTCACTTTTTCGTAGTTAGATTCCCATCCCAGGTTTGATTTCTTTTCTACTTTCAGTTAATCTTGGACTTCTAGGAGTCAAATTACATTACTATAAATGTAAATAGTTACAACTAAAGTTTTCATTTTGAACAATTCTATTAATGTAAAAATTAATATTGTTTACATTCAAAGTTATCAAAATATGATGGTGCTATAGGTTACAAAAATCTACTCATCTTCACATTCAGGGGACAAGTTTTAGATCATGTTGGGTCATTACCTATGACTTGGAACCAGAGTTCAAAATCTCATTTGAGTAAATGAGGTCTTTGCATATAAGATTCTGGGCTTGAACTGGGTCCTCTGCTTTCTTATCAGCCGAAATTCTTAAGTAGCTGAACTGCTGCATTTTGCATTAATGGTAAAAAGCTTCTGGGTGGTTGGTTAAAAAAGACATAAGCAAATCTCCCTACAATAACTGGTCTGGAGGTCACCGAGGCATGGGAGACTGAGACTAAGATTTATAGAAAGGAGACAAAGCCATAAAATGATTGTGAAACAGAGTAAGTATGTTCATCTGTTGATGCTCAAAAATCCAGTAGCATTGAGTGACCAAAGCACATACCCTGTCTGCAGACCCCAGAAGTAAAGAGTAAATCGGTTCTTTCAGGTAGGGCGCCTGCATCCCTGGCTCCTATGATTGTCTGCTCAGCTATCTTTGGCAGTTCCTCACCTTGGAAATCGAGGAAGGTTTCTTTTAGGTGTGTCTAGCAACTTTTGCACAAAATAAGCACAAAAGAAGTTATTAATTTATGTATGTTGTTTATCCAATTGATTTTTCTATTTAACATTACTTTTACAATAGATGGGCTTCCCTGGTGGCTCAGATGGTAAATAATCTGCCTGCAATGCAGGATGCCTGGGTTTGATCCCTCAGTCAGGAAGATCCCCTGGAGAAGGAAAAAGCAACCCACTCCAGTATTCTTGCCTGGGAAATCCCACTGACAGAGGAGCCTGGCAGACAATATCCCATGGGGGTCACAGAGAGTCCGACATGATTTTCACTTATACAATAGATGAATTAAAACATAGATCCCTCTGGGGGCCAACAATTACTACCCAAAATAAATGGTCACTTTTTAAGAGCTTCTTTTTTGAACTTTAGTAAATATATCTTCTACATTTTTTTCATAGCAATGATATATTTCCCAGAGTCAATAATGCCAAATGAATTAGGTTTGCATGTGTGATGTTACTAGCAATTTATTTATCACTTCTCTCCTTTAAAGAAGATCTGTTGTATTAAGTAGCTGATTTAAAAAGGCCTGGCTTTATTTTTTTAAAGCACAGAGGCATCAGCGACTCACCACGATGCCTTAGATATTAGCAATAGAAATAGCACCTAGTTCATTACAGTCATCTTTTTCTTTCAAGTGAGATACATCCCCAGATATGAGGAAGGGATTTTGGCCTGTGTGAGACAAATGTTTAATGTTTTCAGAGATTTAAAATATAAATGCCATTTGGTATCTGACATGTTTATTTAAAAAATGCACCAGATTTTAACAAATGAGTTCCTGGACTAGATGATGTCTAATAATGTTTCCAGGCCTTCACTTTTATGTGTTTATGTGGCATTACTAATATGGATTTTTATGTATCTCTGATGTAAAATTATCTTGTTAAGACTATGACTGTTTTAAAAAGTATGTGATTGCCCCCAGAGAGGCTATATCAGTTTTTTAAATAAACTGCCCAGCAATCAAAATTTACATTGTGTTGGTAAATTTGCCAGGAAGGCCATTTCACTTGTTTATACTATGTCATAATCCCTGTTTTTCCTCAGTCACAGTTTATTACAAAATATAACTTAAACTCATTTGTATGTGATGCTAGAACCAGTGGATAGTTCTGTGCAAGGCTAATACTTCTAACCTCTCTGCCAGACTTTGGAAATCAATGTTCATTTCACACAGCAACCCCCTCCCCAATACTGCTCAACAAATACCAATGCCAAGAGAGGTGACCCCTTTTAATTCCTTAATATAGGCCACAGTTCTCTTTGATTTATTGAAGATGGGTAGTCTATTTATAAAATATGTATCTGCAAGATGCAGTTTATGAGAAACTTGGCTTTGGGGACACATTAATTCTAACTGCAGATACAACTTTCATGTTTTATAATATAACCCTGACAGCTGTAATTTCAGATTAAAGATTTTTCATTCACATTCCCATCCTGATTGCTCTGCACGGTCCTTATATTACCTTATTGTCAATAGCAAGTGTTCACTCTGTTGGGAGTCATTTAATAACCAGCTGCCATTTAAAGTGTGGACAGAACATTTGTCTCAGCCAGGCCATCTTGAATAGAGTTCCTCAGCATTCGGAGCTGGGACCTCTTCAAGAAAAACAACAGCTGGCCTTCACTATTGTCCTGACTTTTCCTTTTTTGTGGTGGCTAGTTAAAATAAACATGGACACTCTTGGTGAATTTCTGAATGCATTTGTGAGTTTGTTATTTTAGTAACCAATCATCCTTTCCATTAGTCTCTCATCCCCAATTCCTTATCCTACTGTGACCTCCATCGACTTTGTGGGCTAGGCTTTCATTCTTTCTTGAGTTCTTTAAACTTATATTCCTCTTAAAATCACTTATATTGGTTACTAAGAATCAATCAACCGAGGTTGTAGGTAAAATAGATATTATAAGACATTTGGTTTTTGGGTGGCTAATACATCTACCTTTATAGATTATGTTTGTAAATTATGATATTTTAATTAAAGTAATATTAATTATAAAATAAGACAATCTCTCAGAAATATAATTATAAATCCCAGCTTGAGATCCATGGTTGCTATATGAAAATGCATTCATGATTGGTAATGTTTTTATTTAGTGTCTACCTTTAAATTTTCTTAACTTGACAGCTGGGGATTAGCTTCTACAGCAGGCAGTGGTAAAAGGAAATAAAAATGAAAAGTAAAGGAAAGCTTTAAAAAATGGACTCTTTCATGGCTAATTAAACCAGAATACAAATCAATCATTGGAAATAAGTGATGAATCTTTTATGCTTGTAAGCTTACTGTACCCTGTAGTGTTTGCTATACACTGAAATTACAATTCCCATCAGCTTATAGGGTAATCGTTTACCTGAAGCTTTACCTTTATCTATCATATTGATCTGAGACTCAGGGAAGGAATGGAAGGTCCAAGTCAGCATAAGGAGTAAAAATGTCTCTGCTAAGAAACATCTAGCCTTGTGGACTAGACTCTATTTTTTTCTCATTACATTTGAACTCTTAGTACCTCCATCCTAAGTCCTCAAGCAAATTTAGTAATAGTAAATAGAAGAGGAGATGGTGGCCCTTGCAGAAACTACAAAGCAGATTGAGAGACCATTTCTGTCCAATGAGCTATGCCATGTTTACCTGCTCCCTTGCTTAATGCTGACTAAGTGCTATTGAAACATGTAAACTACCATATGTGAAATGAATCGCCAGCCCAGGTTTGATGCATGATACAGGGTGCTCAGGGCTGGTGCACCGGGATGACCCAGAGGGATGGAATCGGAAGGGAGGTGGGAGGGGGGATTCTGGAAGGGGAACACATGTATACCCGTGGTGGATTCATGTCAATGTATGGCAAAACCAACATGATGATGTAAAGGGGAAAATAAATTAATTAATTAAAGAAAAAGTTAAAAAAATAAAGTATATTTTCAACAGTTATTGGGAAATGGTTGCAATGTTAGTTTCATACTACAATGTTAAATGTTAAATTAAGATTGACATGCTTTTTTTTCTGATTATTTTCTAATATTTGAGCTCTTAGCTACTCCTATGTGTAACTTATTTTCTGGGTAGACTGTAATATCACATTTTTTCTTTGAGTATCAGGCCAACTTCACATAATGACAGGGTTTTTCTTTCTGCAAATGTCACATGCATATCATGGGGGATCATTTAGACCTCTAAATTGGCTCTTGATTTTTGCACTGAGAAAATCTGATAGCATACTTTTCTAATATAAAAATATGTTAAGTTTAGAAATATTTCTCTCTGTATATATAAATATCTAAACTAAAAATTTTGCAAAACTAAATCCCATGTACTCTTTCATAGACCCTGGGGTAAGATGTAAGGAAGTGACTGACTAAAAGTAAATGAATGACAATCAAACCCAAATTATGATTATACCCACTTAGTAAGAGAAAACTGCTGACCTAAAATTTCCCTCTTGCCCATGTAAGAGTCACAGCCTGGCTCCTACAAGATAATATGACTTCCCTAGATCCGTATGTAACTAGGGCCGTAACTAAGCTGTTGAACTCTCAGCCTTAGGAAATACTCAGGTCTCTGATCCAGCTTGGTCACCTTGCCCCCAGGGCTGCCAGGCCTTCTCTTGGCTGTGTTAATGTCCCTCTCGTATTAGCCTCTCCAAGAGTGAGAGAGCATCATTCGAGCTTGGCCCAGCTCTCCTACGTGTCATTATCCGAGGGCAGTAATAAAGAATGAGGCCAGCTGCATCCACTAGAAAAGCCTGCGGCCTGAAACATCTGCATTTCAAATACAGCTCTAGATGAATAATAAATCGAGATGTCTCTGCCTTAAATTGGGAAAGAGGTCCCATGACTAATCACGCCTGTAAGAGCACTAGTCTGAGAGTTTAGGAAGAAAATGAAGGCATCTTCATTTTCTGCCTCTGCACTTTGGTACTTGACTGCAGATGGTTAAATACAATTGAGAAAACTGTTTTAAGGCCACAGATATTTACATTCAGATTTTCCCCTCGTTTTAAAAAGTGAAAAAATGAGATGAGTCATTATTTAAAAATATAAAGCAGACAGAGTGCAGCAGCAGAAAGATCCTATAAAAAGACAGGCTTAGAACATCTAAATGGAAGAAGAAATTCAGAAGGCCCAGGCCTCTGGGTGCTGACTGTCTTGCTATTTACTATAAACAAAGTATGGAGACTTGGGGAAACTAATGGGGTTGCTGGTTGGTGTTTACGCATCCCCACAGGATCTGATTTCTGATAATCCAAGACTAATCCTGTGTATTAATGAGAGTAGGCTGCTGGTGAACTAGTAATGCCCACTTAGAGGTAGGGGAGAGGGTCTTGCAAGCGTTTCATGACTAGGTTGAGTTGAAAGATTGTTTATTTAGAATTCCTCCCAAGTCCTCCAGGACCACAGCAAAAGCTGCAGAAGTCAAATTCCCCAAAGCCCTGTGTATCTCTGTAGAAGCATCTGGTTGGTGAAAGACTAAAGAAGAAATCTACAACATTCTTTAAAAGAGCCCAGGGTATTTTGACTTAAATTTGTTGTTTCCTTTAACAAAATACATTTTGATGCAACATCATTTAAACATAAGCTATTTCAAGTCAAACATGGATAAGTACAATTCTTCACATTTGCTCTAAAACCAAATGTTCCAGAAAAAAAATCCAAGGTAACCCTTGTTTTAATGACACTTCAATATTCTTTGCTTTTAGGAGCTGTATAGTTAAAGGTTTTATTTTTTTCTGTAGTTCTGAGATAAAATTGATATAAAATATTGCACTAGTTTAAGGTATACAACATAATGAATTGATACATGCATATATTGTAAAGTGATCACAGCAGTAAGTTTAGTTAACATTTATCAATCACCTCATGAAGTTATATTTTTTTGTCTTCTGATGAGAACCCTTAAGATCTATTCTTAGCAACTTTTAAATATACAGTATTGTTAGCTACATCCCAGTAACTTATTTTTCTTATAACCAAAAGTCTGTATCAGTTCAGTTCAATTCAGTTCAGTCACTTAGTCATGTCCAACTCTTTGCGACCCCATGAATTGCAGCACGCCAGGCCTCCCTGCCCATCACCAACTCCCGGAGTTTATCCAAACTCTTATCCATTGAGTCAGCGATGCTATCCAGCCATCTCCTCCTCTATTGTCCCCTTCTCCTGCCCCCAATCCTTCCTAGCATCAGAGTCTTTTCCTATGAGTCAGCTCTTCGCATCAGTGGCCACAGTATTGGAGTTTCAGCTTCAACATCAGTCCTTCCAATGAATACCCAGGACTGATCTTTAGGATGGACTGCTTGGATCTCCTTGCAGTCCAAGGGACTCTCAAGAGTCTTCTCCAACACCACAGTTCAAAAGCATCAATTCTTCAGAGCTCAGCTTTCTTCACAGTCCAACTCTCACATCCATACATGACTACTGGAAAAACCATAGCCTTGACTAGACGGACCTTTGCTGGCAAAGTAATGTCTCTGCTTTTCAATATGCTATCTAGGTTGGTCATAACTTTCCTTCCAAGGAGTAAGCATCTTTTAATTTCATGGCTGCAATCACCATCTGCAGTGATTTTGGAGCTCAAAAAAATAAAGTCTGACACTGTTTCCACTGTTTCCCTATCCAATTCCCATGAAGTTATGGGACCAGATGCCATGATCTTAGTTTTCTGAATGTTGAGCTTTAAGCCAACTTTTTCACTCTCCTCTTTCACTTTCATCAAGAGGCTCTTTAGTTCTTCACTTTCTGCCATAAGGGTGGTGTCATCTGCATATCTGAGGTTACTGATATTTCTCCCGGCAATCTCGATTCCAGCTTGTGCTTCTTCCAGCCCAGCATTTCTCATGATGTACTCTGCATATAAGTTAAATAAGCAGGAGCCTTGACGTACTCCTTTTCCCATTTGGAACCAGTCTTTTGTTCCACGTCCAGTTCTAACTGTTGCTTCCTGACCTGCATACACGTTTCTCAAGAGACAGGTCAGGTGATCTGGTATTCCTATCTCTTTCAGAATTTTCCACAGTTTATAGTGATCCACACAGTCTGTATACCTTCACCCTTTTCCTCCACCCACTGCTTCCCATCTCTGGCAACTGCCCATCTGTTCTCTGTTCTATGAGTTAGTTTAAATTTCACATATAAAGCCCTTGAAGTTTTAGATTTAAGCAGATACCAAGACTATTTTGACAAGCTCTTCCCCATTAAGTAGAGCTTGCTTAGTTATAAGTAAGCCCCCATGAAAAATTTTATTCCCTTGATTTCAAATCCAGTGTTCTAATCTAATCATGGTGGTTATTCTGGATAAGAAACAGAACTCTAGATGCTTAACCCAATGATTCCAATTTTTTTGTGATTTGACAAGCAGATTATGTGATTTTGAACTTAGGACCATGAAGAAAGTGTGCTCCCTAATGACACTGTGCAAACTTGGTGATGCTGCAGTTAAACCATAGTAAGTGATAATATTTAGTAGCTATTTGATCTTGTCAGAATCATTTCTTTTTCATCTCCAACTAACTTAACCATCATCCTGCATCTCCACCAAAATAAATAAGACACTGATTTCCCATATATTAAATTAGGCTTTCCTGAAGATCCTATTGTGGTTAAAATGAAAAATTTGAAAACACATGGATTTATTACAATGTCAGTACCCTTAATTCATGTATTTTGAGCTGGGTGTTCTTGCAGAAAGTTATCCCACTTTCCTTATCATTTTGTCATTGTATTTTTATTATTCACCATTAAGATTTTTAGTGAATTTTACCATGTTATTTCTATTCCAGAGTACCTGTTTTTGAAATATAATAGGCTATAAGATAATATACAAACAGTGTGAGAAATAAAGTTGCTCTCGTTCTGTTTCTAATTTTTGTTAGTTATCTATTGATGATCAAATGAGTATATCAGCATTTCTTCTTGTTGAGTTTAGTTTTTTAGCATTAATAGAAGTAGACAAAGGCAAACAGTCATTCAAAATATCAACTATTTACTGACAGTATAAGAATATAGAAATCTTACATCTATTAATCTATCAATTAAATTTTATTGAGTACCTACCCTAACATGTATCTAATACAGTGAAATATATTTGTATATATTATAGAAAAACAATATTCTCAGTTCCTCTTAGGAAATTATTATCACATGAGGCAGACTTGAAACTGGAGAATTAGTTGGATAATATAGAAAGCTCATATGTGTGTACTGGGACATGTAGTAGAGATGATTTGCAAGATGGGAATTTGAAGATGAGTTTGGACTAAGAGGGAGAAGTTGTTTGGAAGAAATAGAACTTGAAATAAGCCTTTAAAAAAAGCTTGAAATTGGATAGAGAAAAGGGAGAGAAAAAGTAGTAATTCACACATGGTATGTGTTCAGAAACCAGTAAGGAAATTAGCCTGAAGAAGGGAGCTAGTTTTAAAGAAAAGCGCTTGGATGGTTAGAAGGACTGAAATCCAGGAATGGAATTTTGATTCCAGTGAGGTTAAATAAGAGGGAGCCATTGGTGGCTTTGAGGCAGAGAAGGAAAATTCCATAAAATCCACAAAACAATTGGATAAGGGAAAATCTAGGAGGGCTTAAACAAGGATGGGCAACAGAGATTGAGAGAAAATAATCAATATTATTTGTCCATTTAAATATGAGTCTTAGTTATGCTTTCAAACGTTTCTTTTAAAGAATTGTAATTTGTTATGATTTGCTTTTCTGTAACTTTTTTTTTCCTGGGGAGATTTTCTAATAGTATTTAAATACTACATTAATATTTTTCTTTAAAATTTTATATGTATGTTACAAGAATGATGTACATACATTGAAGAGTTTTTTCAAAATATTAAATCAGCAAAAAGTAAATGAAAATCATAAAATTCTTCTTTTTTGTAAATCATACCATTTATGTTATAGCACACAATTTTTTAGTTACCTCTATACTCACATTTTTGTTGTTGCAAAAGTAGCATTATACAATGCCCTTATTACATAATCCATAAAGAAAGCTGAGCACCGACTAATTAATGCCTTTGAACTGTGGTGTTAGAGAAGACTCCTGAGAATCCGTTGAGCTGCAAGGAGATCACACCAGTCCATCCTAAAGGAGATCAGTCCTGAATATTCACTGGAAGGACTGATGCTGAAGCTGAAGCTCCAATACTTTGGCCACCTGATGCTGAAGAGCCAACTCTTTAGAAAAGACCCTGATGCGGGGAAATAATAAAGGCAGGAGGAGAAAGGGATGACAGAGGATGAGATGACTGGATGGCATCACTGACTCAATGAGAATGAGTTTGAGCAAGCTCTGGGAGTTGGTGAAGGACAGGGAAGCGTGGTGTGCTGCAGTCTGGGGGTCGCAAAGAATCAAACATGACTGAGCTACTGAACTGAACTGACATACTGAATATTTTTTCCCCCATGACGTTTAAATAGTTTTCTAAAACAATAATAGTTTAAATGATTATATTGTACTGTGTGGTTGGAATAGATCATGTTTATTTTCTTAGCGTTCTACTATTGGACATTAGATGGTTTCCAACTTTTTGTATGAAAAAAATTGTGATGTAAACATTCTTGTAGGCTTCCCTGGTAGTTTAGCTGGTAAAGAATCTGCTTGCAATGCAGGAGACCCAGAGTCGATTCCTGGGTTGGGAAGATCCCCTGGAGAAAGGAATGGCTATTTACTCCAGTATTCTGGTTGGAAGAGTTCCATGGACTGTATGGCCCATGGGGTCGCAAAGAGTCGGACACAACTGAGCGACTTTCACTTCACTTCACTTCAAACATCCTTGTAGTTACATCTTTCTGTGTACAAAAAATAACTAGTTATGTGACAGTAGAATCAAAATTGTATATAAAATGTTAGGCTTAAATATAAACACACCAGGAATTTAGTTGTTTAACAGGTGAACAGAGTTCTTGTCTCCATTGAGATTTTTCATCTTGTAACAAAAACTGCTCACTTTCCACCCAAGTTTGTGCCTCTGTGTGCATGCATGCTCTGCCACTCCATGGGCTGTAGCCCAGCAGGTTCCTCTGTTCATGCGATTCCCCAGGTAAAAACACTGGAGTGGGTTGCTATTTCCTCCTCTAGGGAATCTACCCAACACAGGGATGGAACTCAAGTCTCCTCTCCTGCATTGGCAGAGGCGGATTCTTTACCACTGCACCACCTGGGAAGGCTGGTCACTCAAGTTTATCTTTTTCTTACTTTATAACATAAAAGTTAGTTGTTACTACTGGTTATTGATCACGTGCTAGGCAGGTGCAAAATATTTTATGGGCATTATCTCTTTTATATATAATGCCATGGAACTTTTCTTTGAGGAATGCTTTGTCATTCTTGTAATTGGTATTAGCAATTAGAGTATGAAAATAAAGAGTTGTGGCATAGATAGTTCTGAAATCTTATTTTGATGTGGATATTTCACTTGTATCTATTTAGCCTCTCTATGTCTGGTTACAACAGTTATGATAATTTCTACTGAAGTCATAAGGGCATTTAAGACTTTACTATGAGTTTTTTTTTGTAATTATAATGATAGAATGTCTAGTGTATGACCACAGTTTTTATCTTGGCAATAAAGAAGTTTGAAATATATGATTCCTTTGCAAATACAAATGGATAGCATAATGCAAATTATGTAACACACTTGGCTCTTGGAAGCAAGGTTTTACAGAGGTTTAAATGCCTTTGTGTCTGAGCAATGAGGAGATAAACTATCTACCTCTGTCTCCTCTCAGCTGAGTTCCTTTCCCATGCAAGTTTCCTTCCCTCCCATAGAAAATGTGGCTGTGAAAGAGTGCATGTAAATGTCCACAGGTGTTGAGCCTGTGGCATAGTGTCAGGTGAACAACACAGGAGCTGAGTAAACTATATATGTATCTGCAAATAATTGCCCATGGTTTCTGAAACTGGGCCAGCAGGCTTGGGGTTTTTAAATCCTCAATGTATATGCTGCTCTTAACTAGTTCCAGATTTAGTTTCTCAGTTGCACTCCCAATTTCTAAAGGTATAGACATTAGTATGGCCACCTTTTCCCTGTAGAATGTCATGTAACCCAGCCCCTGAATAATGTAATATAAAACTGCTGTAGAAGAACATTTTAGTATGTGCTTTGAGCTTTAAATATTGGGGGGAAAGACTGAAAAAGAATGCTTGCATCTTCTGCAGAAAAATCTTTAAGACACTATTCATTCTGAAGTTTAACTCCCCCTGAGCAAAGAGCTACATGATAAATTTCTGTTAGAACTTAGGAGCTGCAGAAAAACAAAGTTTGCCTTAAAAAAAAAGCCAAAGTAACAGCTATGTTTCATTTCATTGGCCAATAGGAAATAGATAATTCATTTTCCCCAGTCCTTTGACCTCATCTAACAATAAGCTCAGTGTATTGTAGACAGGTTATATGTGATATATGCTTTTCAAAATTTCACTTTAATCCTTTGGTTCAAGTAATACAAAATGAGGCAGTCACATAATTGGATAACATGTCCATTAGGAAGAATGGTTGCAACATCCTATCATGGGAACTGCAATACTCATATTTGTATCCAAGAGCCTACTCAGCATTATTAAAGATGATATGCTCATTGCCCTCATCCTCATTTTCACTTTTGCTCTCTTAGTTCAGGTTTCAATTTCTTGCTATTCTAGCTAGTCTCCTTCATTCCATCCAGTCTTATTCCTTTAAAATCCATCCAAAATAGTACTAGAGTTTTTCTCAATAATGAAAATCTTAGCATCTCTCTCACTTGCCTTTGAGCCCCAAATGGCTCCCCAAGGATGTTTCATAAAATAAAGAGTTGTGGAATGATTTGTGACTTCTGTATCAAAAACGCATTCTCTATTCAAATACATTGGAAAGTTTCTTGGAGTTAAATGGATTTCCTTATTGCAAGGCCACTCAGAGCCCCTAGTGTTCTAAAGTTTATTGGGAGCTACTAACAGAGCTATAGGAGAGTATGTATAATTTCCAGATGCATATATCCACTGGGTCCTTTATCATGGAGGTCCCCATCTACTTTGTCAGTCTTATCTTGTCCCAAATATAGGCTGGAACACTTGGTATTTCTGGGTTACATCGTGAACTTCTTCATCTTAGTGTGAGTTTATGCTATCCCTTCTGCCTGTGAGTGCATTTCTTTTTCTGTAAAATAAATGCATAGACATTCTTCAAAAACCAAGTCAGATTATATCATTCCTATAAGGCCTTTCTCTGATTTCTCTAGTGCAGAGCTATTTCCTTCTTCTTTCATACGGCCATTGATCATTTTCTTGAATGTCTATTATTGAACTTCTAACTGTGGGTTATTTATTCATTTATTTTCTCATACAAATCTTTTATCTTTTTAAATAAAGCATATTCATGATTTAGAATTCCTCTTAAATGTATAGGTGAATATGGCACCTAGTTTCCACAGGGGCTCCTCATCTCAATGAACCATAGCTGCCAGATTTCCTAAACAAAACCTGTGTGCACCAGGACCCAGAGACTCCACAGAGATTGAGCCAGACCTGCCTTTGAGTGTTTGAATGTCTCCTGTGGAGACATGTGGCCTCCTGTGGCCTGCCATGGGGACAGGGGCCTTGTTTGCAGCAGTCCTGGGTCACACAGCATGTGGCATAAGCCCTTTTGGAGGAGGTCGCCATTAGCCCCACCATAGAACCGCCAAGAGGATGATCCACAAAAGGCAGAACAATTATACCAAAGAAATTGTCACACTGTTAAGAAAGTTCTAGGACCCAAAACAGATTTCCAAACCTGAGGATCCAGCAAAGGGACTGAGAACCCCAGGAAATTTGACTTTGGAGGACAGAGGGATTTGATTACAGAACTTCCACAGAACTGGGGAAATAGACTCTTGGAGGGCACAAACAAACCTTGTGTGCACCAGGAGCCAGGAGGAAGAAGCAGTATCCTCACAAGAATGTGAGCCAGACTTGCCTGTGAGTGTCCAGGAGTCTCTGGTGGAGGCATGGATCTAATGGCCTGCTCGGGGGTCAGGAGCACTGAATACAAAAGTGTATGCACAAATCCTTTTGAAGGAGATTGCAATTACCTTCATTACTCCTACCATAGTTTGGCCTCAGGCCAAACAAGGGAGAGGGAAAACAGCCATCTCCCCCACCTGCTCATCAACAGAAAATTGGATTAAAGATTTGCTGAGCATGGCCTTGTCCATCAGAACAAGACCCAGTTTCCCCCATAGTCAGTCTTTCCCATCAGGAAGCTTCCATAAGCCTCTTATCCTTATCCATCAGAGGGCAAAAAGAATGAAAATCACAAACACAGAAAAGTAACCAAACTGGTCACATGGACCACAGCCTTATCTAATTAAATGAAACTATGAGCCATGCCATGTAGGGTTGGCCACCCAAGACAGACAAGTCATGGTGGAAAGTTATGACAAAATGTGGTCCACTAGAAAAGGTAATGGCAAACCATTTCAATATTCTTGCCTTGAGAACCCCATGAACAGCATGAAAAGGCAAAAAGATATGACAATGAAAGATGAATTCCCCAGGTCAGTAGGTGCCCAACATGCTACTGGAGAAGAGTAGAGAAATAACTTCAAGAAGAATGAAGAGACGGAGCCAGAGTGAAAACAATGTCCAGTTGTAGATGTGACTGGTGATGGAAGTAAAGTCTAATGCTGTAAAGAACAATATTGCACAGGAACCTGGAATGTGAGGTCCACGAATCAAGGCAAATTGGAAGTGGTCAAATAGGAGATGGCAAGAGAAAACATTGATATTTTAAGACCCAGCGAACTGATATGGACTTGAATGGGTGAATTTAACTCAGATGACTATTATATATACCACTGTGGGGAAGAATCCCCTAGAAGAAATGGAGTAGTCCTCATAGTCAACAGAAGAGTCCAAAATGCAGTACTTGGATACAATCTCAAAAACAACAGCATAATCTCTCTTTGTTTCCAAGGTAAACCATTTAATATCACAGTAATCCAAGTATATGCCCCAACCACTAATGCTGAAGAAGCTGAAGTTGAATGGTTCTATGAAGACCTACAAGACCTTCTAGAACTAACACCAAAAACAGATGTTTTTATCATAGAGGGGGACTGGAATGCAAAAGTAGGAAGTCAAGAAATACCTGGAGTAACAGGCAAGTTTGGCCTTGGAGTACAGAATAAAGCAGGGCAAAGGCTAATAGAGTTTTGCCAAGAGAACATACTGGTCATAGCAAACACACTCTTCCAAAAACAAAAGAGAAGACTCTACACATGGACATCACCAGCTGGTCTACACCAACATCAGATTGATTATATTCTTTGCAACCAAAGATGGAGAAGCTCTATATAGTCAGCAGAAACAAGACTAGAAGCCAACTGGCTCAGGTCATGAAATCCTTATTGCCAAATTCAGACTTAAATTAAAGAAAGTAGGAAAACCACTAGACCATTCAGGTATGACCTAAATCAAATCCTTTATGATTATACAGTGGAAGTGACAAGTAGATTCAAGGGATCAGATCGGATAGAGTGCCAAACGAACTATGGATGGAGGTTCTTGAGATTGTAGTAGAGGCAGTGATAAAGACCATCCCCAAGAAAAAGAAATGCAAAAAGGCAAAATGGCTGTCTCAGGAAGCCTTACAAATAGCTGATAAAAGAAGAGAAGTGAAAGGCAAAGAAGAAAATGAAAGATATATGCATCTGAATGCAGAGTTCCAAAGCAAGTTGAGATAAGAAAGCCTTCTTCAGGGATCAATGCAAAGAAATAGAGGAAAACAATAGAATGGGAAGGACTAGAGATCTCTTCAAGAAAATCAGAGATATCAAGGAAACATTTCATGCAAAGATGGGCACAATAAAGGACACAATTGGTATGGACCTAAGAGAAGCAGAAGATATTAAGAAGAGGTGGCAAGAATACACAGAAAAACTATACAAAAAAGATCTTCATGACTCAGATAATCACGATGGTGTGATCACTCACGTAGAGCCAGACATTCTGGAATGTGAAGTCAAGTGGGCCTTAGGAAGCATCACAACGAACAAAGCTAGTGGAGGTGATGGAATTTCACTTGAGCCACTTCAAATCCTAAAAGATGATGTTATTAAAGTGCTGCTCTCAAATGTCAACAAATTTGGAAAACTCAGCAATGGCCAAAGGACTGGAAAAGGTCAGTATTTATTCAAATCCTAAAGAAAGGCATTGCCAAAGAATGTTCAAACAACCACACAATTGCATTCATCTCACACACAATAGCAAAGTAATGCTCAAAATTCTCCAAGTGAAGCTTCAACAGCACGTGAACCAAGAACTTCTAGATGTTCATGCTGGATTTAAAAATGGCAGAGGAACCAGAGATCAAATTGCCATCCGTTGGATCATCAAAAAAGCAAGTGAGTTCCAGAAAAACATCTACTTCTGCTTTATTGACTATGCCAAAGCCTTTAATTGTGTGGATCATAACTTACTGTCGAAAGTTTTAAAGAGATGAGAATGCCAGACCACCTTAATCTGCCTCCTGAGAAATCTGGGTGAAGGTCAAGAAGCAACAGTTAGAACCAGACATGGAACAAAGGACTGGAATGCAAAAGAGAGGAAGCCAAGAAATACCTGGAGTAACAGGCAAGTTTGGCCTTGGAGTACAGAATAAAGCAGGGCAAAGGCTAATAGAGTTTTGCCAAGAGAACATACTGGTCATAGCAAACACACTCTTCCAAAAACAAAAGAGAAGACTCTACACATGGACATCACCAGCTGGTCTACACCAACATCAGATTGATTATATTCTTTGCAACCAAAGATGGAGAAGCTCTATATAGTCAGCAGAAACAAGACTGGTACATGAAGCACAAGCTGGAATCAAGATTGCTGGGAGAAATATCAAATAACTTCAGACATACAGATGACATCACCCTTATAGCAGAAAGTGAAGAAGAACTAAAAAGCCTCTTGATGAAAATGAAAGAGGAGAGTGAAAAAGTTGGCTTAAAATTCAGCATTCAACATACTAATATCATGGCGTCCAGTCCCATCACTTCATGGCAAATAGATGGGGAAATAACGGAAACAGTGACAGACTTTATTTTCTTGGGCTCCAAAATCACTGCAAGTGATGACTGAAGCCATGAAATTCAAAGATGCCACCTCCCAGAATATCGGAAATAAAAGCACAAATAAACAAATGGGACCTAATTAAAATTAAAAGCTTTTGCACAACAAAGGAAACTATAAGCAAGGTGAAAAGACAGCCTTCAGAATGGGAGAAAATAATAGCCAATGAAGCAATGGACAAACAATTAATCTCAAAAATATACAAGCAACTCCTGCGGATCCATGCTAGAAAAATAAACGACCCAATCAAAAAGTGGGCCAAAGAACTAAACAGATATTTCTCTAAAGAAGACATAAAAATGGCTAACAAACACATGAAAAGATGCTCAACATCACTCATTATCAGAGAAATGCAAATCAAAACCACAATGAGGTACCACTTTACACCAGTCAGAATGGCTGGAATCCAAAAATCTACAAGAAATAAATGCTGGAGAGGATGTGGAGAAAAGGGAACCCTCTTACACTGTTGGTGGGAATGCAAACTAGTACAGCCACTATGGAAAACAGTGTGGAGATTTCTTAAAAAACTGTAAATAGAACTGCCATATGACCTAGCAATCCCACTGCTGGGCATATACACCGAGGAAACCAGAATTGAAAGAGACACGTGTACCCCAATGTTCATCGCCCCATTGTTTACAATAGCCAGGACATGGGAACAACCTAGATGTCCATCAGCTGACGAATGGATAAGAAAGCTGTGGTGCATATACACAATGGAATATTACTCAGCATTAAAAAAAAATCATTTGAATCAGTTCTACTCAGGTGGACGGAACTGGAGCCTATTATCCAGAGTGAAGTAAGCCAGAAGGGAAAACAACAATACAGTATACTAATGCATATATATGGAATTTAGAAAGATGGTAATGAGAACCCTGCATGGGAGACAGCAAAACAAATGCAGACGTATAGAACAGACTTGTAGACTCTGTGGAAGAGGGCAAGGGTGGGATGATATGGGAGAATGGCATTGAAACATGTTAATTATCATATGTGAAATCAATTGTCAGCCCAGGGTTGGTGCTCGGGGCTGGTGCACAGAGATGACCCAGAGGGAGGGAATCGGGAGGGAGGAGGGAGGGGGGTTCTGGAGGGGGAGCATATGTAAACCCATGGCGGATTCATGTCAATGTATGGCAAAACCAACACAATACAGTAAAGAAAATTTAAAAAACAAAACAAACAAACAAACAAAACAAAGATACTTGCTCCTTGGAAGAAATGTTATGACCAACCTAGACAGCATATTAAAAAGCAGGGACATTTCTTTGCCAACAATGGTCTGTCTAGTCAAGACTATGGTTTTTCCAGTAGTCATGTATGGATGTGAGAGTTGGACTATAAAGAAAGCTGAGCATCAAAGAATTGATGCTTTTGAACTGCGGTGTTGAAGACGACTCTTCAGAGTTGCTTCGGCTGCAAGGAAATCCCTCCTGAATCTTCGCTGGAAGGACTGATGCTGAAGCTGAAAGCTCCAATACTTTCGCCACCTGATGCGAAGAACTGACTCATTAGAGAAGACCCTGATGCTGAGAAAGATTGAAGGCAGAAGGAGAAGTCAGTGACTGAGGATGAGATGGTTGGATGGCATCACCGACTTGATGGACATGAGTTTGAGCAAGTTCTGGGAGTTAATGATGGACAGGGAAGCCTGGTGTGCCGCAGTCCATGCACGATTGGTGTGTGCTGCAGACCGTGTGTTGCAGTCCAGTGCACGACTGAGTGACTGAACCACCCACGTTTCCTGCCAAAGAGTAGTCTCTTCCCCGTGAACCTTGGCAGGCCTGGTCACTTGCTTTTGATCACTAGACTTTTGTGAAAAGACACTGCATTTGTCTTTTGCAGTCACAAGAAGTCTTGCAATTTTCAAATGGATTGGGTAGAATGTTCATTCTCAGGGAAGCTTGTACCAAATAAGAAGCTTGACTACACAGAGCCACTCTTCTCTGAGAAAGTTCATGCTAATTATGTGAAGAGATGAGGGAGAAACACAGGAAGAGGGAAAGAGAGGGAAACAGAGAAGAAGAGGGAGATAGAGAGATGCCCAGCCAGCACCCTGCTGTTTTGACATTTTAGACAAGATACCAAACATATGAGAGAAGTTGCCTTGTATATTTAGCCTACCCACTATCTAACTTCAACTGCAAACTCACATGATAATTGTCTAGCTGGTCCAGTCAATCTGGTAGTCGGGTGAGTCTCTCTCTCTCTCTCTCTCTCTCTCTCTCTCTCTCACACACACACACACACATACACACACACACACACATTCAGACATGTGGCATTTGCTTTGATGTCAGTTGGGAGGGAAGCTGAAAGGACCTTAAAAAGACTGTAAGTAAAGTCTGTCAAAAATGTTAGCTGACTTATGCATTTTAAGATTTAGAAACAAGAGATATGAACAAACTGTTCAGTTCTTATGTAAAATCTAGAGGAAGCATTTCTAAGACAGTTGCTTGCCTATTAAAAATAAAAAATGTTTGTCTTAACCAACTACTCATCTATCCAGCAAAAGACCCTCAAAGGAAGAAATGGCTTCAAGCTAAGCATAAGAATTAGGGTGCAACTAGTAAAATATTGCTTCAGTGTAAACAGGTTCAAGATTCTTGGGTAAGACCTCAAAAATATTCACAGCATGCTTGATAGACCCTCTCAAGTAGACTTTGGATCAGCAACTTGTTCTGTTAAGGGCCAGGTAGCAAAACTGGGTTTTGCAGGCTACATAAGACATAAGCCCCATATTCTTTTTTTTTTTTTTTTGCTTTTTATAGCATAATACACAGAACGTAGAATTTACCATTAGTGGCATTTACCACACAATGTTGTATGACCATCATCATTGTCAAGTTACTGAATACTTTTATCACCCCTAAAGGAAAACTCACACTCATTAGGCAGTCACTTCCAGCCCCTATTGAGCCCTCCCTGCCTCCGACAAAACACTTTCTGACTCTGTGGATTTCCTTTCTAAGCATTTTATAAAAACAGACTCTTACAATATGTGGTCTTTTGTACCTCCCTTCTTTTGTTTAACAGAATAGTTTTAAGGATCATCCCTTGTACACTGTAGTGTGTATCAGTGTTTCATTGCTTTTAACAGCAGAATAATAAACATCCCAATGTATGATCACACCAGGTTATGTTCATCCATTCATCGGTTCTTGAGTATTTGGGTTGTTTCACCTTTGGACTGTCATGCACAATGCTGCTATGAGCATCTATGTATATATTTTTCTTTGAATACTTTTAGTTCTTCTGGGTACATACCCAGCAGTGGAATCACTGAACATAGCGAAAGTGTTGGTCGCTCAGTCATGTCTGACTGTAGCCTGCCAAACTTGTCTGCACATGGAGTTCTCCAGGCAAGAATACTAGAGTGGTTAGGCATTCCCTTCTCCAGGGGATCTTCTCAACTCAGGGATGGAACCCAGGTCTCCCATTTACTGTCTGAGCCACCAGGAATGGCTGAGTCATATGGCTATTCTGTTTAATTTACTGATGGGCTGTTAAAATTATTTTCCACTGTGACTGCACCATTTTACATTCCCATCAGCAATGTACAAGTTATCTAATTTCTCCACCTCCTCACCTGTGCCTGTTATTTTCTGATTTTATTTACTTTTTAATTAAAACCATTATAAGGGTGTAGAGTGGTATCTTAATGGAGTTTGGATTTGTACTTCCCATCAAATTGCCAACATCTGATGGGTCATAGAAAAAGCAAGAGAGTTCCAGAAGAACATCTATTTCTGCTTTATTGACTATGCCAAAGCCTTTGACTGTGTGGATCACAACAAACTGTGAAAAATTCTTAACGAGATGGGAATACCAGACCATCTGACCTGTCTCTTGAGAAACCTGTATGCAGGTCAGGAAGTAACAGTTAGAACTGAACATGGAACAACAGATTGGTTCCAAATAGGAAAAGGAGTACGTCAAGGCTGTATATTGTCATCCTGTCTATTTAACTTATATGCAGAGTACATCATGAGAAATGCTGGGCTGGAAGAAACACAATCTGGAATCAAAATTGCCAGGAGAAATATCAATAACCTCAGATATACAGATGACACCACCCTTATGGCAGAAAGTGAAGAAGAACTAAAGAGCCTCTTGATGAAAGTGAAAGAGGAGAGTGAAAAAAAATTGGCTTAAAGCTCAACATTCAGAAAACTAAGATTATGGCATCTGGTCCTATCACTTCATGGGAAATTGATGGGGAAACAATGGAAACAGTTTCAGGCTTTATATTTTGGGGCTCTAAAATCACTACAGATGGTGATTGCAGCCATGATATTAGAAGACTTACTCCTTGGAAGGAAAGTTATGACCATCCTAGATAGCATATTAAAAAGCAGAGACATTACTTCATCAACATAGGTCTGTCTAGTCAAGGCTTTGGTTTTTCCAGTGGTCATGTATGGATGTGAGAGTTGAACGATGTAGAAAGCTGAGCACTGAAGAATTGATGCTTTTGAACTGTGGTGTTGGAGAAGACTCTTGAGAGTCCCTTGGATTGCAAGGAGATCCAAGCAGTCCATCCTAAAAATCAGTCCTGGGTGTTCATTGGAAGGATTGATGTTGAAGCTGAAACTCCAATACTTTGGCTACCTCCAATGCAAAGAGTCGACTCATTGGAAAAGACCCTGATGCTAGGAAGGATTGCGGGCAGGAGAAGGGGAGGACAGAGGATGAGATGGCTAGATAGCATCATCCACTCGATGGACATGGATTTGGGTAGACTCCACGAGTTGGTGATTGACAGGGGGGCGTGGTGTGCAGCGATTCATGGGGTCGCAAAGAGTCGGACACGACTGAGCGGCTGAACTGAATTGAACTGAATGACTAATACTGCTGAATTTAATTTTAATGTGCTTTTGATCATCCATAATCTTTCTTTTCTTTAGTAAAGTACTTATTCAAGTCCTTCTATTGTTGCTGTTGTTATTAAGTTACTTGAAAGTGAAAGTGAATTCTCTTAGTCGTGTCCAACTCTTTGGACTGTAGCCTACCAGGCTCCTCAGTCCATGGAATTGTCCAGGCAAGAGTACTGAAGCCGGTTGCCATTTCCTTCTCCAGGGGATCTTCCTGACCCTGGGATCGAACTGGGTCTCCCACATTGCCGGCAGACGCTTTACCATCTGAGCCACCAGGGAAGCCCAAGTGTTTTGTGACCCCCACGGACTGTAGCCCCTCTGGGCTCCTCTCTCCATGGGATTTCCTGGGCAAGAGTACTGGACTGGGTACCCATTCCCTTCTCCAGGGGATCTTCTAGCCTCAGGGATCGAACCTGGGTCTCCTGCATTGCAGGTGGATTCTTAACCATCTGTAGGAGGGCATAGCAACCCACGCCAGTCTTCTTGCCTGGAGAATCCCATGGACAGAGGAACCTGACAGGTTGCTGTCTATACCATCTGAATCAACAGGGAAGAGAGCTAAATTAATTTTCAAAGGGAGGCAGTCTATTGCAGTGGCTAAAAATCAGATGGTCTGGATCAAAAGCCTTCTCTACCATGTGCCTTTTGGGTGAGCTTACATTTCTTGTTTGGTGGTGGGTGGGTGTGTGTCTTTCCTTCTTCTCCTGTACAATGGGAATTATAAATTTATCTCCTGGCGCTGTTGTGAAAGTTAAATGAGTTGACATATACAAAATGCTCAGAAAAATAGTTGGCCTTGACTAAGCATGAAGAAAGTATTACCCATTATTTTTATTGTTACTATTAATACTAAGCAGATATGCATAAAATCATACCTACAAACACAGTGCCAAAAGGTCGAAGCAATAGCAACCACTGAACTAAAGGTTTTGCCCGTATTGATTAATTTAAGAGGTGGGAATTATTATCTCATATCTAAGGAAATACTGACTTAGAGCTGTTGATTATCTTGTCCAAGACCACACAGCTAGTGACATACAGGATTTGTTATTAGGCTGTCTAGTTTTAAAATTTGTCCTCTTAACCTGTATATCTTCTCACATGCTATCATAAGAAACAGAAATATGGAGAGGAAACAATTCATTCTGCTAGTTGCCAGCAGGGCTTTGCAGAGAAGGCAGGTTTAAAAATTCCCAAATGGACTGGAAGAAAAAAGTTTCTAGCTAATGTTTTCTAACTTTTTGTAGGGTTTTTTCTCAGTTTCCCAAGGTGTTTTTGTGACTAGAAGGGAGAAACCTATAATACTTACCTAATGGATTCTATTAAATATTGGCTTTTACTTAAGCATTTAGGTTCAATTTTACAAATCTTATTCTAGTTTAAAAAATATATATATTTTTTATTTGAAAGTAGAACAGTTATCTCTCAAGGGACACTTTGATTAAAATTCACTAACTTAAATTGAAAGCACTAAATTTCCCTTTTATAATGTAAATCAGTCACACTTTCAAACTTAGTTAATTCAATTACCTTAAATGTCTTCAAATGCATATATAAAAATTTAAAAATATCCTGTTTGTTTTTTTTAAGTTTCAGGTGTGCTACATAATGATTGACATTTGCATACCTTATGAAAAGATCACCACCACAAATCTAGGAACCATCTGTCTCCATATAAAATTATTATGGTGTTATTGACCATGTTCCTTATGTTTTATATTAAATCCCCTTGGCTTATTCATTAAACAAGTGGAAGTTTGTACCTCTTAATCCCCATTATCTATTTCACTCAGCCATCCACCCCCAAATTTTTTAAACACAAATATTTAACCAATAACTTCATTGTCCTAATAATGAGAAGTTTCCCAAATGCTTAAATGGCTCTGGTATTTGGATAAATAAATTTTAAAAATCAGTATTTTTAAAAATAGAATTTTTTACCTTCATTTTGTAAAATGTAGACCCTTATCTATGTTAATTGGGAAATTTGTTTTTCTAATTATTCATTTTTTTCTGTTCTATATTAAATTATCCTGAGTCCAAAGACAGGCTACTAATTATTAGAATATTGAAATGTAATTCAACACTTAAAAATGGATCCATATTGCATTTTACTTTTGGGTGATATAGAACATTGGTACTATTGGGAAGTCATTATTATAATAATCACTTACCATTAAGTTGGTTCACCTCTTTTAAAAAGTGTTGATAACACACTTTTGGATAACTAACTTAAATTTTTTGATAAAATGTCTTAAAATATATTGTAGTTTAGATTTTCTGTACTTTCATTAAATTTGTATGTCTTCCTAGTATTTTTTTTTTAGTTTATCACCACTCTTTCCGGCAGCTGAACATAAATACGTTTCAGAATAAGGAGATTTAAGGGCAATGCCTTCATTTTTATTTATACCACATCAAAACATTTGTCTGTATATTTATGTGCACAGAACTTATTAGGTAGTCATGGGAAATCAAAAATAGCAGTGCAAAGAGAAATTGAATCAACATTATTTTTACATATATCAAATATGATAATAGAATGAAATAAAAGGCTGAAAATGAATCAATTGAAGTAATTTTGGAGTGCTAAATTGCAAAAGGCAATTCTAAAAAGCCTAAGAAATGAATGGCGAAAACGAAACAGAGGGAATAACAGATCTTTTCTGGGAGAAGTAAAATATACAAGAAGATTTCTATGAAGATTTTGCTAATGGAACTGTTCTGAACCGGGACAGTGGAAAATGATAAAATCCCTTGATTGTCTGCAACTTTATTTCTTAAAAGAAAGTGGGCAGATCTTTGGCAATGAGAAAAGAGGGAAGGAGTTATTTTTATAATACCGGATAATAGCTTGAAATCCCAGAGTTACTAAATGAATTCAGGGTACTAAGCTATTTTACTTTAATGCAGGAATCTGTGCATCTTTACATCTTTGGCAGAAAATGCTCTTAGGGTTTATTTATATCTTTCATCCTCTTATTGTTCACTCAGTGAATCATGGTATTATCTGTTCATAGTTTTATTTCTTCCAGCAATACTATAGTTCTTGTTTACCAGTAATTTTGTAACATTCTTTCTTTCTCCCAAGTAAGACAGAATGCCAGAGAAGGCTTACTTTGGGTGAGAATTATCCTGGGTTCCTCCATAGGTTAGGGCTGCCTTGTTCAGGACCTGCTACTTCTGGGCTGTGCCAGGCACCAAACCCTTCCTGGGAATCTCCTTTGGGAGTGTGGGAAGACTCCTATCATTCTTTTCCTGAGGTCATTTCACAGATTCTGAAAGTCTGATCTGATTTTTCCCTGGAGAAGGTCTCACCTCAGTTGGAGGAAAAAAAATAAAAGTCAATGTTTTGAGCTCAGAAAATGTGAATACATTGAGTTTTATTGTCCTAGCTTGCATCTTATGAAGAGCCTGCATTTAGGATAGTAAAGATGGAAAATGCACCTTACACAGTAAAGCCTGTGAAGGCAAGTGCTCTCTTTGTTCATGATTGTTTTTTCCATAGTCATTTGAACAGTGTCCCCTTCAGTACCTATGCATAGATTTCAATACCTAATATGTTGGATGGGCTAAGAAATGAAATAAGAAAATTAAACCCTACAGTTTTGTTTTGGAAAAAATATTTTAAAATTTTTTATTGAGATATAGTTGATTTACAATGTCATATCACTTTAGGGTATACAGTAAAGCAATTCAATTATACATATACATATTCTTTTTAGATTTTTTTCTCATATAGGTTATCACAGAATATTGAATAGAGTTACCTTTGCTATACAGTAAGTTCTTGTTGGCTATCTATCTTATATTGATATATAATAGTGTGTGTAAATCCTACTGTTTATCTTCTTTTGCTATTTATTGTTTTGGTTCTTCTTCTATAAAACTGAGATCTTATTGTATGAAAAAAATGGGAAAATGTATTGTTTATAAATATAGCATTATGCATATGAAAGCATAATATACTATATGTTGTCTTATTTATATTTTACTTTAAATTTTGGCAGTTTATTTGGAGGTTAGTTTGAAATAATGTAAATATGATATAAATGACTGTTAAAAAATTGAGAATGAAAAATTTCAACAGCTGAACATTTTATAAATATTCTTTAATTATGTTTTGAATATTTATTAATTCTAAATTTAAGTTTAGATGGTTAAATTTGAGCATTTCAATTATTAATCTTTTTTAAAATAATTTCAAAATATAAATTAGATGTCTAATCACTTTCAATTTTTTACCATTGCTCACATTTCCAAAGTGATTTCCTTAAAACATATAAGACTCTCTGAAGAGAGGAAAGAAAAGAGAAACAATTATTGCTAAATGAGATGGCAGAAATATTTCCTGTGTATCTCTCCTTCAATTCCCACTTACTCTCTCTACCAGTTTGCAATGAACTCAAAAGCTTTTTTATGAAATGGAGCAGTTACGAAGGGTATATGTGCATAAACATATTCAGGCCTATGTAGTTTCTTTATAATTTGGCACCTTTAGGAAAAAAGAGGAAGGTATAAAATGACTTGCAATCCAGTATGCATTATGAAAGATAGCTACAATCAACAGACAATTTTTTTTTAAACTAAAAATCCCCTGTTAATCAGGCAGGGAAAAGTCTATGGGTAGTGTAGCATCATTTGTTATTATTAATATTTATTTCTTTTTCATAGTTTTTTCAGAAAATGAATGGCAAAAATTAGGTAGGAAAATAAAAATACTATGTTTTCTCTCTATGATTCTGTGACACTTTAACTTCTGTAAAGTGATATGTAGTAGATGAAATATGATATGATATGATAGTAGATGAAAGAATATTACAAAAATATTTTAATTTGTAAAACCTCAGTCTCAGTTTACAGCTTATTTTTCATGAGTATCCTTGTCACTGCACGTATAATGTAGCTAGGATATATGGCAATTGGTGAGTTCCCTATACTCCTAATGGGGTTTCCCTCTCTTCCTCTTCCTCTGTCTCCCTCTCTTCCTCTCTTTCTCAGTGATAACATCAATTGTGCATAAATGGTTTTATATTTGGCTTCTCACAGTGTTCCTGAGAAGGCACATTTTACATATACATGTACTCTTTAGTACTGTAACTCCACCAAAGAGACTCATCTCTTTCAGAGATAGAAAGAGTTCAGAGAATAGGTCACAAAGAAATGGTTTATGCCTTAATGATAATCCTTTCCATCTTCATTTAGATTGTTTGTTATTTGGGGAGGGGATGAAATGGACTCACTGCTTAACTAGGAGAACTCTCTAAGGTCTTCATGGCAGCCATATCAGGAGGGCAGGGCAGAAGAAAAGTCTCCATCTTTGGAAGAGAGCAAAAAGTTCTTAGACTCCAGTATATGTGCTCAAATCCTACTGGAACCTGAAATTCAGGCTATCAGCATTAGTTTGATCCATTTGTTTTAAACATTTTAATAGACCCTGGCACAGTGTAAGCATTGAGTCTCATGGTTAAATGGAAATAAGAGCATAATTTGATACATATGACACCCTCTTGAATTTGAAATTATAGCAACCCCGTGGTCTATCGGTCACACAGAGTCGGACACAACTGAAGCGACTTAGCAGCAGCAGCAGCAATGAAGCACCAAAATAGAAACTTAACTATGCAAATAGGGCAAAGTGATTGCCCTGGAATTCATGATTTTATCATGGTTCTCTTTTAAAAGCTATGGCTATATCTGCCTCATTTTTTTGGTTATTGCTAATTCGGATTAATGCAATATGCTAATAACTATGATCCTATAGATAAAGATTATGGGAATGGGAAATGATAACAGGAAAAATAAAATCAACCCAGATTTTATTAAAAGTTCCTGGAGAAAGAGTTTAGAAATGATACTCTAGTATTCCCCAAACTCCATTAACCTAATGGAAGAGGATTATGTGTGTGTGTGTGCACGTGCATGTTTGTATGTGTGAGTGTGTGTGTGTGTGTGTGATCTTGATATGCCCACAGTTGGTTGAAGACAGATTGGCAGTAACAGCTGCCACCAGTGTCAACAATCAAGTACAATGAAGTGTGGCAACCCCCCAACTGTTTTCCATTCAAATGAGTTATGAGTTCTCACTGTTCAGAATCAATCTAATTTTTTAAAAAAATTATATATATATATATATATGTCTAGTTGTGAGAATTGGGGAATATCCACCTGGCAGGGAAATTTTCATGCTTTGAAAATCAGTGGAAAAAAGAGATTACATTAGATCAGTCAAAGTCACTAGAAAATGTTAAAGTGAGAAAAATCAGAGTAGAAAGAAATAACAAAAAAAGCAATCCAGAGGAACACATTAATAAGAACGAGTGTTGGTTTTGCTTGGTCAAGGACTTTGCTACAGCAGATTAGAAAACGGGGCACCATGTCAGAAATGCACAGAGGCAACTGCAAATGGCAAGGGGCCTGCTCCACCCCTGACATCAAAGCCTAGTTGGAGGGAAAAAATGCTTGGTTTCTTGTCACTTAATCCAACATTACACACTTCTTTCAAACATCAAAAATGCTGCTCAGCCTTTGGATTGCTGGGCATTCTTATGACTAATCCAGCCTTAATTTAAAAACTTTATATTCCCTCAGTTTCCTCCCCCTGTACCACCAAATGCCTGCTTGGAGCAGGAAGCATTGAACATAGGTGAAAGGAAATTAGGGGATATAGTATGGTAAAAGAGAATGTTTCTTACTTAGTGGTCAGAATTAGCGTGTATGTTCTAGTGGTATCTGTATGTAAAGATCTTTTTCATAATAACATTAATTCAACTTCAAGTTATCCCTTTGCTTGATAGGAAAATTAGTTTTTGTTTTTATTTTTCTTCCCTTTCTAAACTCTTCCTAATTGAAACTTACTCTTGCTCTGAGGTGTCTTAAGTGGCACCGGGGTCTCACAGGTCACTTCAGGCTCAAAAGGTAAAGGCTGAATATTTCTTTTCAAACAGATTTGATCCAGGGATGCTGATTTGTGCTTTTTTGTGTGCTTTGAGGCCTAAAAGTACATGCCATTTGTCTATGTACTTGAACTTGAATGATGTCAAGTCACAAAGTTAGATAAATTACTAGGAGAGCAAAATAAAGAAGTTATTTCAGGCAATTCCCGTGAATATCCTAAGCTGATAGCTTCCTCCTCTTTTCCTAATGATTAACATGGTCTTGTCCTTTCTCTCCCCAGAACATCTCTAAATGCTTGTAGGCAATTAACATGTCTCTTTCAGTTGTCTCTCCTCTAGCCTGAACATGCCCATCACACACAGATTTGCCTTATTTCCAAACCTTTTATCAGTTCACTTGCTTTCCTTTGAACTCACTCCAGTGTATCTTTCTTTTCAAACATGATATCCAAAACAAGAACACAACCCAAGGAGGCCAAGATGGAGCAACTCAAAGCTGTGAAAGTGACTTCTTTCTTTTTGCATTCCACTTAAAACCTAGTCGCATTAAAGTCTTTGCCTTTATTGGAAATAGATTTTTGTTAATCCCTCTTAGTTTACTGCCCACAATCTATAAAACCAGAGCCTTTGGTACTATTAAACTTCCTCTTGTGTTAATGTGAAGAGATGATACCTTCATAGGACTATTTCATCTCTGATTTCAAGCAATTTTTCCAACGTAATAAAAGTCATTCTGTATTATTATCTCTCTTCAACACTCTTTACAATCATTCATTAGTTTGTTGCTTGTGAACACGTTTAATAATTGTTTGGTTATCTTTTTGATTGTGTTTCTAATTTACAACACATCATTGAATTATACGGTAGAGGAATCAGTGTATAATGCACATTTTCTTTCCAAACATGGCATTGGTCTATTAGTAATTATTCTGTTGCCTCAAAGATCAAAAACAATAGGCTATCCATCTTTTAGTAATTTCCTCTACTCCATATTTCTCTGGTTTCTCTATAAGAATGCCACCCCTGCATTTGAGAAGAGGACAGGTGTTAAAGACAGCTGCACTGGGTCTCTCCTGGCAGTCTCCCAGCAATGAGAATCCTCCCCCATCTCCTCTCCTGGAGCTCAATCCCCAATTCTCCTCACCTCCTTCGCAGACCGTAGATATGTTACAGTTGGAATGGAAAAGCTACCATCCAAGCTGGGATGTATAATGCTTAATTATTAATAAAGTCTTTTTATTTGCAAATTTGCCAGTGATGGATGATGACAAGAAAATACCACTGGAGGAAATGGCTTGAAGAAGCTGACACAGAACTATGTTTTTGGAGGAAAACTGTATTTATAAGAAATTTCTCATAAATTATATCTTATGAGATATATTTTATTTATTTCTTGGTGACATCTAAGAAACATTTATTGCTTATCAATACCTGACAGTCCAACCAAACAGTGGCAAAATTAACCCCTTAAATCTGAGCAAGCTTATGCTAACTTTTACAACATGATAGCCTTCAGAATAAGAGAGCTTTATCAACAGTGTTCTGAAGTATAGTCCTGAGTGGTCAGTTACAAAAGCAAAATTGCTTTGAAATCTTGTATTTTATTCTACTCCCTTATGTGCCTGTGGTTGATTTCATATAAAAGGAAAAATTTAGATTCAATACCAGCAGAATTCTCACCTAGATTATTTCTCTTTTGCTGAAAATCTGAAGCTAAGATGACCAACATTTATTATAATATTGTAACATGTAATATAATTATTGACTGTTTATCATCTGATTTTTGCCCCAAGATCTAAACACTGGAGGACAGGAAGGACTCACAGACACTGGAGCAGTGACTTGCCACGTAGCTGATGCTACTACACAAATATTTATTTGAAAGAATAACTTAACCTCATGTGGCTCCCTTTGCCTCTGATAAAGGAATTTTCAGAAATATTATATTCCTTTGTGAGATGCAGGGAGTTAGAACATCTCAAGATTCATCACCTAATCTTGAAATGACTGTATCATCTAGCCAATTTGAACAAATAACCCAAAACACTCGATTCCACAGATTTCTTTACATAGCCCTAAACATACGGCACTTGACGTCTCTTTGCTTGCATGTTTCCCTCACTTAACGGAGTGGTGAAGAAGGGACGGAAAGCCTGGCAGCAAAAAGAGTACAACATTTGCCTTTCTGTTCTCAGTGGATGACTTGAAGGGCTGAAGGAATGAATAAATGCATCAGTGGAGGATTGCATGATTCTGCCTCAGAGGGCAGGTAAGATAAACGTATTTTTAGGTGATCCATGATATGGGCCAACATGTTTTAAGATCCTCCATAATCTGATTCTTTTTCAACTTTATTTTCTACTTTATAGATTATACTGATCAATATAGTAGGTGCTTGGTACATAGAAGGAGCCCGATAAATGCCAGATTCCATCCAAATGCCAGGTAGTATGTGTGTGGCAGTCAACAGTGCTCAATAAATTCTCACCTTTCCATTGCTCTAGTCTATAAATTAAGCAACAATATTTACTAACCCCCCATGCCCAAACACACACATCTATATCCCAAGCTCACATTCACTTTAGTTACTCATCTTGTGACTTCCCTGCTCTTAGAAGACTGGGCTCTTTTTTATTATCTGATGCAGTTCAATTTACACCTCTTTTCTTCTGAACTCTCCAGCCTCTTTTAAATTTCTCATCCAAGAATAACTATAGGTGACACCCCAAATGAGTCTATTTAATAATATTATTTTGCATTGTCACAAATCACTACAAAGATAGTCTTTTCTCTCCAAAAAGAAAACATTCCCTAGGATTAAGATCGTGCATAGACAAATAGCAAGTTTTCAAACATATTTTTGACAGATTAATAAATATCTGTCTTTCATGGTTCTTAACTTTGTTTCTTTCTCTTAAATAACCATAGTTCATAAGCTAATGAAAACATGGGAGAAAAAAAGATTGTTAAGACATTGCTCCCATGAAAGATTATTTAAAATTCCTCTAGTTTGCAAGCACCCATTTGAATGCTTATTGGAATGAAAGGCCAACATGATTTAGTTAAAGACTGAAATGTTCTCGTATTTATTTGTGGGATCAGTTTTGCAGCTCTGGACGACTTTAGACTTCATGGGAGTCATTTTGCAGGAAATTGCAAATTATTCTGCATCAATTTTCTTTGTCTCTTATTCAATGCTGCCCTAACTTAAAAGGAAGCAAGACTTTTCTTCTCCTGAGGGCTGTTGTAAATTGATTTGGGAGTAGAAAAGTAGAGAGCAAAGGAAACATCTTCTTACCATCACATTTAAATGCCTCTTCACTTTTTGAATATCACATCTATTTTAATAATAAAAGCTCTGAATGAAAGAAAAGTATTTTATTGTAGAGTATATTTTCTTTATTCAGAGTATATGTAGACACATTTAAGTTTTCAAACATGCTCTTTTTAATATAGTCAAAATATCATCATCTATGTATTAATTACATGACACTAATACTTTTCAGAAGATATAGCAGTATCCTTTTACTGCTTACTTAGTACTTGTTTCAAAAGAAGATTGAATTAATCTAGTTTAAAAAAAAAAAAAAAACCTCAAGTACCTGTGTCTCTTGTCTGTTATTATACTCGTAGCAGATTGCTAAGGTCCTAGAAAGACAAAAAGTCCCAACAACAAAGACAGAAATAGAGCATGTATTTCCACATTTTGACCAGCAATGATAACTGAAGGGTATGAGAGCATGTGAAGATACAATTTTATTTTTCCCAAAGCTTTGTTGGAGGTAAAGAAGAAACAGTCTAGACATGATACTGGATTAAGAACTAACAACAAGAAGTTAGTGGATTATGATAGCGGGAAAGCATAATCTTCTGAATACTTTGTTGGGCTTACCTTGTATGTCAAATGTCACTTCTTTTTTTGCACAGGTTCTAAAGACAATAGCATTGTTGATAGTTTTGCCCTTGCATTTGCGAAGATGCTTTGTTGGAACCAGTCTGCCTTTGGCACAAGGAGGCAGGACTGTGTTGAAACAGCAGAAAGGAAATGCCAAGGAAGTTTCTCCAAAACTATAATATCTGTTTACATTTTTGTGTGGGTGAGAGAAAATGAAGCTGCTTGGTAAGTTAAGAGATGGAGCACTGAAAACATAATGTCGAAAGATGTTACTGTCACAAAACTTTAAAAGTACATTATTTTGTGGAAATTGACACAAGGAACTTGCTGAGGAATGACGCTTTGGTTTAGTCATCCCATTGAGTCAACTTCTGAGGAGGTATAATGGAAGACTGTGTGATAATATGAAGAGAAAGAAAGAAAGTAGCTGGGGGATGAGTTCTCCAGGGCTGTGTTTTGCAAACAATTCAGATATGTTGCCCCAGATTGTTAAAGGAATGAATCACTCCCAGACACTTTCTTGACCTTTTACAAAGTATTTTTGTGCTCTCCTTTTGCCATTTCTACACTGAAGCCTCAGAGAAGACAGAGGGCATGGGCTTCCTTTGAAAATCTTGGCAAGACAAGTATGGTATTGGGAGAAAAATGTGCGCTGGGAATTTTGAATGTGCAACACCAGCACTCTCTGCTTGCAGACTTTCCAAAATCACTCACATCTTCCAGTAACTAATGGCAGCACTGGTGATAAAAATTCACCCACCATGGGACTATGTCTCATCACTTTTATTCCTTATGTTCTGTTCTAAGCTGAAGTGGTTATTTTTAAATGGCGAATAAATTCTAGCCACAGGTAGTCCTTAAGTATTACATCATCTTTTAAAAGAATGAGTAAAGGCAGTGCCTGGGGTAACTATCTTGATAGTTTGAGCATCCTTTCTTTGCAAATTATCTCCAAAAGACAAGGAAATTTAGGGCATGCATGTACTTTATTTGACCTGTGTTCCTCTCTGATTGTGATCATTTTACTTATTTTTCTGCTTGTGGAATTTCACCCACCGTTTAAAGGTTATTCTTTTTTTCTGTCCAAATGATGTATAGGCATATTGTACTTTATTTGAAAGTTGCCTCTTTTCACTGCAAAGCTATTTGCATTCCTATGGTAGTTGAAATGATTGGGATATCCTTATTTATTTATAGCTAGATAGGTAATAACCATACATAGAAGGCATACTGATGATAGTTTTCCTTTTTTCATATTTCTGTAGGTCATTATTTCCTCAAAAACATTTTTCCTGGCCAAAAATTTATACTAGATAGTTCCTGTGCCCCACTTTGATATGGTTAAGCTATTTGTCATTTAACATTAGTCAAATATAAGACAAATGCAATTATTATCCTTGTAATAAAATGGTTTTGAATTTTATATCACTCCTTTAACTCAAAGTCAATGTAGTCCTAATCAGGGGAGGAGAATACAGTCAAATCTAAAGAATAACAATTAAATATTTTTTTACATTAAAAAGATTTTAAAATGTTTAAAATTATAGTTTTGTGCATTAACACTGCAGTTAGACCATCTTCCTGACTTCATAAGTCATTTCATGCTTTTAAAGACATAAAGAGACTGGAATGAGACATATCTAATTAAAAGTACCTTAAATATAGAAAAATACCTAACTCACTTCCTGATTTAAAAATAATTTATTGGTGGCCACTGAAGCCAAAGAGTGACGTTATTATATATTATACTTGTGTCTTAGGCTGATAACGCTGTCTTCAGTACTTAGGATGGATTGGGAAGAAAGAGAACAGTCATCAGGAAATACAATCAGCTTCTTTTGAATAGCTGGATTGAGTTAGGCAGCAGTCGTGGGATTGCAAATGAAGGAATTGATGAAAATTTTCTCATAATCTAAATGGATAGGGATTAGAAACTATTTAAGAAGCAGAGGGTAAAAGAGGAATTGAAGACTCAGTGTTTAAAACCTGAACAACTCAGGGAATTACGATGACACTGATCCATATGAAATGTAAAAGGGGGAATGGGTTTTGAGAGGAAGATGCATTTTATTTAGACAAGAAAAGTGGATATATATCTATATCCTTGTGGTCATGACAATGGAAATCTAGATAAAGGATAAATATATCTTTGTAGTCAGACAAATGGAGATCTAGATCAAGGGGCTAGATTTAGACTGGGCTTAAGAACCAAGTGAAATATAAAAATCAAGGGTAGAATCATAGGTAATGAAAGGAGAAAGAGAAAGACTCAGGGCAAGAATATCATGTGAATGAAAGCACCCAACGCCTCTAGACACCCTGCCACCACTCTTTCCCCTATACTACTAGATTCCCAAAGAAATTAGAAATTCAGTAGACAGAAAGGAAGGAGAGATCCAAATCAGCATGACATTCAGAAAGAGTGTATCACTTGCTTCTTCCTCTGTTTATGACTATGATTTGTGTGTCTAACATTTCTCACTGTCATATTTGTTTATTACCCAACTCTTCCCCATTAGAATATATGATTCTCAGAGTTCAAGACTTACCTGCTTCTGTCATTATTACAGCTCTCAAAAAGCATAATTTTTGAATGTATGGAAGTTTAACATCATAAAAACTCTGAGGAACTTCAGAGTTTAGAAGTTGGGTAGACACAGAGATGTGAAAAGGACATTGAGAGTCTTTTGGAAATCCTCATTACTGTAGGGGAGCAGCATTCATGGACATTTCATGGATGACATATTGATAAAGGCTAATTTATCTTCTAACTCAAAATGATGATGTCAGTTTAGAGAACAAGCAAGAGAGGAAAGACATGAAGTTGGTCCACTGGTGAAGTCTCCATCTGTACCAGACACCTGCAAACTGGTACTTTAGTGGGACTTCCATCTGAAGGAGAGGTCAAAGGGATAAAGCATTTTTAAAATTAATTAATTTATTTTAATTGGAGGCTAATTACTTTACAATATTGTAGTGGTTTTTGCCATACATTGACATGAATCAGCCATGAGTGTACATGTGTCCCCCATCCTGAACCCCCCTCCCACTCCCCTCCCCATCCCATCCCTCAGGGTCATCCCAGTGCACCGCCTTTGAGTGCCTTGTCTCATGCATTGAATTAGTCTGGTGATCTATTTCACATATGGTAATATACATGTTTCAGTACTATTCTCTCAAATCATCCCACCCTTGCCTTCTCCCACAGAGTCCAAAAGTCTATTCTTTATATCTGTGTCTTTTCCTGTTTCACGTATAGGGTCATCGTTACCATCTTTCTAAATTCCATATGTATGCATTAATATACTATATTGGTGTTTTTCTTTCTGACATACTTCACTCTGTATAATAGGCTCAAGTTTCATTAGAACTGATTCAAATGCATTCTTTTTAATAGCTAAGTAATATTCCATTGTGTATATGTAACACAGCTTTCTTATCCCTTCATATGCCGATGGACATCTGGATTGCTTCCATAAAGGGAACCTTCTTACATTGTTGGTGGGAATGCAAACTAATACAGCCTCTATGGAGAAAAGTGTAGAGATTCCTTTAAAAACTGGGGAGAAAACATTTTTGCATGGGTTCCTTCTCAAAGTGAATTGCTACTCCTAGCAGAAACCTGTCAAGCTTCCTCTCAAGAAGACAGAAAATGATATTAGAAACACTGCATCACAGACTTCCTCCTCCAGGGGACCAGAATGAGACAAGCAGCAATTTTTTCACAACAGAGAAAAAGTACTCGACTTATCAAAATGTCAGAAACTGGAGTCAGAAATTTCACAATCAAAGTATTCAAGGGGACACCACATTTATGAAACTAAATCTGATGTCTGATGAAAGAATAACATGCAATTGCTAAAGGCTGTACAGTGATAAAAACATACATTTGTAGAATTAAAACCTATACTGGAGGCTGCAGTGAGGACACTGCAAAAATAGAATTAACAACATAGAAAGTGATCTAATAAATTCTCCCACTAAACCCACAAAAATTGATGAGTGAGCTAAAGTGAGAGAGAGAGAAGGAGGGAGGAAAAAGAGATTCAGGAAGTACAATACATATATGATAAGAATTCTCAAAAAATATTTAAAAATACCTATAAAGAGTATTCCAATAACAACAAAAAGAAGTAGAGATAGAATATAAGCACTATCTAGATAAATAATAAAATTTCCTAAAGTCAAGATTGTCTGCATATTCAAAGTGTAGAAATGTTATTTTCATTGTTCATGTACAAAGAAATATAAATACTACTGATATTGCATAACACCATTACATCTTTCAAAAAATTACTCCAAAACAAATTACAGTTTCCTGGGCTCCAAAATCACTGCAGATGGTGATTACAGCCATGAAATTAAGAGACGCTTACTCCTTGGAAGGAAAGTTATGACAAACCTAGACAGCATATTAAAAAGCAGAGACATTACTTTGCCAACAAAGGTCCATCTAGTCAAGGCTATGGTTTTTCCAGTGGTCATGTATGGATGCAAGAGTTGGACTATAAAGAAAGCTGAGCACCAAAGAATTGATGCTTTTGAACTGTGGTGTTGGAGAAGATTCTTGAGAGTCCCTTGGACTGCAAGGAGATCCAAACAGTCCATCCTAAAGGAGATCAGTCCTGGGTGTTCATTGGAAGGAGTGATGTTGAAGCTGAAACTGCAATACTTTGGCCACCTGATGTGAAAAGCTGACTCATTGGAAAAGATCCTGATGCTGGGAAAATTGAGGGTGGGAGGAGAAGAGGATGACAGAAGATGAGATGGCTGGATGGCATCACTGACATGATGGACATGGTTTTGGGTGGACTCAGGGAGTTGGTG
The DNA here is from genome assembly GCA_007570785.1 of Antilocapra americana. Classification (NCBI taxonomy): domain Eukaryota; kingdom Metazoa; phylum Chordata; class Mammalia; order Artiodactyla; family Antilocapridae; genus Antilocapra; species Antilocapra americana. The sequence goes on from ML662441.1 coordinate 3,425,082, forward strand.
ATGGACAGGGAGGCATGGCGTGCTGCGATTCATGGGGTCACAAAGAGTCGGACACGACTGAGCAACTGAACTGAACTGAGAGACAAAATTAAAATTTAATAAGTTAAATGTGGGTGATTGGTGTTAAAAGACTACACAAGGGGCAATGTAGTCAGCAAAATACAGAGTTAAAAAAAAACTGTTGTTAGTAAGGTTATAACTTATAAGAAACAGAAGTAAATTGTTAAAAGAAAAATATATGTCAAAATTATAATTTAATTATGCTAAACTGGTGATAAACACAGTATTCAAATAAACATTTAAAAAGTACTCAAATCTACTTCTTAACATAGACATGAAAAAAAGCGGAAATCTCTTTAAAAACAACGAAACTGAAAAAATTAACAGTGTTGATAATATCTAGTTTTTGTATATAAATTAGAATCACAGTATCTGTCAATATTTAAAAGATATATATCAATTAAGCAATTATATTTATAAAAACTTATTCAGCCTCAAATGTTTGGAAAGATTGAGGGTAAGAGGAGAAGGGGACGGAAGAGGATGAGATGGTTGGATGGCATCACTGCCTCAATGGGCATGATTTCGAGCAAGCTCCGGGAGATAGTGAAGGACAAGAAACCATCATGCTGTAGTCCATGGGGTCACAAAGAGTCGGACATGACTTAGCGACTGAAAAATGAACAACAAATTCAGTAGATCTATTTGCACATGTGTTTAAAGGCTTAAGTGAAAAGATAATCATTGCATTACTGATTTAAAAACACAAATCTAAGAGGAATGGATAAATTTTGGCATAATACACTAAATTACTATGTTTCTGCTTAGAAAAAAAAAACAGTTATGAAAGCAAATAGGCAAACAACAAAAGCAAAAATTTCCCAACTTGGAGAAACCTTGGAGATTAATTATTATAAGAAGAAAAACTAAGATGCACATACACTGTATGGCTCATTTAATTGTAATAATAAAACTACCAAAGCTTACTCTCTCTCTTCTCCTTCTGTTATAAACACATAAATATACAGTCATAAATATTCATACTTGCTAGATATAAAAATGCATATATAGCTATTTGTGCATATGTTCATAAATGTATACATTTATATAACTATATAGGTACATATACACATAAATGGAAAAATCTCAGTTGAGTGTAATGAAAATATAAAATTATAAGATTGTGAACAATAATATTAACAGAAATTATTTCTTTGCAAAGGGCAGACTGGACAAAGTGGAGGGTGAATTTAACTTTTTCCTCTATTTAATTTTATATTTTTTTAACTTTTTGCTGTGACCTTGGAATTATAGAAATAACTAAGATACTACTATTTCAGTGATTAGATTAACAAGATTAAAGATAATTTAATTGAAATCTATGTGTTTTAAGCTTCAATTCAAGAGAGATTTTCATGAGTACACCAATTCTGTGTATATCTTTTCTGTTGTTTAGTCACTAATTTGTACCTAACTCTTTTGCAATCCCATGGACTATAGAGCCCACCAGGCTCTTCTGTCCATGGGATTTTTCAAGAAGATACTGAAGTGGATTGCTGTTTCCTTCTCCAGTGATATCCTGGACCCAGAGATTGAACCCATGCCTCCTGCATTGGCAGGAAGATTCTTTTTTATTTTTTGGCAGGAAGATTCTTTACCACTGAGCCACCAATGAAGCATATATCCTTTCTACATGCCCTCAAAACCAGGATTTAGTCATCAAATTGCCATTAACTCTCAGGTAAGTCAGCAATTTCTTTAAACAAATGTAAGCAGATACTTTTTTTTTGAATGAGGTGTGGCGTATAGATGAGGTTGGGGATAGCAGAGAAGGGAAGGGTGGGCAGAAAGAACACTCAGGTCCTGATCACCTCATTCAAGCCGTAGCAGGAAGCTCTGAACTTTTCAGTCCCAGGAACAAATTAATTTTCTTTATTTCCTAGCTTCTTTGATATTGGATTTTCTCATGCTTGCAGTTGAAAATTCCAAATTGAATCAAAGAAGTAACACAAATTTTTCAGTAAAATGTATACTTTCGAGCATTTGATGGGGCAAATAGGACATGGTAGTAGTCATGAGTTTGGGGATTTGTTAAGGTTTCAGTTCATCTCCATTCTGAACATCAACTGCATATGGTAGTTGATTCAAAGCCACTTTTGACATGTGTCATCTTTTCCATCTTTGTTTACACTTTCTCAGAGTTACAGATGATGGAAGATATGGTGAGTAGTTTATGACAGGTTTAATACTTTATGGGGATACTACTTTGGAATTGGAAATCTGAAAGCTGTCTTGACATTTTCCTGATGTCTTTATTGTCTCCTTGGTCAGCCTCAAGTTGAATTCTGTTCTTTTCCCGCCCCCCCCTTCCCCCTTCCCCCTTTCTCGTTTTTTTTTTCACTACTGGGAAAATAGGTCCAATAATTCAACAAAAGAAGCAGCTAGCTAACAAGAGACCTTTCAAGTAGATGTCATCTTCTAATGGAGAATTATTGCATTATATATATTATCACGGTTGGAGCAGAAGCACTTTGAGGATAAAAATAAAAATTATTTCTGATACATACATTTTTGCACCAGAAATGGGAAATATCAAGTCTGCTCAGTTCATACCCTATAGTGAGAAGAAAAAATATGGAGGAGCATAGGCTACATAATTAGGAAAAAAAGTCTATTCAGGTAATATTCCACATGTCATTACTAAAATATTAGTCTGATAAAGAATCCACAGAAGGTATTATTTGACTAAAATAACAAGAAATCTTTAAAATTTTCATCAGACTTTCTAAAATAACTTTTCTCCTGGTTAAATAATAATATTTATTCCTTATAGTGAATTTTTAACATTTAAAAAGAACTACAATCAATGCATTAGTTGTGAAGTTAGCATTCAAGTGTTTAAGTGAATAGGATAAAGGCCAAATGACTAAATACATCTAGTTAGTGACTATTCATAGTTTTGTGGACAAAGGTATTTCAGAATCCCTAGATTTGTAGCTCCTTAGGGGCAAATATCCTCTGGCATCCAAAAGTTTCTTTCATCTGAACTCAGAGTTCAGTAGCTGTGTGCTAGAAATCTGTTGAAAGTTGGCCTAGCACAGAGGTGGAGCTAGTAGAGATTTTGCCTCATTTTCCCCTCTTGTGAAGTAGACAAAAAGGGCCAGTGACTCAAAGAACCCTGACAAGATTGGGAGCTGGGTGGAAGCAAATGCATATTATCTGGAAAACAGTCACCATCTTCCCGCTAATCTGAATTGTCTCCTGACCCAAGAGTGGGTCTCCCACATTCACAGACTTCCGGGAATGTGATTTGAATGCTATATGGTTAATAGAATGGGTTCTAGCTGCAACTTGCCTGAGTTAGATGCTGATTCCTCACTTGATTTTGTAACCTTTGGGCAAGTAAGTTACTAATTTTGTCAATTCTTCAGTTTCCTTGTCTGCAAAAATGTGGAGGATGTGACATCATAGCTCATAGGGTGATTTTGTATGAATTGAATGCTGAAATCCATGCCATGTGGGTAGCCCTCCGCACTGTAGGTAGGCAGTACACACATTCTAAACATTAACTATTATTAAGTATAAATATTCACATATCATCAATAATTTATAGAACTAGGAACATACACACAACCCCTATAAAACTTGATAGTTTAAGGACTGATAGAGTCTCAATAGATACACACTCAAAATTATACTGTAGAATGAAAAATATATTTTTTTTTCTATAACTTGAAGTGTTTATTACATAGGTATTTCCAGAGTTTTGTCAAGGATTTTAAAAAGCCATAAACACTGAGTAAGCCCATCCCTTACCCAGCTGCATGAGCATTCCTTCACCTTCCTTAACGTTCTGATCTGCAGCACTAAATAAAAATACTTCCTTCTTTCTCTCCTCAATCTCCAAGCAACCGACTTGCACTAAAGAAAGATTGGAGTTCTGCTTTTTTGAATTTAACAAATGAAAAGGGGATATTTCTATTTTTTTTTATTCAGTGGACCATCATTTTTAGGTAACCTCTGACATATATATCATATCATCACGTAAGCCTCACATTGACTTCAAAGGGAACGACACAGAATGGCACACACCAAGGTAAGAAGCATTTCCAGGACACAATGGAGTATTATCTGAGGCAGTGCTGAAGCAGATGTCTTGGGAGACGGAAACAGTAGCGGGGCACCAAGCGTAGGAGCAGCCGCAGTCCGTCCCAGTCACTCATCCTTAATGAGATCATGCTGACAGCCAACCAGAAAGGCAGAGCTGGAAGGGGGAAAAAGACAAAAGAAGGAAAAGAAAAAAGAGGCATTGGAGCCACCACCTTTTCAAGTTAAGGCCAGCTTGTACATGTGACTTATTGGCAGAAAAGACTGGTCACTGATAAATCTTCCCAGTTTCAGGGCACTGGGAATATTGGGAAATGACCAAGACCCAGGTCCTCATGGAATATAGCAGGAACCCCTAAAAGAACAGACCCTGGAAGAGAGGCCAGGCTCACTACTCCCTGGTTGCACAGGTATTTGACTTCAGTCCCTGTTGGAGGGGTGTCATCCTCGATTCCGTCCACCTGCATCACAGCAAGGTTAGGACCAGGGACTCCGGCTCCGATTGAGGGTGATGAAGACTTTTACCACTGAGGACACCGTCTTGGCAGCAGTACAGTTTGGCTCTTTTCCTTCGCCATTGTCTTTTGGAAAGCTCCACGTCTCCGCATACTGGGGGTGTCCTTCCCTGGTGGCTCAGATGGTAAAGAAGCCTGCAGTGCTTCGATCCCTGGGTTGGGAAGATCCCCTGGAGAAGGAAACGGCAGCCCACTCCAGTATTCTTGCCTGGAGAGTTCCAGGCAAGAGGAGACACTACAGTCTATGGGGTCACAAAGAGACAGACATGACTGAGTGACTAACCACCCCCCACCCCACCCCCTACACACACACACACAAGGAAAAGAGGGCAGTCAGAGAGACTCAGAACTGAGCTGAGAGTTTAGTATCCCAAATATCATTCTATGGAAATCTCTTTAGTTATTAGATTCCTCAGGGCTACAGCTCCTCTGCTTGGGCTTGGGATGGAAAATACAGAAAGCTATCAGTTTAGCTGAGTAGAAAGAGCAGAAATTCTACAGGGAAAAGAGGTGTGGCAGGGATAAAAGGATCAATGCCCATTATTGTTAAATCTCCCTGGACCTCTTTCGTGGCTATACTACTTAACTTTTAGTAGAGTACAAAACAAGATGTACTGGGAAAATACAACTTTGGGAGAGAAAGCGCATTTTATTGTCTACTACCCAGGGCTCTTTGCAGTGGTGAACACAGGTTGCAACCGAGGATTACCCACTGCTTTGCTGAGGAGTTGTTAAGGGATCTGATTAATGGAGCAAGTATGGTTTTGGCATAACAATCAAGATGGGCTCTTTAGACAAAGCAGGATTTGTCTGCTTTACCCAATGCCCATTCAAGATGGACAAGTCGACATTTTGAAAATGGAAAACAGATGTTTCATACAAAGCTTTAAAAGTGTCAGGTATAGATGAAGGACCCCAGCTACTCAGATGGATTGGGTCCAAGAAGGGAATGTGGACAAATCTGGCATTTCATCCGGCAGACATAAGTGTGTTCTGAAATAATCATAGTTTACCCTTAAATAAATGAAAGTTATCCAGAATTAGTAAATCAGGAGAGAACGAGTTCTGAATGACCCAGTAATCGTCACACTAATTTCTTTCCAGCTTTACTGAAGTATAACTGACAAAGAGAACAGTATATATTTAAGGTTACAGTGTGATTATTTTATATACATACATATATATATATATATATGGGTATATACATTGTGAAATGATTACCACAGCATGTTAATCAACACATTCATTACTGTCATCCTACTAATTCACTGTTACTCTAAACAACTGGTTTGTCAGACCATTATCACCAACTGCCTCTTAATAAAGAGACAAATAAAACTTTGAATAAAAGTTATAACTATGAATATACTGGCAATTGAGTATCATTGAAATTTAGTCCATTGAATGACTCTCCACAAGCTAGATACGGAATATTTAGTAAACTTACTTTTGTTCTCTAAAAGCAAAGCAAATGGAGACCATCTGCAAAGATGTGTCTATTTTTAAATTTTACATAAATATATGTTTTTAACTCTCCAATGCAATGGTATCATGTTACAATTACCTGGGGACTCTTTAAGAACCCTTATGCTGGGCTTCACCCTCAGACAGTATGATTTTATTTGCTCGTGGTGGAGCTGGGGCACTGGAATTTTTTAAAAGCTCCTTGGGTTATTATAAAGTGCAACCAAATTGAAAACTCCTGCTTCACTGTAACCAGGTATCTAAAATATATGGCTATATTATAACTCTTGTACCCTCCCATTGGCTGGGATACTGTAGAATATGCCAAAGGCCACTCTCAGTTTTTATTCTGAGAAGTTACCATCTCTGTTTATGTTCTCAACAGTTGTGCAGCGCAATGAGAACACAGATTCTGGTGTAGAAACGCCTGGTTTGGATTTCCAGCTCTCTGTCTACCATCTACGTGACTCGGGCAAGCTATCTACACTCTCAGTTCCTTTGTGTGTTAATGGTGATAAAAATGGTGTCTCACTCTTAAGAGTTATTGTAAAGATTAAATGAAACTATATGATGGTGGTGGCTTAGTTGCTAAGTCATATCAGACTCACTGTGGCCCTGTGCACTGTAGCTCATCAGGCTCCTCTATCCATGGGATTTCCAAGGCAAGAATACTGAAGTGGGCTATCATTTCCTTCTCCAGGGGATCTTCCCAACCCATTGCCTTCTCCAATGCATGAAAGTGAAAAGTGAAAGTGAAGTCATTCAGTCATGTCTGACTCTCCAGGACCCCATGGACTGTAGCCTACCAGGCTCCTCCGTCCATGGGATTTTCCAGGCAAGAGTACTGGAGTGGGCTGCCATTGCCTTCTCCCTCTAATAGCTAATACTCCCTTATTCTTCCCCTAGAGGAGCTCTAAGCCTTGTGAATAAGGAGTCCTCAGGGGTTCCAAGGCCAGGCCCATGACCAGAAGGGCAGCCTGGTGAGTGGGTTGCTTCCATAGACTGCCATGGAATGTTTTTCATGGGATATCAAAAGAATGGACTGTCAGATGGTGCTGACATGCTGATTTTGAGAGATTCACTCATCCCATTCAGAACAAAAGAATTTACATGTGCACTGATTGGGAAACTGTATAGATACACCTCTTCTCTACCTGTTATTCTGAATCTTCATCCATATGTCACAATACCTCACCTCACATTATTTTTTTTCTAAATATAAGGATGCCACAATAATTATTTATATGCCCTAGGAATGCCCCTGATTCCACCTTTCACTCTTTTTTATCATGAAGTGTAAAGCCATCAGAAATAACTACAGCTTTTCTTCTGGAATGCCTATTATATAACGGCAGTCATAGTTATTTTAAGATCTTTATAATAAAGCTGGTTACATTCAGATTTTTACTAATGGGAAGAGTCAAACTCTAATAAACTAGGAATTAGTGCAATAAAAATTAGAAAGATAGATGGGAAGTAATTTAGGATATGCTTCTGTAATCAGACCACAATTACCAAAAAAAAAAAAAAGCAAGCTGTTTCTTAGTCAAGCAGCAGGTCCATTGTGCATTGATTATGAACTCTTTTCCAAGTGTCTTTTGGGACTCAGGCTGGCAGAACAGCAATCTCAGAAACATTGCCAGTTCCAGTAGCAGGGAGAAGAAACTCTGGAAGGCCTCACATAATTTAATAGCTTGGACCAGAAAGGATATATATCACTTTGTTCACAACTTATTGATCAGATGTAGTTACACTGTTCTCACTTAACGACAAGGGATCCAGGAAGTGCAATCTAACCACTTTTCCCAAAGAGGAAGAATCAGAAATATTTGGGAAATAGCGCTAATGACCACCACAGATGTATTCAAGGTAGTGCATTTATGCAGTGTTCTGCAAGTTTCTAAAGGAAATGTCTGGAATTGTTGCTTCTCTTATAAGGAGTATCTTTGAAAAAACTGTAGAGAATGAGAAAAGAAATAAATAAAGTACTTATAAATAGCAAATGTTAGAAATTTTGAAGCTAATTTCCAGCAAAAGAAATGCAGATGTATAGAACAGTCTTTTGGACTCTATGGGAGAGGGCAAGGGTGGGATGATATGGGAGAACGGCACTGAACCATGTTAATCATCATATATGAAATCAATTGCCAGCCCAGGTTTGATGCTCAGGGCTGGTGCACCAGGACAACCCAGAGAGAGGGAATTGGGAGGGAGGTGGGAGGGGGTTCTGGAAGGGGAACGCATGTATACCCATAGCAGATTCATGTCAATGTATGGCAAAACCAACACGATAATGTAAAGAAAATTAAAATAAATAAATTAATAAAAGAAAAAAGAATAAAGCTAATTTCCATATTTATAATTTATAAAAAATAAGTCCATAAAATTAAATTTATTTCCTATTAAGATGGAGTCATGTAGTATGGAATTCATGTTAGAATCTAAAAGTAAAAGTCTGAGCAAAGGAAAGGCAATCTATCCAAATATTAAGAGTGTTGTTTCTAGATCAGGAGTATATGAGTAATTTAACTTTTCTTTCTTTTTGTATTTTTTTACCTCCTATTCCAGATTTTCCATAATGGGTTCTGTTTTATAATGAAACATTATATAATCTAATGTTAGTAGGGTGATGTCTTAGAGAGTAGGAAACTGATGGGTTTTTAGCATTAAATATAAAACCAGATTACTAACTTGTAGGTTAGTTAGCTGGGAAAAACCTTTTCCTTCCTAAGAAGTTTAAAAGTAATATTTACACTCATTAATTTGGGGGATGAAACATAGTTAAGAGATAAAAATGATCTATCCCAGCGTTGGATTGGTACCCAAAGCTTTCACTCTACTTTAGACAGTTTTGTGAGAGGCGTGTGTGTGTGTGTGTGTGTGTGTGTGTGTGTGTGTGTGTGTTATTCACACAGTCATGTCTGATTTTTTGTGATCCCATGCACTGCGGAACTCTCCAGGCAAGAATACTGGTTGCTGCTGCTGCTGCTAAGTCCCTTCAGTCGTGTCCGACTCTGTGCGACCCCACAGACGGCAGCCCACCAGGCTCCCCGTCCCTGGGATTCTCCAGGCAAGAACACTGGAGTGGGTTGCCATTGCCTTCTCCAGGAGATCTTTCTGACACAGGGATCAAACGCTGATCTTCCACATTTCGGGCAGATTCTTTACCATTTGAGCCACCAGGGGAGTCAAAGAGATCTCTGTTTATATTTCAGCTTTTAGTGTTTTGTATTTATGGGCTATCCTTTAGGTATTTGATTTTGATAAGATCTGGAATGTCACTTAGGAAAATTACGATGTATCTTAAGTTTTTACTGAATTTGAAACAAACTAATGGATGATCAAAGTTTTTGAAAGGAAATTTTTTTTATGATTAAAAAAATACTCAGTGTCATTGTGACAGACAACAGAGCAGTGGTTCCTTCAGAAGGGAGACAGGGACGTGTGGAGGGATTATAAACAGTGTGAGGGAACTCTGAAGATCAGTGAATGTGCTTATCCTCTTCATTTTAGTGGTGATTTCATACATATGTTATAACATCAGAGTATGTAATTTATGTGCAATTATACCTAAATGAAGATGTTTGAAAATATAATTCAGTGTATCCTACAATTGGTAGTGATCTGAGGGCCTTTATCTTACACTAAGCTACAAAGATCAGACCTAGATCTCTTGATATTTAATGTTTTTTATCAGATGTGGAGACTGGAATGTGGAATTTTCAGGTGATACCAAGCTGCAGAGAATGAAAAAAATTGTGATAGTCAATGTCTATATGAAGTAAGGATATGAAATTAACAAACTGGAAGCAACCAATAACCAATGATTGTCTTTTAAGTTATAAATGTGCTTTTAACTTTGAGGGGTGTGACATATTAACTAGACAGAATCTTTGTCTGAAGCTATTTTTTTTTTTTGGTAATGGTTAAATACTATTGTAATCCACCAATGTGTCTTATGGATGGTACCAGAAAGTTTTGTCATTAAAAGAAATTGACATATTTCAGGTATAGTTTGAATGTGACTAAGGAACAATTTATATAAAGCTAATATGACTTGGAAATTCTGAAAATAGCATCATGTGTGGGTGTGCAGATAATATACCATGGATGACTGTAAATGAAATTTTAAATTTCAAGGAAATATCAACATTGACTGTTAGCATATGCAATGGGAATAACCTGGGTTATAATGTAAAATTTAGAAATATTGTGCTTGCTATAAAATGTGATTTCTTTCTTTATACTCTCAATACACTGAATTCTGGATTCTAATGAATAATTTCAATGTTTAAAATTCAGATTAAGAATTAAAATGATGTTAAGCTCGTAACTGAGTCTCTTTCTACAGGAAATGTCAGAAGTGAGGTGAAAATATTCTTTTGATCCAACAGATCAGCTGTGGCACTTACATTCTACAAAGACATACATATTTGAGTCACTTTGATCTCCCCACCATTTATTAGGGTCACAGCTGATTGGATTAAGAGACATTTGCTTTCAGGCCTGTCCTACCACTGAATATGTAGAAGTAATCTTATTCTAATTAACAAAATGCTTCTAAATTCTAATATTGCACATGCACATGTAAAAGGATGTTTAACATTTACATGTTCAACTGCTAACAGTTCAAAGAATAACTGAAAAGTAACTGAAAAATGCACTCTCTTATAGATAAAGCTCCTGTGTGAGAGCGTGATTTGTACCTTGGCCAAAACAGACATACAGTTTTCAATATATTTTCCCCCAAGCCCTTGAAGTGGAGCTCAGGAAGCATGACCTTAAAAAGTTGTGAAGCTAAGCTCCTGGAGGTGAATGCTATTGCCAATTCTCTTTCTTTAGGAACTAGCAGAGTAACTCTTTCGGGGAAGAACTAAACATGTATTTGTATTTTAAAGACCAGCATGATTAGACTAGCAGGATCAAGTAGGTCCAGACCATAGCTAATTAATGAAGTTCATGAAGAGCCATTCAAGTTCTTTAAAACTTCTGTTCCCAGTAGTTGTCAGCACATAGACACTGAGTGAGTGACTGGTGAAGATGCTGTGATGCTGAAGAATGGGAGAGAACAGAGCATCTCTAATAGACACTAAAATCTGGAGTCCAGAAAAGGATGGTTATAGTCATAGCATATTAACTGTAGCAATACTTCTTCAGGACAATGAGCTTTGTTAGAACAGTTCAGGAGGAGGGGGTAACAACTGACATGTCAATAACCAAAAGCTCAGTTCTATAAAACAAGCTTGCCATATTAAGAAAAAATCTTAAATCTTAACAAGCCATGCTCTTCCTGGACCCATAAATATTTATCAAAATAGTGGCACAGCTGGTTTGCAGCCCAATTTGGTGTTATCATGTGACTGAGTTTTAGCTAATACACAAATGATGAACCTTGCAGATTTGCTCATAAGAACCTTCTATAGGTAAACTTTCCAGTTCCTTCCCTCTCTGGCTGTTTGGAATGGAGGTAGCTCCCAGCATGACCATGTTAAAAATAACAGAGCTACAAATGAAAGACAACTAAACATCTGAACTGTCTCCCACTGATTGGGAGCATCCTTTTTGGACTTCATATGAATGAAAAATACATTGCCATTGGGTTAAGCCACTGAGATATAAGGGTTTAAGACACGATTAAGACAACTGACAAACTGTTTATTGTCACATCTCTATACTAAAGATAGGGGCACATTAGAGAAAATATTTAGTTGATAAATGCAGACTATGAACAAGGCAGAATTTGCTACATTTTAAAAGAAATATACTAGTTTTTTATTGCATCAGGAGTTGGGATCCAGGTTTTTTGATATTCAGCTATTTGATGCACTTAATTGAAAGCAATCTGTCTTAACGTTAAGATACTATATAATTTAAGCATAGTTTTTTCATGATATTTATCAAATTTCTCTGTACTACAGATATTTGGATATTTTTAAAATATTATTTCTCTTTCTAGGTGTTATTCTTCTAAACCCTGTGATTGTGTGTGATAACATTTTTGCACAACTCAAAATATCTTGTTCAGCTCTTTGTTAAGCATTTTGAAGTCTCTATTTTTGTTTATTAAATGAATGTTTGAGATATAAGTCAATATTTCTTTATATTAAATATATGAGGGATCATCTTGATATGCATATAAATTTAAAAAACTTTGTCCCATCTTTGGGTAGAGTGTGACTTAAGACTTAAGCTTTACACTGTTAGAAAAAGAAAAATCTTTTATGCATTAAAATTTTTTGGCAATATTCCTTATACAAGAGTTAAATAAAATGGGTTTTATTAATGTTTATAGTAAGTACTGAATTTTTATATATCTTCAGGTGAAATCTGAAATATTCTTGCAAAAATTACTTAGCTTCTAAGTTGTCATTTTTGGAAAAATATACAAATAGTTCATTTGTTTATTTTTTTATGCTATACATCAATGAATAACTGGAGAAGAACAAAAATTCTTTGTATGAGCTGTGATCCTGCAAATGTAAATATACATGAATAAGCAGCTGTAAACAAAGGATTCATTTAATTCTAATAGTAAGTTTCATCATCCTAAAATGAAACTCAGATTATTTCTAGATATTTGTTGCATATTTTTTTCATTAGCAGTTCTGAAATTTAGTGCTCTTAGATCTTAAGGGCATCCTCTTTGTTTACTTTGATAAGGAAAACAAAGCACATTTGCCAAATGTATCATTTGATTAAAGGCTAAGAATGTACCCAAAGTGCAACTGTTTATGTTTGTTTAGGAAATGCTAAATTGTAACTTTTAAAAATTACTAAAATTATTAAAATATTTAATATCAAGATGTTAGTACTAGTTTTATAATGCTTTATAATATGAACCAACCATTATTTGTACAGTCACATAATTTAGAAATCATTAAAGTTTAGAAATACTACCATAATCCCAAAGAACACTATATGTTTTCCTTCCATGTGGTGTATATATATATATATATTTTCTTCCTGTATTATTGGATACATCATCATCATTATTAATGTATTAGACATTGTGAGAGGGATAACAAGTTCAAATTTTGCTGCTTTTTCTTTAAGAATACATAATCTGGCTGAAAAGATAAAGGAATTCATGTTAATAGACATCTGCGAAGCAGTGTACTAAATGGAGTAGCATTTAAGTGGTAGAACTTGGGCAAAATCTTCAATAGTCAAAATCTAGACAGGCAGAGGTGAGAAATAAGGACTTTTTTCAGCAAAGAAAACTAGCTGAGAAGGGCGGAGATAAAATAGAATTAAGGTATAGTTCTCAATCCATTAGAATCATCTAAGGAGCTTAAAACAAATTCTTGTGCTGAGGCTGTATGCGTGCCAAGTTGCTTCAGTCATGTCAGCTCTTTAGCTCACCAGGCTCCTCTGTCCATGGGATTCTCCAGGCAAGAATGTTGGAGTGGGTGGCCACTTCCTCCTCCAGGATATCTTCTCAACCCAGGGATTGCACCCAGGTCTCTTATGTCTCTCCTGCATTAGACAGTTTCTTTACCACTTGGAGAAGGAAATGGCAACCCATTCCAGTATCCATGCCTGGAAAATCTCATTGACGAGGAGGGCTGCAGTCCATGGGGTCGCAAAGAGTCGGTACGACTGAGCGACTAACACACTTCTTTACCACTAGCACCACCTGGGAAGCCCATGCTGAGGCTGCTCTAAACTTACTAAATGAGACTCTTTGTGGCTGGTATTAAGAATCATTATTTCTAAGTCTTCCCAGGTGACAGAATCCCTAGGAATACCAAGCTTGAGGAAGGTGGAGGAAAGCATGTTGTAGTCACTGTCTGACCTGCTTGCCTAGAACTTGCCTAGAAGGGCAGTAGAAAGGGACCAGATGGGAAGCAGCTTTACTGAGGATTAAAAGAAACAAGAAAGAAGAATAAATTATTTTCCAGTTTTAAATTTCCAGTAACTAGGACTGTGTGGCAATTAATTATCGGAAGAAAGGGTTAGTCTTAAGGTGGAGAAGATGATTTCAGTTTTAGTGTATTGATTTTAAGCTAATATTGAAATTCCATTCTCCTCTAGACATTCAGTCCCACTTAAAAGGATAATGATGTCTAGAAGATTGAGAAGTGCTGTGAAGTTTGAAGTCTAGAAACACCAGCTCTTTGAAAGAGAGCCACAGGACAGGAGAATGCTTCAAAGCATAGGACTATAGAATGCTTCCTCTCCCCTCACACCTTACCATCACATCATCAATGACCCATTTACATTCCTTTTACTGAATAATTATGTTCCACTCACTAGAAAATGTACAAGGCGTACTAAAAAGCAAAAACCACAGTTTGAAGAGGCAGACTAGCATCAGAATCAGTCCGATATGGCATTGAATGTTGAAATGATCAAATCCCAGTACTTGGGGAAAAAAAAAACTATGATTAATAGGCTAAGGAATTTAATAGAAAAAGTGGACACCGTGCAAGAAAAAATAGGTCACGTAACGAAGGTGGCACTAGTGGTTAAGCACCTTCCTGTCAATGCATGAAACATAAGAGATGCTGGCTCAGTCCCTGGGGTGGGAAGATCCCCTGGAGGAGGGCATGGCAGCCCATTCCAGCATTCTTGCAGAGAGTCCCATGGATGGAGGAGCCTGGCAGGCTACAGTCCATGGAGCTACAAAGAATTGGATACAATTGAGCAACTGAGCACACACACACACACACACACACACACAAGCAGAGAAACAGAAATTCTAAGAAAGAATCAAAAAGAGATATTAGAGATCAGAAGCACCGTAAATGAAATGAAGAATGCTTTTGATGAGCTCATTAGTGGAATAGGCACAGTTAAGGAAAGAAGCTCTGAGTTTGAGAATATCTCAAAAGAAACTTTTAAAAGTGAAGACAGCAAGAAATAAGACTGGAAGAAATGAAAAAGAAAAGAATACCCAAGAGCTATGGGACAACTACAAAAGGTATAAGCTACACATGATGGGGATTCCAGAAGGAGAAGAGAGACAGGGAAAGAAAGAAATATTTGAAACAATAATAAGAGAGAAATATTGAAACAATGATGACTGAAAATGCCCCCCAGTTAATATCAGACACCAAAACACAGACTAGGAAGCCCAGAAAAATCAAGTAAGATAATAATAAACAAAGCAAAACAAAACCACACTGAGACATATCATATTCAACCTGCAAAAAATGAAAGATCAATAAAAAAAATTAAAGGAAAACAAAACTTCACCTGCAGAGGACCTGAGATATTATACCTGACTTCTCAGAAAGCATGCAAATAAGAAGATAGTGGGGTGAAATATTTAAATGGTTGAGAGAAAAACCTCACAAGCATAGAATTTTAAATCCTGCAAATTATCCTTCAAAAATAAAGAAGAAATAAAGAGTTTCTCAAACAAACAAAAGTTAAAAGAATCTGCTGCCCTAAGAATAGGTCTGTCTTATTAGAGATGTTAAAATTTCTTTAGAGAGGGAGGAAGTGATATAGGTCAGAAACCCAAATCTACATAAAAAAAGGAAGAACACCATAGTGAAGAGAAAATAAAAATTTTTACTTTATCTTATTCATAACCGATCTAACAAACAATAGTTTGATCAAAGTAGTGACATCAGAGATATTCAATTATATTAAATATGTTTATGTATAAGTGACATATTGATAACAATGATACAAAAGAAAAGAATTAGTAATGTTTTGTTATTGTAAGGTATTTGCCTACATGTGAAGCTATCTAGGGTTATTTGAAGGTACACATGAATTAGTTGTAAATATATACTGCAAAGTCTAGGGCAACTGATAAAATTAAGAAAAAAGTATAATTGACAAACTAAGAGAAGAAAGAAAATGGAATTACATAAGATGTTCAGTGAAAACCACAAAAGGCAGAAAAAGAGTAGAGGACAAAATAGGAAGAAAGAACAAGGGCAATGAATAGAAAATAGTGACAAATATGGTAGATATTAATTTAACTGTATCAAAAATAACTTTGATATCAGTCATCTAAAACACCAATTAAAACACAGAGATCATCAGAGTGGATCAGAACTTATACCCAGATATATGTTTTCTCCAAATATAAGATATGTATAGATTAAAAATAAAAAGATGGAGAAAGATACATCATGCTAACACAACTAAAAACAGTTGGAGTAATTATGTTAATTTCAAACAGAGAAGACTTCAGAGCAAAGGAAACTTATCAGGGATAAACAGGGGCATTAAATAATCAATTGGGATCAATTTTTCAAGAAGATATAACAAGTCCTAATGTCCATGTACCTAACAAGAGAGACTCAAAATATGTGTTATTGAGGAAAAACATGCATATTGATTGCATCAGTCTCAAGGATAAAATTTTCAGTTTTGACAGCTGTATACACCCATGGACCTCTGCTGTGATTAGGATAGTACAGTATATTTTCACCATCCTCCAACACTTCAGTGAGTGGGTTGTACACATCGAGGCGGAACAGCAAGTCTGAAAGTGACTCTCTATGCCTTGCCTGCTGGGACAAGATAGTGCTGTGACATCACATTCTGCTCTGATGGAGAGTTCCCATCAAAGAGTCCTGAATGGAGGAGCATGTTGTTGGGTGGAAGAGGTTGGTCCAGAGTTTGTTTACCCCAGGTACTGCCCTTCTGCAGTTTCTTGGGCAAAACTCTTACGTCTGTGCAACAGTATTGTGTTTTGGCACTCCAGGTGAGGTGCTGTAGGCCAGCTCTTTCCATCCAAGGCTTATTACACAGATTTTGCAAAGTTTTCAAGAAGGAATTTTCTCACAGTGTCTGACTGCTTCAGCATTTTGAAAGCCAAAGAATATACAGTGCATTTCACTAAAAGAAAATTTTTTTTGTGTGAAGTTTTCTTACAAGGGCAGATGCAATACTTTGAACATAGAGTGAATAATGAGCAAGGAATGAAATTGCACATTTCAGTCTTTCAAAATGTTTTCAGGATCCATGAATGACAAGATTATAAGGTTGGTATGCAGAAAATGAGGCACTATAACTGATGGGCTTTAAAGCATTCTGGGCTTACCTTTGTGACATGTGATTGAAAAATTGAGCAGCTTTCCTTTTGATTTTCTTTTCCATATGTTTTTTACATTTACCTATCCAAGAGCTACATCATTAATCCCTCAAAATGGCCTCCTTTTTATTTGACTCATTTTTTTTTTCCTGGAGACGAGGGCATATCCTGTGCTCTGTATGATTCTACTCTGCATGGTCATCTTTCCATCATCTGATACTAACTAAAAGTTTTCTATTTTTGGTATTTCTAAGTTAAAATGAGATAAACATTTACTTAGCACAAAGGTTTTAGCAATAAGATGATGGTTAAGACTCCACAATGTGTGAATTAGAATTTGTACTTGTTCAGTTCAGAAACCTATATTTCACTCACAAAAATAAGTTTCATTGATTATAGAATTAAGTGAATCAGCACACATTAATCACAATTACCTGGTAAAAGGCTATGACATATATTTTAAACAAATAAACAATAGATCCTCTGTTTCAAGAAACATTTTGGCAAGGAAAAAAATGACTTTGTAATTCAAACCAGAAATTGCCCTAAATATTTAGCCCATATTGGCTCACTTTGCATGCCATTTTATCTGGACACTTTCTGTTGACATTTTTTGTGTTCATAACTTCATAGGCTGTGGTCTTTTGTTACCTCGGCATCACCCATCTGCCCATGCATTTGTCATTCTGCTGAATTTTGCTCTAGTTGGGCAATGGGAAGTTAGGGCTGGAGGAATAATGCTGTTATGTGAAGGATATCGTTAGAGGACAAGCTTGTACTTCAAAGACCAAGCACATATGGTTTTGACTTTTATAAAGATGGCAGGTGGACATGAAGAAAAGGTTGATTTTAAACTTATTTCCATGATACAAGGAACTTCTTGAAAGTCTGAGGAAGATTAATTTCCAATTTGGAATTCTTAATTACGGAAACATTGTAAGGGTTTTACAACTTCCTGAGGTAAGTTTTCTGAATGACCAAGCCATCTTCATATAAACCCATGTAACGGCTTACTGTACATCTCAGAATGAGAGAAAACAGCAAATGTTTGGTAAGAGAAGCTTTAGAAAGCCAACACATAGAGAGTGTCATTCATTTGAAGAATTTTAACTAGAAGATTTATAACAGAGAATGAAAAAATAAATAATTGTAAATCTGATCCAAATAAAATCAAGTATAATTTCAAAGATTTGCTCTTATTTTAAAAGAACAATTTGTTACGTTGTCTAATCTAACTCTCAGGCTATTTAGTATGTAAGGTATTTCTTGTACTCTAGAATGTTAGAGCTTCTTTAACAAAGATAATAGCTTGGCTTGTCTAAAAGCAATTTTTTTCTTCTTTATTTGTGATACTTCCAAAGACGAGGTAAAGATCAAAAAATATAAATATACTACTAATAATATAATTCTACTGTTACAAATTATCCTATAGACATTTGTATTTTGCACATCCTCCAGCAATATTTACAGTAGCAAAAATACAAAAAATTCACCCAAATGTCCATTTACAGGGAACAGATTTGATCAGTTATGTTATAAATGAACAATGCAATTCTACCCTCTCCCACAGAAGAGCATCAATCTATATGTGATGCCAAGGAATAATCTCCAGGATATGGTGATAATATAAAAAGTAACTCAGAACAGTATGCAAATATACTAGCATTTATATAAAGAGGATGTATAAGAAATACATCCCTTCTATATATAATTTTATAAATAAAATCATTGACCCACAGGAAACATCCCTGGTTCTGGAAGATCCCCTGGAGTAAGAAATGGCAACACACTCCAGCTTTCTTGCCTAGAAAATTCCATGGATAGAGGAGCCTGGTGGGCTACAGCCCATGGGATCTCAGAGTCAGACACGACTGAGCATGCACACAAACAAAATTGAAAAATAAGGTGCTTTCTTCTCCTCATTAACGTTTTGCATCCAGGAAGAAATGAGACTGCACAGTCCCTAGGGGAACCACTCTACTCCCTCAACACCTAAGTGCCTGGAAATTACAAATGACTTTATACAGTCTTGTGTTGAAATGAATAAGCAATCAGTGATCTTCTTATACAAATGTCTCTATCTGGGGTAATGGCTTCCCTTCCAGAGCTCTGCTTTTCTTTTTCACTAGTCAAGATTTTTGTGAGATGGGGAGCTGTTGGGTAGGTGTCCTTTTCACACAAAGCTTCCAAATGGAGGTAAAATGTTCCAGAACAGGCTTGCGGGCACTTGTGACAGGTATGGAGGGACTGGGCTCTTTATCTTCATCTTTGTGACCAGCAAGAGGCATATACTTCATAGATATTATGGAGATTTTAGTGTGATTCTCCAAGGTAGCTGATTCTCTAGTACAGAGAGTTTACAAAAAGATTTTAGGACACTTTTTTTGAAGACTGGATGAAGATTGATGCTGGGAGGCAGAGGATAAAAATCTCTCCATGAGAAAGGAGGTCGCTTTGGAAGGATGGGGAATAAGGAGGAGTATCTTCTCAGTTGTTGTTTGTCATTACCAATATTATAAAATCCCAGACATAATATTAGCTCAGTTCTTGGGCCCTAGATTCAGACCAGGTATATATTGATATACTCCACCCTACCCTTACCTCCCTCCCACCAATGGTGGTCCAGGTTGGTGGCCCTTTCCTTCACTGGCTACATGAGCAAGAATTGAAAGGGAGCCTTTCTAACTATCTGGGATGTGCAGGCAGCAGAGATAAAATATTTCCCATCCTCACCTCCTCATGAAGGGCAACTAGCAGGGACCGAGCATGAATTCCAGTGGTACCAGGTATACAAAGTAACTAGCTCTGACACTTAGACTGTTGTGGAAGCCTCAGTCCAGAAAAGTAGGCCAGGACCTATATAGAAGATGAGGGTCTTCCAGCAGAATGTCCAGAATGTAATTGAAATCACTCATCATACTGATGTCGAGGAGGGAAAAAATTTTTCCTCTACCCTTCTAGGTTCTTGGGTGAGACCTGCTCACCTCATCCTCCATAATAGAAGAAAGATCAACAAGAGAAAACTACACAGAGGTTTACTAATATGTATATCTCATGTAAGGGCTTCCCAGGTGGTCCTAGTGGTAAAGAACCCACCTGCCAGTGTTAAAGATGTAAGAGATATGGGTTTCATCCCTGGGTGAGGAAGATCTCCTGGAGCAGGATACAGCAACCAACTCCAGTGTTCTTGCCTGGAGAATCCCATGCACAGAGGAGCCTGGTGGGCTACAGTCCCTACGGTTGAAAAGAGTTGTATACAACTGAAGTGACTTGGCATGAACACACCCATACCTCATGTGAAAATGGGAGATACTTAATATAACTGAGAAAAATCCCAGAAGCACCCCAAGCCACCTCCTTAAGTACCATTTTCAGTTAAAGAAAAATGTTATGGGGGATGGCCATGTTGGGGGATGGCCAGTTATGGGAGTTGACCAGGAAAAGTACAGTAAGGTTGTCATGCAGATTTAAGTCTGGCATCTTCTTCCTTGATAAGAGTTTCTTGTGATTTAGAGTCATCTTTTGCTTCCTGGTACAGACAGTGTGACACATTTAAAAATTGAGATTTACATCATAAATGTAAATTTCCTTTATGAAATGGTAGATTCTACTCTTTTAGATCTTCTCCTGTGTCTGCTTTTTCTCAAAAATAATCAGCTAAAAATAATCCTTATGCCAAAGAAGCATATTTGGGAGTGGCACATCCTGCTATCCTTCACAGAGAACCAGGAAAATCATAGCTTGAATGAGAAAAGACAGTCAACAGACACAAGCAGTGAAATGAAAGAGATGTGAGGATTATCTGAGAAAAATTTCAGGCCATCTTCATAAAAATATTTCAATAAGCATTCTTGAAACAAGTGAAAAATTTAACATGTCACCAAAAATATAGAAAAAGCAAATATTGAAAAATATTTCTGAAAATACAATAAATTCTTCCAACTATTTAAGAAAGAAATATCCAATTTTATACAAATTTCCCAGAGAATTTTTTTAAAAGGGGAGGGAAAAATCCCAGCTCTTTTCTTCAAGTCCAAGATAATTCTGATACAAAACACTAACAAGTTCATTATCAAAAGAAAAAATTATGAACCAATTTCTCTCATGAAGATAAATGCAAAACTCCTTAAAAATATATATTAGGGAGATGTCCAATTTCAGTTCTGACATGTTAAGAAACTTAGAGGTCATCTTCATTCTTGAAACAAGAAAATGTCAAACAGACTGAAGATCAATGATTTTCTTAGGCTAGACAGCAAATTGAAGTTGGAGGGTAAACCATCAACCAAAAGCTGGTGAGACAGAAATATCAGATTGAGCAACTAAGGTCTGTTCACCTGGAATAAAACCTACTAAAGCCAATGTATAGGAATGCTAAAATGGCAATTTTGATGAATTGTTGGAGGCTGAATACGGGCTAGTATAAGACTGAGAAACCCCTGGGGGCCTCAGTTCTTGGGAGTGACCCACGTGATTATGGACCTTTCCTCTACAAGCTTTGAAAGAGTTTCTGGGTTCTCACAGTGAGGATCCCAGAAAAATTTCCTCCTGACTCTGGTAGGGGCAATGTAAGAGTGACCACTGGGAAACACTCTCACGGCTTCTCTGTCACCAGTGCCTACAGTCAGGGGAGAGAACTTCACCAGAGTGCAATTCCAAAACCTTATTCCAGCTGGGGAAATGGAATACTTGAGCCTCCTCTAGCTTTCCTTTCGCACCTAAGGGTAGTGGTTAGGAGTAGAGTCAAGGGGGAGAAGAGCTTTAAGGAACTGAATTGGGAATCCTGCAACTAAGACAGAAGTAGGCAGAGGGATAAAGTTATACTTCTGTAGGAGAACCAGAACCTCTTTTTTTTTTTAATACCATATGTGTGTATGCTCTTAGACACTTGGTCATGTCTGACCGTTTGCCACCCCATGAACTGTAGCCCACCAGGCTTCTCTGTCCATGGGGTTCTCCAGGCAAGAACACTGGAGGTGTTGCCATGCCCTCCTCCAGGGGATTTTCCCAACTCAGGGATTGAATCCAGGTCTCTAGCATCGTAGGTGGATTCTTTATCGTCTGAGCCACCAGGGAAGCCCTTTTAATATCATAAAAGTGATTTATTATTTTTATTGTAAGAGAAGAAGTGAAAATATAAAATCTTGGAAATTTTTTTATAAAGTTATTTATTCACTATACACAGAACATGTCCCTTATAAAATGTACATGTAAATAACTAAAAAGTGTAACTGAGTAAATACTTTCTCAATAACAGAACATACCAAGACATTAGGGTAACAGCTTTCTGTCTGCCTCAAAATCATCTAATTACAACACTCAGTTTCCTTTATAGCTGATGCAAAGCTAAATTCTTACTTGGGGGGATTATTTCCTAATATATGTTTGAGAAGCAGTGTTAATAATTTAATATAATTCTAGTATATTATAGTCACTGTCAAATCAATTTATTACACATTTAAACAAATCATTTTTCATTGTTTATATTGTTGTTGCTTAATCTCTCAAATATATCTGACTCTTTGCAACTCCATGGACTACAGCCCACCAGACTCCTCTGTCCATGGAATTTTCCAGGGAAGAATACTGGAGTGGGTAACCATTCCCTTCTCCAGGGGATCTTACTGACCCAAGAATCAAACCCAGGCCTCCAGCACTGTAGGAAGATTCTTTACAGTCTGAGCCACCAGACTGTATTTATGGTATTATACCAATTATAGTATATGTGCATGCGCGTTCAGTTGTGTCCAGCTCTTTGTGACCCTATGGACTGTAGCCTGCCAGGTTCCTCTGTCCATGGGATTTTCCAGGCAAGAATACTGAAGTGGGTTGCTATTTCCTCCTCCAGGGGATCTCACTGACCCAGGGGTTGAACCTACGTCTCCTGCATTGGCGGGAGGATTCTTTACCACTACACCACATGGGATGCCCCTAATTAAAGCATACTATTAGGTGAAATGAATTATACAGCAATGTGACAAGAGCTGAGAGAGAGGAATTGGGGAACACTGGTATAAGGTACTTGCATTATGCACGAACTGATACAGTGTTATTTGAAGGTGGACTTAGATTACTTCAAAAAGTACATCATAAACACTAAGAGCAACCCCTAAAATGTTTTAAAAAATGTATTGTTGGGGAGGAAGAAATTTTCTTCTACCCTTCTAGGTTCTTCTGGCATTCCTAAGAAGTCAATTGACATGAGACAGATCAGCTGGAGAAAATCAAAGTTTAATAACATGTACATATGGAAGAGACCCAGGAAAACCGATTAACTGGCCAGAATGCTGGAGTCCACACTTTAAACACCATCTTAAGTGAAGACAAAACGGATTGGGGGAGGCTATTTGGGACTTCAAAGGGGAGGAGGGCAATTCACATGGAGATGGAAAAGCAAATGTTTGCTGGGTCATGCAGAGATAATGAGACACAGAGAGAACTTTTAACAAGCATTACTCATTAGGTTCCTCTCTGTCACACACCTAGTTCATACTCTTGTTATCTATGATGATGGCATCCTTCCTGGAACAGGTCCTCTCTTTGCATTCTTTTAGGCAGCTAGGGGGATGGTCAGAGCTTCTTCCTGAGTCTTCTGGGCACTGATTATTTCCAGCTAGAAAAAATACACACACCAAAGAGACATATGGGTTGGCAAATTTTGTTTCCCTACAGTATATATATGTATTTGTGGCAGCGATCAGCAATCAAATTAATGTACCAAGCTCAATGTCTCACACATCCCTAATAGGCTGAGGAGTATTTATAACATTGAGAATATGATTAGAATTAAGAATACTGATTGCATATTTTACTGACAATTTCTATAGGTTCACAGAATGCCTTTCAAAAAAAAAAAAACCAACAGAGAAGGTAAGGAACTGAAGATTCAGCTCAAAATATTTTCCCATGCTTTATTACAGAGAATGATCATTCTCTCCCAATGAGAGTCCCTTAATACTTAATTTATATCATTTAATGATACTTTCAATGAAAAAACATGGCTACTGGATATTTGTATATGCATTTTATCTCCCCATTTGTGATTGATATACATTTTTATATACTTTCTAGCATAAAAAGAGTACTTAAGTTGTGTGTTTACTGATTATTTAAATACCACATAATTAAGTAAGATCCCAACTATTTTATGAAATTACACTGACCTCTCTAATCCCTCTTCCTTCACTGAACTATAATGTTGATTGTCTATATGCATCTCCCTTATAAAATACTTCCATGTTTTAGTTTGAAGAGTCTTGAAGAAGTACGTGTAGCTATATTTCTTTATTGTCCTGGAGGTCTAGATACTCAAGGTACTGAGTGTTCTACACACAAAAAATTTCCTGTTCTCTGCATCCTTAGGTTGCCTCTCCAAGACCAGTGACACTAACAACATCAACCAAGTCAGCCAAATTCAACCAAATCAAATCATATGATGTGCAAATGAAGTTGAACTAAATTAAAACACAAGTCTCATACCCCTAAGTTCCTCTGTTTACATTTGTAAACCCTTTAGTTATTCCTATATCTCTGATGTATGAACTCATGAATACCAAATTGAAAATTTTCTTCAGGAATGATTTCCCATGTTTTTAGAAACAACCTAAGATGTTGATCCAGAGCAATTAATAAAATACTACTTTGGAAGGTTACCTTGGGACTTGGTAAATATCCTGGTAAAGTCTTCTAGAGACTCTAAACATCTATGTCAAACATCCTTCGCGATTTAACAGTAAAGAAAAGTTCTGAGGGGGCAGTTTCCAGAGCAAAACTTTGGAGACATTTTTAGAATGCTAGGCAAATAACTTCAATCCCTGGTGGGGTTGCTTAAAAAAAAAGTAGAAATAAAAAAGGTGGAATCGATGGATTAGGTAAAAGTTGAAACTGAACATTTAGGGCATCTCAACTAGCACCAAATCAATTATATCACTTTTTCTAGCCTTCACCTGAAAGCCATCTGGGGCTGCCATGCAGCCTCAGCCTCTAAGCACTGTCCAGAAAGAATTGTCCAGATTGTCAAGAACACATGCTTTACATGACTTGTACAACACTTATATGAAGCAGGCAACTTATACAACAATGGGTAAAATTATATGGTGTCCAGGAAGTCCATAAGTATGAATAGCTCTGGGATAATGTAAATGTTTATAAAGCACAGTCAGCAGTTAGAGATTTCACACTTTCTTCTACCAAACACCTAATTTATTTTTTTTCTTGGAAAATTTTTGTATTACATTTTCAACTCAGGATATTTTCAGGGTCTTTTCAGATTTCAATAATCTCATGTCTTTGGTTATTTCTCTTTTACCATCACAAGTCTTTAGGAGTGCAAAATTATTAGAGAGTTCTTTTCTCCATTAGAGAGGAGCTATCGAGGATTATGGAAAGGATTCTCAATGATTTTAGCTTATGGAAGTGGTGTTTTGGGTCATTAGTAATTAGAGTTATTGCAGGTCATTTTTTTCTTTGTTTTTTTTTTTTTAAATTTTTTAAAATCTTTAGGTCACACTGCACAGCTTGTGAGATCTTAATTTCCCAACTAGAGATTGAACCTGGGCTGTAAGCAGTGAAAGCAGTGTCCAAATCACTGGAATGAGGTGGTCGAATTGCAAATTACTGTCATGTATTTGAATACTCTCAGAGTTTCATTCATTTGAATAGTCACTAAAAATGAGCTCACTAAACATTACGAATATAGTTCCTGATCTCATACAGTTAATTAGCTAAGTTGACAGGATAGAGGAATAAATATCCATGCATTCTAATTTTAAGGAAAGTCCCCTGAAATGG
Organism: Antilocapra americana; assembly: GCA_007570785.1. Lineage (NCBI taxonomy): Eukaryota > Metazoa > Chordata > Mammalia > Artiodactyla > Antilocapridae > Antilocapra > Antilocapra americana. Next base: position 3,450,957 of record ML662441.1, read on the forward strand.
AAATGATATAATATCGTTCCAGGAAAAAAAAATATAGGGCTTTAATTTCAGATTTTTCCCCCTATCTGACATTGTTCAAATTTGAATTCAAATGTTTGTGCCCCTGTATAAGATGTCTATAGTCATCTAAGGATAGTCACTGAATCTTTACAATGCTAATTCTGTACCATTCTTTGTTTTCTAGCATATTATTCCTCTACCCAATTATTTTTCAAAATTCACTGCATTTTTCAGACTTAAATATTTTCCTGACTCATTCTAAACCCTTTAAGGGAGTGAAGAGAGGGCTATCCTGTGTATCAAGGTAATGTCTCCAAGGGGCCTGAGTTATGTATTAAGACAATTTCATTTTGTTCATATCTTGCGTGCAACCTTCAGAATTGAATTATTGCTTTTGATAAGGAAGACAATTGCAAAACGTGTCTTTGATTTAGCTACTCATACACACTTGATGTATGACTTGGGGTCATACGGACAGTCTATTTAAAGGACGTTTGTCAGTCATCGTACTCTATGGAGAATAAGGCTTGGAAGTTAGAGTAGATGACTTTCAAATGTCATTGCAATTCTGACACACCCTGAACTTATGATTGCTATTACATGGGTGAGCAAACTTAAGGGATAAAGAACAAACAATTAAAGCCATAACAAGACAGTCTGAAGAAGAGCCAGCAATGACTTCTCTCACATTTGGTGTTAGATGCTGATTTATTTACCCTTTTTAGTTCCTTATTTTAAGTGTCATTTATTAACTCACAGAAAATGCCATAAACAGTTGTTTATCTTTTCCTTTTGGGTGTTTCCTTCAGGAACTGTAGAGAAGAGTTAGTATGAAATTAGAGTCCTCTCTTCTATGAAAAATCATATACTCCATGATTATGCTCCAAACTTAGATTGACAAACATGTAATCATAGACTTCGGAGAGATGCTGCTTTAAAGGGCCAGCTCACTTCTCTGTTATTCTCACTGCAAATACATGCTTTTAATTTGTTTGTTTGGAATCTTTTTATTTTTATGAAGTGTTTTTCAAATTTCATTAAAATAGTCAATGACCTCTCTTTTTTCTTTAAAGTGAAATAACATCACTACCTAGAGATCATTAAATCATTAAAATGAAGGCAGGTGGACTTAGTAATTCCTTCCTTTAAAATACCTGGTTATCTGTAAGTGATGAAACAGTGATGTAAGATGTTTAAAAACAAGAATAAAATATCAGCAATATTAACCTTCATCTAAAACTGGGTGGTAGATGGAACACTTGGCACCCTTCAAAAGTCCTGCAACCCTTTTTAACCATTCAGAGTTTGGGTTCCTTGGCCTGGCTGAGAAACATACAGCACTCCTGCTGAAGATTGGAAAAAGAGCTTGAGGTCAGAGGTCGACACAGTGAGGGAGTTTGCTCTTTAAGAGGTTATCTGTGGATCTGCAAAGCCAAAGTGTAATTGGGTTTTGTGATGTGATTTTAGTGTGTAATTGTATATGAGCTTAGATAGTTTCAAAGACAAGCTTGGAAGATTTTTCTAGCCTGTTTGTGAAAGCAATTTTAGGGATTGTGTGCAATCTTGGATGGACAGTTCAGAATGATCAAAAATAGCCATCAGACATAATACAGCAAGTACTTGATTCACTCTAATTATAATTTGAGCACCGTGATCTTACTGTAACATGTTCTTTCTTCTTAGGACATTACACTGGCTATGAAAATAAAGATATTTAGTTTTCATGGCCGTAATCAGTATAGCCAGTTTTATGTCATAAGTATAGCTCTAAGCGTTTCAGAGTTTGAATTTACTTGAGGATTACTGAATCATTACAAGGACAAAAAAAAGTGAGAGCATTGCAATTGAATGTGTAGGATTCTTTTTGCCTCTAAATATGTTAGGTTTCTGATTCTTGAGTATCTAAACAATGGGAAATAAACATTTCCTTATTGTTTTAGTTGTTTAGGGTTGCCTTGATTAAGCTGTCACTGCTGTCAGTTATGTTCTTATAAGCCTGGTTGGATCTATTTCATGTTAGGAAAAAGCTCAGATAAATCCAGGAAAGCTTAATGTTTATCCAATGTGAAAATAATTACTCAAAAGTGTTATTCTTAATCCAGATAATTAGAGTGAGAAAGGAAAGATCAGTGTCATTGTGAATTATGCCCCTGCAATTGACTCTTGGTCCTTGTAAGTTTCAGGTGAAGATGTGAATGGATAAAGGTTAGATTAAACATAATCCAAAGTAGCTGCAACCTTAATCTGTTATGATACAAGGATGATCACTTAAAAAGAGCTGGATTGTGGGATTGTTTCTGGTTGGATAAGATGCCGCTCAACTGGGACTAGTCTTAAAACACGCTCAGCACCGTGTCACTGGAGCTGCAAGCACTTGTGCACGACTGCAGCCTGCCACAACCAACAGGCACTCCTGGGCTCGCGCTGCACGTCCGAGTATGATACTTTCACAATATCTGGGCTTCACATTAACATGCCTTCCAATGGTCTGCATGGAAAAAATATTTCCTGTGACCTTTGTGGCATCTCCTCTTGGTTGTAATAAGCATGGATTTGGAATCTGCTGAAACCCTGGGATAAAGTATGCAGCCACATATTAACATAAAAATCAAAGGGCATATTTATAATTGAGCTTGTTTTTGCTCTGTTTCATTGGAGAAACTCTACTTTAAATATGATTCTTCACACTGTTCATAGAACTAGATGTTTATCAAGAATTTTGAAAATGAAGTTAGATTTTTCTAAATATTCCTGTGGAGTAAAAAAAAAAAAATTTTTTGAAATATGGGTAATAAGATCCAAAAAGGCTTTTAAGACATGATGCAAAATCCAGCCCTTTTTTTTAATTGAAAGGAAAAAATATTTGGAGTTTCATCTATTTCTCTCAATAAACCTCAGAAATTTAATATACTTAATATTTTAATGGCTAAATTGGTTTGCTTTGATTACAGAAAATAGAATAAAAATATTTTTCAATTATCATGTGAAAATTTATTTCCTAAATTGAAATGCATTTCTGTTTTATGACAAATTTTAGTGTTTGAGTGAACATTTAATAACTCATAATAGTTGCTTATTTCTCTCCTGTGTGAAATTATAAGGTACCACATTTATTGTTGTTAAATAGTTAAGAAAATAACTAATGCAATGTAAAAAGATAATAAGGTGATTTTTATTTTTATTTTTTTTAATAAGGTGATTTTTAAAAAAACATATTTAGCTCACTTGGAGTACTCAAAGTGCCAAAAGATTAGCTTGTATATTTTTATAAAATATGTTTTAATAAAAATCACTCTAATATATCAATATATTTTTTAAACTTCATTGAAATCCAAATTTACTCCATCTGATGCCTGTACTTTGGTATCTATATAAATATCCTATCAGTGTACCTAATATCCTATAAATGTACCAGTTATGTTTTCGGGCTACATTAATGACTTCAGTATATATCCAAAGACCATAAGCATTTGTTGGGCATTCACCACTAACATTTACTCACTTGCTCCATGTTTTTACAAACCACTTAATGTTATTAATTAGTGCAATTATTGTTTTACCAACAGCCTGAGAAGTGCCAACCACTGGTCTTTTGGCTTGATCATGGCATTGAATAAAAACACTGTCTTCTTGAAGGTTAGATTTTTGTGAGCTGAAACATAAAATAAGATTAAAAAGTAAATATACAATATATAAGAGTGGCAAGTGCAATGAAGAAAAATGGGTGATTAGAAGATTAGAAATGGGGTATGATGGATCACAGTTTAAGATGAAAAGGTGAGAGATAAACTCACGGAGAAGGGGACATTTGTGCAAAGAATGAAGGATAAGAAGAAAGGGTCAAATGTGCTCTTGGAGAAAGGTATACTAGCTTCCTGATAATTACTCTTTCTTAGTAAACAGAATAAATAACCAGCTGGATTTTCATCAGGTATTCAGATCATAGTTCTCATTCTAAAACTTACTGATGAGTTGACCAGAATACTAGATTCTTCTCTATGTTAAAAATACATATCAAAATTGAACAACCTTCAATAAATTGTAGTTCTAAAATATTTATAATTTTTTATAATTATATAAAATTATATAATTCACTTCATGCCACTTTATGGCAAATAAATGGGAAAACAATGGAAACAGTGAGAAACTTTATTTTTCGGGGCTCCAAATTCACTGCAGATGGTGACTGCAACCTTGAAATTAAAAGACACTTGCTCCTTGGAAGGAAAGCTATGACCAGCCTAGACAGCATATTAAAATGCATAGACATTACTTTGGCAACAAAGATCCATCTAGTCAAAGCTATAGTTTTTCCAGTAGTCATGTATGGATGTGAGAGTTTTACCGTAAAGAAAGCTGAGTGCCAAAGAATTGATGCTTTTGAACTGTGGTGTTGAAGAAGACTCTTGAGAGTCCCTTGGACTGCAAGGAAGTAAAACCAGTCAATCCTCAAGGAAATCAATCCTGAATATTCATTGAAAGGACTGATGCTGAGGCTGAAACTCCAATACTTGGGCTACCTGATCAAAGAACTGACTCATTGGAAAAGACCATGATGCTGGGAAAGATTGAAGGCAGGAGGAGAAGGGGACGACAGAGGATGAGATGCTTGGATGGCATCAGCGACTTGATGGACATGGGTTTGAACAAGGTCCAGGAAGTGGTGATGGATGGGGAAACCTGGAATGCTGCAGTTCTTGGGGTCACAAAGAGTTGGACATGATTGAGCGACTGAACTGAACTGATGTTTGATTTTGAAAGAACACAAAGCAGTCTTTTTTTTCGAGATAATGATGGATCTTTAAGAAAATGTGTGTGTACTCTTATATGGAAGAAGAAGAGTGAAAAAGTAAAAGTTAAAAAAAAAAAGACTTCCCTGGTTCCCGGGTAGTCTGTCAATTAGGACTCCATGCTAATTTACCCAAACTCGTGTCCATTGAGTCACTGATGCCATCCAACCATCTCGTCCTCTGTTGTCCCCTTCTCCTCCTGCCTTCAATCTTTCCTAGCATCAGGGTATTTTCAAATGAGTCAGTTCTTCGCATCAGGTGGCCAAAGTATTGGAGTTTCAGCTTCAACATCAGTCCTTCCAATGAACATCCAGGACTGATCTCCTTTAGGATGGACTGGTTGGATCTCCTTGCAGGCCAAGGGACTCTCAAGAGTCTTCTCCAACACCACAGTTCAAAAGCATCAATTCTTTGGCACTCAGCTTTCTTCACTGTCCAACTCTCACATCCATACATGACTACTGGAAAAACCATAGCCTTGACTAGATGGACTTTTGTTGACAAAGTAATGTCTCTGCTTTTCAATATGCTGTCTAGGTTTGTCATAACGTTCCTTCCAAGGAGTAAGTGACTTTTAATTTCACGGCTGCAATCACCATCTTCAGTGATTTTAGAGCCCTCCAAAATAAAGTCAGCCACTGTTTCCCCTGTTTCCCCATCTATTTCCCATGAAATGATGGGACCAAATGCCATGATCTTAGTTTTCTGAATATTGAGCATTAAGCCAACTTTTTCACTCTCTTCTTTCACTTTCATCAAGAAGCTCTTTAGTTTTTCTTCACTTTCTGCCATAAGGGTGGTGTCATCTGCATATCTGAAGTTACTGATATTTCCCCCGGCAATTTTTATTCCAGCTTGTGCTTTTTCCAGCCCAGTGTTTCTCATAATGTACTCTGCATATAAGTTAAATAAGCAGGGTGACAATATACAGCCTTGACATACTCATTTTCCTATTTGGAACCAGTCTGTTGTTCCACCTCCAGTCCTAACTGTTGCTTCCTGACCTGCATACAGATTTCTTAAGAAGCAGGTCAGGTTGTCTGGTATTCCCATCTCTTTAGAATTTTCCACAGTTTATTGTGATCCACACAGTCAAAGGTTTTGGCATAGTCAATAAAGCAGAAATAGATGTTTTTCTGGAAGTCTCTTGCTTTTTCAATGATCCACCCACTGAATGTTGACGATTTGATCTCTGGTTCCCCTGTCTTTTCTAAAACCAGCTTGAACATCTGGAAGTTCATGGTTCATGTATTGCTGAAGCCTGGCTTGGAGAATTTTGAGCATTACTTTACCAGCATGGGAGATAAGTGCAATTGTGTGGTATTTCGGGCATTCTTTGGCATTGCCTTTCTTTGGAATTGGAATGAAAACTGACCTTTTCCTGTCCTGTGGCCACTTCTGAGTTTTTTTTGCTGACATATTGAGCACAGCACTTTCACAGCATCACTTTTCAGGATTCGAAATAGCGCAGCTGGAATTCCATCACCTCCACTAGCTTTGTTCGTAGTGATGCTTCCTAAGGTCCACTTGACTTGCACTCCAGGATGTCTGGCTATAGGTGAGTGATCACACCATGAATAGTTGGGTCCATAATTAAACTGAACCATGATAGCTCTGGGGGTTTCTCATGTGGCGCTAGAGGTAAAGAACCCGTCCTTCAGTGCAGGAGACATGGGACATAAGTAAGATTACTGGGTCGAGAAGATCCCCTGGATGAGGGCATGGCAACCCATCCAATATTCTTGCCTGTAGAGTCTCATGGACAGAAAAAACTGGTGGGCTACAATCCAAAGTGTCACACAGAGTTGGGCACTACTGAAGTGTCTTAGCACAGTACAGCACATGATAGTTCTGAGTCTCAATTTCTGAGGCCTCTGTACAGTAATCATTTTTGAGTCCAAGTTGCTGTAAACCTTGAATCCTATTGGACACTCTATGGTATTCTGTTTGTCTAAGACTTGACTCTTTAGCCGAAGGACTTATGGCATTTTGAGAGAAAGGAAATTGCATACAGATAATGATTGCTGCCAAGCCCTCAAAGCAGGGTCAGTTGGGGAGTCCAGGTGTGCTTCTTGAAGGTGGGAGTACCTGGGCAAATAAAGAGTCTGGGCATTATGATCACCAGCTACAGCTCTCACAACTGTGAAAGAAAGATGGAATGGCCAGTGAGGATGAGGTCACATGGGCAGAATGACACGAACCCTATTATATATTGGCTAGCAAATGTATGTAGGGCAGAGACAGCCCTTGGCTATTATAGTTGGCATCACAGTCTTCCTCATCATTTCTTGAAAGAGGGTGAAGGACTTGTCAGTTGATTGGAGTGGAATTAACATGCAATAATGGGCTTTCTTTAGGAAAAGATTTATCTTCTTTTTCTCTTTTTCAAATTTTTTATTTTATATTGGAGTAGAATTGATTAACAATGTGTTAGTTTCAGGTGTACAGCAAAGTGGTTCAGTTATACATATATGTGTATCTATTCTTTATTCAATTTTTTTTCCCATTTAGGTTATTATAGATTATGTAGCTAAGTTCCCTGTGCTATTCAGTAGGTCCCTGTTGGTTATCTATTTTAAACACAGCAGTGTGTATCTGTCAATCCTATATTTGCAATCTATCCCTGCCCCCCCACAGTCCCCCTGATAACCATAAGTCCATTCGCTAAAACTCTGAGTCTGTTTCTATTTTGTAATTAATTTTGTTTGTATCTTATATTTTAGATTCTATGTATAAGATATATAATATGATATTTGTTTTTTCTATCTGACTTACTTATTAGGATAATCTGCAGATCCATCCATGTTGTTGCAAATGACATTATTTAATTCTTTTTAATATTCCATGTGATTTTTAATGACTCATTTTAATATAATTATTTGTCTTCATGAAAAAATTAAATTCTCCCTCTCATGCATTAAGAGAGTAGGTTGAACTTTATTATGGTAGGAAATAGACATTTAGATATGACTGTCACCACTTTTCAACCTGAGTGCAGAATATTTGCCCTGATACAAGTATTGTAACTTAGCAGTACATTTTACAGAGACCAGGAAGAGCCATGACATGTTTGCCTCAACTGATTTAATATGTAAAAGAAATAGAAATTATTAGTATATTAGAAATAGAAAATAAAGCAACTTCATGAATATAAAATATTACCTATTATATTTTGTCAGTTCTAAGATATATCTTCACAATTGTTTATATCTCAGGTATGATTAAATAAATCATTTCACTTAAAGGTTATCCTCTATGCCCATCATCTTAAACCAAATAATGAATGACAAAGGTGGGCATTATTACTATTAATGACTTAGCTTTTTCTGAAAAATCTTGAAAAGAAAACAACATAAAAGCAAATATAAAGTTATACTATCAGAAAGGATAAAAATCCATCATTATTAGCAGATTATGATTGTTATATGATTGTATTTCTAAAAACTAAAGAGGGTTGATGATAAATTATTATAAATAATAAGGTCATTCATTAAGTGACAGGATATAAAATAAATGTGTAGAGTTAACTACCAATTAGGGCTTTATTATACACTTTTTAAACAAAGAAATGATGCTTTTCTTGAAAATTAGTTTTAACCATAGTTTAAAAAATTATTTATGTCACAAACACACTAAGCATAATAAAAGGCCACTTGGAAAACCATTAGCTATATGTATATATATATATATACATTCCTTACTGGGTGGCTCAGCTAATAAAGAAACCACCTGCCAATGCAGGAGACACAAGAGATGCAGGTTCAAATCCTGGGTAGGGAAGATCTCCTGGAGAAGGTCATGGGCAACTCATTCTAGTATTCTTGCCTGGGAAATCCAATGGATAGAGGAGCCTGGCAGGCTACAGACCACAGGGTCACAAAGAGTCAGACACAACTGAGCACAAACACGGACGCACACACAAGCACATGTATGTGTGTATGTGTGTATACATATATATGTGTGTGTGTGAATATGTATACATATATATATATATACATACACATATATATGACAGGAAATGAAGTAGAATTCTAAAATATAAAGAACTCTTAAAAATAAAGGGGAAAGCTCCCACAATAAAATGGCAAAAAAAGAGATAAAACACAAAAACACATCATTAATTTTTGAAAAAGAGAAAACTCCATCTCTTTCATGTTAAATTAAAATAACTATAAGATGACACTTCTTTTTGTGTTAGTTATCTAGTGCTTTTCAATCAACTGCTCCAAAACTTAGTGGCTTAAATAACACACATTTTCTGTGGGTGAGGAATCCAGGCTCAGTTTGCAATGGAGTTATCATTTGAACTGGAGTCATCTCTAGCTTTCTAGTTCAACCAGAGAATATCTGATCTCAATTCCACTCATGTGACTGTTGGCAGACCTCTGGCTCTCCCTGGCTGTTGGCCAGAGATATCGGTTCCTTACCATGTACATCTTTTCATGCGGCTACTCACAACTGGCAGCTTTCCAGAGGGGAGAGGGAGAAAGGGAGGGAGGAAGTCTAAGATGGAAGCTATCATCTTTTTTAACCTTAATTCTGGAAGTGGCATCCTATTACTTCTACAAGATTCTATTGAATAGAAGTAAATCAGGAATCCAGCCCAACTCAAAGCGAGAGGATCACACAATGGTGGAAATAACTAAGGACAAGGATCACTGGGACTATCTTAGAATTTATGTGTTCACAGCTCCCATTAAACAGCAAAGATTAAAAATGAACAACAATTAAAAGAAATCCACTGGCAAAATTTTGTGTTTAAAATGTGAAATATAGGCTGGGAAGAGTATACATATTGGTATAAACTTCCTGGAGAATATTCTGTCTAATGTGTAACAAAATGTTTATACTATTGGACCCATAATTACATTTCCAGAAATTATCATAAAGATAAAAGAAGAGACATGCACAAAGATTTATGTGAAGAAATGTTCATTAGAACCTTATTTATAATAACAAAAGGTAATAATCTAATTTCTAGAAATAAAGGAAATATGAAATGATTTACAGTTAAATCTGAATAACTGACTATTTTAGTCATTGTGTGATGTTTCCAAAATATAATTCACACCATTAGTAGGAGACTATGACAAAAAATTGCAAACTACTGTGTATTATGATTTTAATTATATTTAGATTTTTATAAACAATGTGTATATACATAAATATATATATATGTTTAGAGACAGAAAGAAAAAGACAGAAACAGAGATATAAATAAAATTATTACCAGCATGTGTTTGGATAAAATTACAAGACTTGTGTGTAAAACCTTTAAAAATGTAAATTGATTTGTAGAAATGCCTATCTGTACAAAATGAACTTTCTCAATATTTTCTTTTGCTCCTTCATTTTCTCTTGCCAATGTAAAGTAGAGGGTTATGATTTAATGTAAAGACATGATTAGCTATGCTGGCTATAGTATGGCCTGTCATTCTAATTGGTGGTGTGCCACATGATGGACAAGACCCAAACTATGGCATACCACAGAACTGAGCGCTCTTTCCATACCTTGAGGCCCAGTATTAGTCTTGGCTAAAATACTCTGTGATGATAACAAATACTATACTATAAAAGTAATTTCATGTTGGCATACATTTAACATTATTTGATGCTTTTTAGCTAAAGTTACTGAGTTTTAGTTACGCTTCTAACATGAATCTAGTATCAATCTCATATAAATCTTCAAGAAGTCAAATTTCACCATCAGCAGTCAACATTTTTCAAATCACCCTAATGTGCTTGAAATTAGAGTAGGTAGGCATTTTTAACAAAGAGATCAATCAGGAAAATGCTTTACTTTCATGGCTTTAGATATCCACTTAGAGATTTCACATATAATTGAGTCCAGCCCTTGACCTCATCCTATGGAAATTATTTCTTTAACATCTGCCTCTTTTGTTAGACTGTGAGAAACATGCGGGCAAGGACTTTATTGGCCTTTCTCATCTATTCTACTTCTGGTACCTCCGCACAATACTTCTCAGGAGCTTCTCAGCAACACAACAGTTCTTTATTAATTGAAGGAATGAATGAAGTTCTGGGCATTTGAGTCTGTTTATGGTAACAAGTCTGAGACCTTTCACCTTGTTTCTGCCCTGTTTCTATTATCCCCGAAACAGGGAAATTTACAATCCGTAGTGATTGTTTATTAGATTTGACAGCATTCTTTGCTCCAAGTTTTGCTCCATGCTTGATGTAAAGTATTGAGAAAGGAAGATAACTGTCTAGATAACAAACTAAAGTGCATCCAATTCTGGTAGGAAACTTGGTTTTATTCAATCAAATAACACAAAATAACTGGTATGTCTGCCCTTCTATTTAGTTAAATGTGTTGGGTTTTGGCCATTCTTTCTCTAGGTACCTCAGTCTTCCATGGAGTTCAAGTCTATTGTGTGTGTATGTGTTTCAGTATTACAGGCAGAATAATGATCTCCACATATGTCCATGCCCCAATTCCTGGAACTTAATGTGTCACCATATACAGCAAAAACAACTTTGCAGATACAGTTAAAGGTAAAGACTTTGAGACAAAAAGAGATTTCCCGGATATCTGGTAGACCCAATGTAATTACACATATTCTTTAAAACTGGAGAACCTTTTCCCAGCTATGGATAGTGATGTGACAATGGAAGATGGATCAGAGGGATATAGTACTACTGTATTTGAGGATGGAGGAGAGATGCCATGAGTCAGTGAATGTAGGGGGCCCCTGGAAGTTGGAAAGGTCAAGGAAACCTATTCTTTTGTAAACCTCCAGAAGGACCACAGCCCTGCCAACACCTTGATTTTGACCCTGAGAGAGCCTTGTTGGACTTCTGACCTAATGACCTGTAAGGTAATAAATTGTGCTGTCACTAAGCTTGCAATTTTTTGTAATAACAATAGACAATAAATGCAGTAATATGTTGATTAAATTCATGTGAATCTATTGGTTTAGTTCTAAAGTAGCTGTTTTAATAAAACATTTATTTAAAAAATATGTCTTTAGATCAGCTTACTGTTTGACTTGATAAACATTGATTTATTTATTTTTAAAGGTTGCTTTTTTTAAAATGTAGATCACTTTTAAAGTCTTTATTGAATTTGTTATACTATTGCATATTGTTTATGTTCTGGTTTCTTGGTCAAGAGGCATGTGGGATCTTACCTCCCTGACCAGATATCAAACCCATACCTCCTGCATTGGAAGGCAAAGTCTTAACCACTGGACCACCAGAGAAGTCCCTAGGTAAATTTAAATACATATAGATTTTACAAATTTACTCTGTTGCTTAAAAGAAAACATAACCAGTTGGGCAGATGGAAATTTAAACAGATACTGTCTCCTTCTTGCTACTTCTGGGCAGATTTTATGGGAATCATTTTAAGTAGTTAAGCTAGGAATATATATTGCTGTGGACATGTCTTCCTTCTTGGAGAAGATGGAGAATAGCAGGACTGTGGGAGCTGGAAGGCAACTTGATATTTGTGGTCAGGTAGGTGAAGTATTTTGTGGTCTTGTTGATTTTATATATGACTCTTTTAGTCGTAGTCTCTTGGCAATGTGACAACAGTACCCTTTATCTTGAGTTTTCTAGTGTTTGACTTGTTAATATCAACATGGAAATAGAAAGATGAAAACAAGAAACTCAAAGGTTAAACAAATTATACAAGAGTATGGTTAAAACTGAGTTAGTGATTAAACTTGGCTTCTTTTATTTCTACCTCAATTATTTAACTATGATGTAAAAATATAAGCAAAAGCTCAAAGAGTGAAATGATGACTATTTTTATACAAATATACAAATTTTAATTAAATTTTTATACAAACTCTACTTTTTATAATGGCTTTTGGTTCAGTGGTGAAGAATCTGCCTGCCATTGTGGGAGAGGTGAGTTCAGTCCTGGGTCAGGAAGATCCCCGGGAGAAAGAAATGGCACTCCACCCCAGTATTCTTGATGAGAAAATCCCATGGAGAGAGAAGCCTGGAGGGCTACAGTCCTGGGGTTTCAGAGAGTCAGATACGACTGAGTACACACAATTTTTGTAAAGTACTTCTACTTTAATTTTGTAAAAATTAAAAAAAAATTTGTAAGATTTCAACTATTTGAAGCAACACAAGTATCTTCTAATTTAGGAATAATTTTCTTCAGTTTGGCATTTGTGCTAGTCTTTCATTATTGTTATAACAGATTACCACAAACTTGAGACTTAAAAAAAAACACAAATTTATTCTCTTACAGATATGTAAAGATGAATCTGAAATGAGTCTTAGGTGCTAAAATCAAGGTGTCAGCAGGTCTGGAATCTCCAGTAGAGAATTTGTTTCATTGACTCTTGTAACTTCTAGACACTGCTCAAATTATTTGTCTCCTGGGCAGGTCACGCCAATCTATTGTTTCTGTCATCACATTTCCTTCTCTGATGGGCACTCTTCCTGCCTCCCTTTTATAAGCTATCTTTGACTGTATCATTACCATCCAGATAATCCAGTATAATCTTCCCATCTAAATGAAAGTCCTTAATTAATTCACATCTACAAGTCCCATTTTGCTTTATAAGGTGATATTCAGAGCTTTCAGGGATTAGAATATGACATATTTAGTGTGTGGCGGGGGGTGGGTGGCATTATTCAGCCTACTACAATATAAACTAGAAATACTCTGAAACCTCTCAGTATTGTCCTTATCTTGAAGTCCTGATTCCCTTTACAAAGGAGGTTCACTCTAAAAGTCACTGGTTGTCATTTCAATCAAGGTACTATATGTAATTCATAGAATAATAGCACTACAGTGTTGTTTGAAGCTTGGAAATTATTTAGTGCATAACTTTTTGAATCAGTGAGGAAGTAGATTAAAACTCTTTTAGTGATTACCCAAAGTTACCTGCAAAACTTAGAGGTAGAGCATAGGCCAAGAAAGGACAAAGGGAATCAATACGTACTGAGTAACCATCGTTTGCCAGACACTCTATGTTTTGTAAACCTTTTGGGTCAGTCTCATTACTTTAAATTTTCTAGACACAACAAGTGAGACTAAGAAAATAACTGATAAATCTAGGACCACACAGATATTTTAGTAAACCTGATTCCTGTTCATTAATATCCACTGCTTCTTTCTATATTGCTTTGTCCTGTTGAACTCAAATATAGATATGGGATTTGCTCTAGTTAATGAAACGTGTCTCTTCCAAGCTGAATTTTTAAGAGCTAGTGCTACTTTGCCAAGCTCTTTTTGAACTTGCTAGAATCACTGGCGATGTTGTCAATAATTAGCTGGGGTCTTATGGGGAAATGACCTGGACACTAATATATGGTCTAAGCAAAAAATTAACCTATGCTACTGTAAGGCAGTGAGCTTTGAAGGCCATCTGTTACTCTTGTATAACTTACTCAGTTACTGAGTGTAAATGACAGAAATTGAACTCAACTCTGATTTCAAAGCCTATGTCCTATAATCTAGACCTTGGATTCTTATTTTAGTGTTTATTTTTCCACACGGAGAGGCACATACAGATTATAGGGAAACTATCTTGCGCTATGGACTGGATATAAAGACTTCACCCCAAATAAATTTGTAATGTAAGTGGATATTGATATTTAAGAAGGACTAGATTATTACTGTCGTAACCCTTTTTTCACCAGTTATCAGAATATACTTTATGTGAAAGAAACTGGGCAATGATATCAAGCAGTAGAGTGGAGACCATATGGTAGAGCTTATCTAAGTTGCCTTCAAGGTATTGACTTTCTTAATCCTCACAAAATCCCTCTCAAATAGGTGTTATTATTCTCATCCCATTTTTTAGATAAGGAAACTAAGGCACAAGCAGTAAATGGTAACAATTGCATTAGAACTGACTGTGCTTCCTAAATCTTCTTTGTGTGTGTGTGTGTGTGTGTGTGTGTGTGTGTGTGCTCAGTTGCTAAGTTGTGTCTGACTCTTTGCAACCCCATAGACTATAGCCTGCCAGGTTCCTCTGTCCATGGGATTTTCTCCTTTAGCCCGTGTTAAATCAAACTTGTTAATTTATTCCAAATGTTCACAATCAAAACCAACACATTTAATATATGTGATTGTAAAAGCACTGGAATATAAACTAAGATTATATTTAAAATTTTGTGTTGCAACACCTGCTTCATATATTGTTTCCCTTTAACAAGATACTGGTCAATTCAAGGTGCAAATCAAACCACATTGGTAGTTTCAAAGAAATGTCTGGCTGTCTGACCATATTTATAAACTAGCCATAATTAAATCTACATTATGTATATCTTCCCCTATAACCACTGGAGTTCCTAATTACAACTACTTCCATTATCACCATTTTAAAAAAAGACTATGTTTTTTCAAATTATGGTTTACTCTGGATATGCCCCAGTGTTCATTGTAACACTATTTATTATATCCAAGACATGGAAACAAACTGAATGTTCATCAACAGAAGAATGGATAAAGAAGATGTGGTACATATATACAATGGGATATTACTCAGACATAAAAGGAATAAGGACTTCCCTGTAGCTCAAATGGTAAAGAATCTGTGTGCAATGCAGGAGACCAGAGTTTGACCCCTGGGTTATTGGGTCATTTGTTGAGACATGGATGGACCTAGAGACTATCATACAGAGAGAAGTAAGTCAGAAAGAGAAAAACAAATAACATATATTGATGTATATATGTGGAATCTAGAAAAATGACAGAAGTTATCTTATTTGCAAAGCAGAAATAGAGACACAGACATAGAAAACAAATAAAAGGATCCCAAAGAGGGAGGGAAGGTGGGAGGAATTGGGAGACTGGGATTGGCATATATGAACTATTGAGACTATGCATAAAACGGATAACTAATGGGAACCTGCTATCCAGAACACGGAACTCTACTCAACGTACTGCAGTGCCCTGAATTGGAAGGAAGTCCAAAGGAGAGGGGGTTATATATATATGTACCTCCAATAAATCAATTCATTAAAAAATAAAAAAAAATGTCTATTGCTTCAACTAAAATGCAAATATCTCCATGTCACTACCCTCTTTCTTTTTTAACTTGTGCCACTATAATATCAGTTTGACATCTCATCTTCTTGACTTTGGTAAGGAGCTAATGCTATTTTTAAGTATTAGATCTGAAATTCAAACACCGTGCTAAGTCAAGTCATTATATTCGACAAAGCCCTGTCCTAAGGAGTGATTGATGCATTGTTTTAGATTTGAGAAAGCAGTTAGGGAACAGGCTACTGGGCCACGTGCCCAGAAAGGGTGTACTTTACAAGATAGTATTTCTGAAGTCAATCAAGTTAATTGTGTAACACCTTAAGGTATAAAAGACATTTTCCTTTCAGAGTTTATTGATCACACAGACTCATGGTTTTGAAAATACGTTCCATTTTCTTAGATATTGATTAATATTAATACAGAACAATTGCATTTCTATTTCCTGTGACTTAAAGATGTCACATAATGGAGATCACACATGGCTATAACTGATTAACATTATAAAAATCATTTTTGATGATATAGTAGCCAATGTTAAAAGGATGTGGGGAATAACCTCTCATATCATTCATTAAGTCTTTTAATCTTAATATTAAACATCTTCAACACTCTAGTTTCTATACACTATTTTGACATATCTGTTTATATTCCTTGTGCAGCAGGTTGAAGTTATATTACTAAAGGTGAAGTTCCAAGTGTTCACGGGATGTAATCAGGAGCATTTATCAGAGGAGGGAATCTACTGAGTAATCATCTAACATTTAGAGATTACTCTTTTGAATACTTTCCCTGCCCTGCTACTCCTCACCTGACTTTAAATCTCACTGAGCCTCAAACATCTGAAAGAAATAAATAGTATAGGAATAGTCAATGCATGTTATGTGATAAAGATCGAAATATAAAAATCCAGGGCTAGAAGTCCAGCATTTTGAGCTTCAAAACTTGACATACATTTACTGTTATATTTAGGTTTAATTTTGATTTGCTAAACCTATTTTTTTATCAATTAGAAATCTGAATCTCATTTGTTGTGATTTCTTTTAGAAACTTAGCAAAGTGAGTGATGTTTTCTGGCTTGCTCTGTAAGAGTAGAACAGAACTAGGAAGACTGTTTCTCCTTTAGTGGAAGGTTCTCTGTATTGCATTTCTTGTGCTTTACCCTGTGTATTTGAGCCAATGCCATCAGTACATCTGGAATTAAAATTTAGTCTTAGAAAGACCAAAAGAGTAGTGTTAAATGAAACAGGAGAATGTTTTGATTTATTGGAATGCATGGTAAAAACCATGCGTAAATTATGTTGTTTCTGACATATGTGATACAGGATCCACTTTTAACAATTCAAGATATAGACTATAATTTCAAAAATATGAAAACAGAAAGAATTCTAACTTAAAAAAATATTTAAGCTCTGCTTATTTGAAACATTATTTCAAATATTTTAAAGCCAAAACTTTTAAAACTTGTTTCAGCAAAAAATATAGTTTAGCTGAGTCAGCAGAACAACAAAAGAAAATATTAGATACATTTAGGAATTATATAGGATTGTGGGCTAAGAGTGAGCACTACTGCACAGCGATGCACACAGATATACAAGAAAGACACACATACAGATATATACCTGTGAATGTGTATATTTCATTTGATGTTTTTATTTTTATAATCTTACAGCTTTGCATATAACTTTTGTGTCTAATTTTCAAACATGATAAATATGTAATTCTTTTGTTATTTCATTGATAACAATGTATTTTCAGTGTTATGAAAACTTACCAGGTAAACCATAGTGTATGTTATTCAAATCATGGTCACAGAAAATGTTCACTTATTAACACATCTAGAATTTCTCTGCTGAGTGGTAGCAAATGATATCGCCACATTTTGTAATACTTCTGTACAAGACATAAGCGCTTTCAGTATATTCATGGTGCTAGAAATTTTTCTACCATCAGCTATTGTATAATTCCTTGAAACTTCCATGTGTTGTTATTGGAATTCACAAAATGAGTTCCAACAACTTAATAATTATACCTTTATTGATAATCATGTTTATAAAAACCTATATTTCAATTTAATTCTCTAAGAAGAATTATGTCCTTTCAGTTGTAATCTCTTTAAACACACATACATGTTATCTGATATTCATTATGGGCTTTTAAAAATAGATTATGTTTGAAACTAATTTTCAAAATTGAAAAATAAGTCTTCCAAAAATTTTTTTGAGTTTACTACCCATCCTATTTATCCATTCTATTCCCTCATTTCATTCATCCACGGATGCATAAGACATTATTCATTCATCTTATGAATAATCCACAAGACATTATTAGGTATATGTTTGTGTGTATGTTCTGATCCTCACCTTAGTCCTCCTAAAATGAAGCATGCTATTTCATATGCCCTGATCATATTCATAAAGCTGCTGCATTGTGTGTGCGTTATTCTGATGGGCTTCCCTGGTGGCTGAGAAGGTAAAGAATCTGCCTGTAATGCAGGAGACCTAGGTTCGATCCCTGGTTGGGAAGATCCCTTGGAGAATGGAATGGCAACCCACACCAGTATTCTTCCCTGGAGAATTCCATGGACAGAGGAGCGTAGCAGGCTACAGTCCATGGGGTCGCAAAGAGTGGGACGCAACTGAAGTGACTGAGCACTATCACCAAATAGTCGGACATGATTGAGCAATTAACCCTTTCTTCTTTCTTTTTTTATACTTTCATAGGACCTGATAGGCAAGAATTAACCAGATATGATCTTTTCTGGATTAACTTTAATTTTCTATACCTTTCCTGCTCCCCCTTCTACCTTGAGATTTCCTCAAATCTATTTCTTAACCACAAGTTCCTTTCAGTTTTTAAATTCAAAAAATTTTATTGTTCTCTGGAAGTTACTGTTTGTACAGGATTCCATTCTCATTTTTATGAATTGTACATTTTCTCACATCTCTTAGAATTTACTGATTATGGGAAAGCATTAAATTGTATTGTGTCTTAATAATAAATAACAACAGAAAATGTGCAAGAGAACACACACACACACACGTGCACATGGGTGCGCCAAGTTGAAAGCTGTTTGCAGATTTAATATTAATTAGAAACACACTTAAAAGATCACTGCAGAATTAGCTTTAAACAAACCTACTGTAAGAAATAGGGGGGAGGTGAAAAGTTCCATTTAGGTTTTACACTTAATTGCTTTTTAAGTGTATTGAAGTTTACGTCCTACTTTGAAGAATCGAAGCTGGATGTGATAATATATGCAGCATTAGTACTATTAATACTGGAAAAACTCATCAAAGGACTTAGAGAAAGGGGCCCTGACCACCATGAGGGGAAGATGTGTACAACAGAATGCCTCATGTTAAAAGAACATATCTAATGTTTGGGTTCTTCTTTTAATTTATTTTTTTTTTACCTATTTTCCTTTGTCACAGCCTTTTTTGTGACTAACTGACCCATGACTGGACTCGACTGAGCTGGATATGATCATGTCTGCCATAAACTCAAAGACCTAGCAGAGCTCTTGAGAGAAGCAAAATGATAACAGCCCTTCTCTTCTCAGTTTCGGAGACCAGTTTTCCTATATTTCATCTCACTTCTCAGTGTATATTAGGAAAACAAAACTCCTATTTCCAACAGCAAGCTCTGTCTTACTGTAAAGTCTGAGATGGGTTGGAGAAGACTTTCCTTCTTTCTCTTGGAGGAAGAGTCTTCCTTCAAACAAATCAGTCTGGCAGCACATCTAGAAGTTTCCTATCTCAGCTTCTCTGGATAATATGAAGGCTGTATCCTCCCCCTAAATGTCACCCAGCTCTGTGTACAAAGGATGAGGACAGCTAAGCACTTGGCCACTTTCTTCCTGCAGCAGACTCTCCTCACTCTCGACAGAAATTTCCTAGAGAGTGCAACTTCATTTCTCTAAATTCTTCAAAAGCAGGGCCCATGTGTCATACCATATTATTTCTCCTTCGTTCCTATTTTTTCATGTACTACCCTCTTTTGGCGGAAAAAAAAAGACAGTACTAAAACTTACTAGTTGTTGATAACTTTGCCTTGAAATTGGAAATTGATTTTGTTCTTCTAATAGCTCTGAAATATTCTTAGCGTCTCAAAGTTTTGCTCTTGTTAGACTTGCTGAAACCTTCTGTCCTAAAATTAGGAGAGCTTGGTATAATTCAGAGATGTTTCAAGAACTGAATATGACATTTGAATAAAAACAAATAAAGTGAAACCCAGCATCATTTCCATTTATTTAAGGTGTGGGGAATAAGTGGTTTTTCTTAACTTTGTTATGATTGTGTGATTTCATCCATATATAGTGTATTACTTTATAACAGATTATTTCCAGGTCTCTTCTCATGTACTTTATTATATTATTGTCATTTTCCAAATAGGAAAAGGAGTATGTCAAGGTTATATATTGTCACCCTGCTTATTTAACTTATATGCAGAGTACATCATGAGAAACGCTGGGCTGGAAGAAGCACAAGCTGGAATCAAGATTGCTGGAAGAAATATCAATAACCTCAGATATGCAGATGACACCACCCTTAGGGCAGAAAGTGAAGAAGAACTAAAGAGCCTCTTGATGAAAGTGAAAGAGGAGAGTGAAAAAGTTGGCTTAAAGCTCAACATTCAAAAAACTAAGATCATGTCATCCGGTCCTGTTACTTCATGGCAAATAGATGAGGAAACAGTGGCTGACTTTATTTTTGGGGGCTCCAAAATCACTGCAGATGATGATTGTAGCAATGAAACTAAAAGACGCTTACTCCTTGGAAGGAAAGATATGACCAACCTAGACAGCATATTAAAAAGCAAGATATTGCTTTGTCAACAAAGGTCTGTCTAGTCAAGGCTATGGTTTTTCCAGTAGTCATGTATGGATGCGAGAGTTGGACTATAAAGAAAGCTGAGCACCAAAGAATAGATGCTTTTGAACTGTGGTGTTGGACTCTTGAGAGTCCCTTGAACTGCAAGGAGATCCAACCAGTCCATCCTAAAGGAGATTAGTCCTGGGTGTTCATTGGAAGGACTGATGCTGAAGCTGAAACTACAGTACTTTGGCCACCTGATGCAAAGAACTGACTCATTGGAGAAGACCCTAATGCTGGGAAAGATTGAGGGCAGGAGGAGAAGGGGACAACAGAGGATGAGATGGTTGGATGGCATCATCAGCTCAATGGACATGAATTTGGGTAAACTCCAGGAGTTGTTGATGGATGGGGAAACCTGGACTGCTGCGGTTCATGGGGTTGCAAAGAGTCGAACACGACTGAATGACTGAACTAAACTTAAACATACACTCTAGTAACCTAAAACATTGTTTTTATTTTACTGTAAATACTTATTTGTACTTCCCAAGAGGCTCATTGGTGAAGAATATGTCTGCCGAGCAGGAAACATGGGCTTGATCCCTGAGTGGGGAAGATCCTCTGGAGGAGGGCATGGCTTGTCTGGGAAATCCCATGGACAGAGGAGACTGGCGGGCTAAAGTCCATGGGATCGCAGAGTCAGACACGACTTAGTGACTGAGCATGCACACGCATAAATAGTTATTTACAGTAAAATTCAGCACCATTAATGTATTTACAATGCTGTGTAATCAACCCGCTCCAGTTTCAAACTTTGGAAATGCACCATACAAATTTAGGAATCGCTCTTCATTTCCCCTTGCCTTCATCCCATGACAGTCCTTAATCTGATTTCCTTTTCTATGGGTTTGCCTGTCCTGGATATACCATCTGAAAGGTGTAACAGAATATATAACTTTGGTGCATTGCTTCTTTCATTTAGCACTATGTTTTTTGAGGTTCAGTCAGCTTGTGGCATGTATCAGTACTTCATTCCTTTTTATGCCTAAATAATATTTCATTGTTTTATGTAACACAGTTTAGTTTATCCAGGCATCTGTTGATGATTGTGTGGGTTGGTTTCCACCTTTTGGCTGTTAAAAATACAGGCGTACCTTGGAGATAATGCAGGTTGGGCTCAAGACTATCACAGTAAAGCAAATATCTCACATGAACTTTTTGATAAGTTTTGGCATATAAAAGTTATGTTTACACTATAATGTAGCTCTGTAGCCTATTAGGTGTGCAATGGCATTACATCTAAAAAACAATTCATATACTTTAATTTTTAAAATGCTTTATTGATAAAAGATGCTAAACAGCACCTTAGCCTTCAGCCAATTATGATAATAATACTAAAGATCACTGATCACAGACTACCATAACAAATGAAATGTTCAAAATATTGCAGTAATTGCCAAAACCTAAGAGAGACACAAAGTGAGCAAATGTTGTTAGAAAAATGACACCTATAGACTCATTTGAGACAGGATTGTCAGAAATCTTCAATTTGTAGAAATATAGCACCTGTGCGTATGCGTGTATGCTAAGTCGCTTCAGTCATGTCTAACTCTTAGTGATCCTTTGCACTGTAGCCAGCTATGCTCTTCTGTCCATGGGATTCTCCAGACAAGAATACTGAGGTGGGTTGCCATGCTCTCCTCCAGGGGATCTTCCCAATCCAGGGATTGAACCTACATCTCTTATGTCTCCTGCATTGGCAGGTGGGTTCTTTACCACTACTGCCCCCTGGGAAGCCCGCAGCACCTGTGAAGTATAATAAAATGAGAGGTAACTCTAATGCTGCGATAAACATTTATGTACAAGTTTCTGTGTTGGATCTATAATTTTATTTCTCTTGTGTATGTATCTAGGAGTGAAATTTCTGGGTCATATGGTAATTCTATGTTTAACTTTTTGAAGAACTTTTAAGCTGCTTCCAGAGTGTCTGCTGCAGCATTTTACATTCTAACCAGCGATGTACAAGGGTTCCTATTTCTCCACATTCTTGCCAATACTTATTTTCCATTTTTTATTAAAGTCATCTTGGTGGATGTGAAGTGGTAAGTCATTGTGATTTTGATTTGCATTTCCACAATGACTGATGATTTTGGACAGCTTTCTCTTATACTTATTAGACAGTTGTATATTTTCTTCAGAAAAAAAATCTATTCAAGTCCTTTGCTCATTTTTTAATTGAGTTGTTGGTCTTTAATGTTGAGTTGTAAGAGGTTGTTATATATTCTAGATATAAAAATCTTAGTAGCTTTATGACTTGAAAAATATTTCTCCCATTCTGTAAGTTGTCTTTTTAAATTGTAGATAAAGTCTTTTGATAAATAAAAGGTTCTAATTTTAAAGAAGTTCAAACTTCTATCTTTATCTTTTATTGCTTGTACTTTTGGTGTTAAATCTAAGAATCCACTGCCAAATCCCAGGTCATGAAGACTCTTCCTTGCAGCTTCCATGTTCTGCTTATATTACCTGTCTGTCCTTGCATGGTTTGCCTGCTTATTCCATTAGAGTCCTTAACATACTAGTTGCAGTTTTTCCAAATTCTCTCTGGTAAATCCATATTGGTGTTACACCTGAATTTGGCTCTGATGTTTGCTTGATCTCTTCAGCTGTGTTTTTAATTGCTTTTTGGCATTGCTTGTATGTAATAAGAACTGAAGTCATGGGACTTTAGTTTGAGGATTTACGTTAATTTGATTAGGAGTTAGGCTGTGTTTAATGTTTGCTATGTTTAATGTTTATGTGCCAGAGGTTTTAAATCCCTCTAGTGTCTTTGCTATTGCCTTACTATTGTCTTTGAGCTTTCCTGAGAATTCTTCCTTTGAGTTTGAGTTTTGTGCCTCTTTTAGCCCTTGTGTACTGACACGATACTGAATCCCTGTAGGTGGTGGTAAAATGTGATGGAGGGAAAGCATTCCATAATTTTATAATTTTATCTCAGATTTTTAGTGAGCCTATATCTCTAGATAATAGTGTTAACAAGTGTTTCTTTACCTCCCATCCCTCCTGACCCCTCCCCCCATGTGAGACAGGCTAGAGGGAGCTGGAGTGAGGAAAAATCTTTCCCGATATGGGATCAGACTCTGGTACAAAGTTTTTGCCCGTACAGAGTAGGCTTTTGTTATAAAGAACAGATGCATTATATAATGCATTTTAATGTAATCATGGCATTTTTTGTTTAGCTTGTTGATGTGATAGGTTATATTAGTTGATTTTCAAGTGCTGAATCAACCTTGCATACCAGTAATAAATCTCAGTTGATTATACTGTATATTTCTTTGTCTACATTGCTGCCATTGCTGCAATATTTGCTAGTATTTTGTTGGGGATTTTTTGCATCTGTGTTCATGAGTTCTGTTGATCTGTAGCTTTCTTGTTATGTCTCTGTCTTGGTTTGGTATTAAGGTATTGTTGGCCTCATGGAATGATGCAGCCCCTTTGCTTCTGTCCTCTGAAAGAGATTATAGGGAATTAGCATAATTTCTTCCTTAAATGTTTGGTAGAATTTGCCAGCGAACTCATCTAGGTCTGATGCTTTCTGTTTTGAAATGTTCAGTGATGTATTTCCCTTCCCCTGGGTTAGTTAGGCTCTGATAAGACTCTAGCAGGTTAGGCTCTGGTTAACTAGCTTTTCCTAAGAGTAGATCCTGTTATGAATAACAGAGTGGTCTAGCTTATTTCAAAATGGTTTCTTATCCTTATCCCCTCCTCTTGCCTGAAGCCTGGGGGGATTATAATTTTCGTTTTTCATATTTAGTATGGGAGCCTGATTGAGCTCCTGTGGGCAAACCTCACAATATCGTGAGGCCCCCTCATGTCTGGGTTTCCCTGGAGCTTTGAACTCTCATAGTTGTTCACAGTAAACCTCCAGCAATTTTTCAGTCACAGTCCAGGTGCTACTAGCCTGCACTGGTACCTATAGCAGGTTTCCTTCATCAGTCTGCTCCAGTAAGCCATGACTCCTTGTATTCACCTGTCTGTCTCTCTAAGCAGCATTTAGCCTTGTGCTTGCCCTTCTCTTAACAGATCAAAGAAAATGTTGTATTTTTTCTTTTTTTGGTCGATTTTTATTAACTTGTTAGTATGGAATAGCAACTCCAAATCTCCTTACATGTAGATCTGAAAGCCAAAAGTTTCAGTTGCCTTTTTCAGTTTACTTTTTAATAGAATAAAATGTCATGTTATAATATTTGGAGATGGTAATTATTTAATCTTATCAAGTTCTCAGGTTGGATTTTTAGGTATTTTGGAATCCATAATATCATCAAAAACACCAAGTTATTATTTACAATTTACTTTTAGTAATTCTATGCAATGAAGCATACTAAAAAATTGTCAGAACAAATGCAAGTGGTAGACTTTGAAAGGCAAAGAATAGGACTTGAATTTTCAGCACTGCAGTGAACTAGATTTCCTGAAAAATCCTCCGTATAAAAGGCACTGAGATGGTACAGACAATGCTATGTACAGGGCAGCAAAAGAGATACAGACTTAAAATTTCGGACTCAGTAGGAAGAGAGGGAGGGATGATTAGAGAGGATAGCATTGAAACATGTACATTACCATATGTAAACAGATGACCAGTGTGAGTTTGATGCACGAAAGCAGGGCACCCAAAGCTGGTGCTCTGGGACAATCTAGAGAGATAGGATGGGGAAGGAGTTTGGAGGGGGTTCAGAATGGGGGGCACATGTATACCCTATAGTCAATTCACGTTAATGTATAGCAAATACCATCACAATATTATAATTATCCTCCAATTAAAGTAAATAAATAAATTTTTAAAAGGCACTTAGAAAAACTAGATAAAATACAATATCTTAAAAGAACATTTGGACTTACAAGAATTAAAGAAGTCTCCTGTGGCTCCAAATTAAACAGACTGAAAAGCAGGGAGTTTAGTGTGAACAAAAGTTGTCTACTTCATGCAGTTATTATCTGAGGATTTCCAGAGATGAAATCTCAGCACCCAGGGCATGCCTCCATCACTGCTCATGGCACTATAACCTTCCATACTTATCTGTCACTAGACTTCGAGTTCTTTGAAGGCAGGAATGCTATCCTGTTCATCTTTTGTCTCTGTGGTGTATGCACATACTTAGCATGTGTTAATAATTCAGTAAATATCTGCTGAAATAAAGAGAGAATAGCAAAAGTTGAGAGACAAGACAAACTATCTACCAGAGAATGACATTAGAATAAGAGCAGACTTCTTAGAGCAACAACAGGAACCACAAATTAAAGAATAGTATATCAAGTGTTTTGAGGTAAAATAAGTCTTAGCATCACTTAAGAAAAAGGATAATCATGGACAAACTGAAAGTCACAATCCACTCATTCTAAGAGAATGTTTAGAATATATTCTTCAAAAAAAGCAAAATCACTCCTGAAATACTGAGATGCAAAGAGAAATAGCAAGGAAAGATGTGGGTGAACATGTGAGCCAGTTTGAACAAACATTGACTTTATAACATAATAATAATAATGAATAATACGAGGCAGGATAACAAAAGATAGCATTGAAATTTTATAAAACAATGATAAAAATATAGAATACTGTAATTGTTTGCTTTTATAGTAGTCTCAAATCCTTGTATTTTAAGTACACATAATAAAAGTTAAAGGTAACTACTAAAGAATTTAAACAGTATATAATTTATAAATACATTAGAGAATGAAATTTTAAAAAATAATTCAAAGGAATGCCAAAAATGTATAGAAAAATAGGATACTTAGAAAGCACAAAAGAAAATAGTAGAAATAATTCCATAAATACAAATAGACTAAATTCATTAATCAAATTATGTTTCAGAGATTAAAAGGAAAGATCAAATAGCAGAAGGATGCTTATAAGTTCCATTTCTATAAATATCATAAATATGTTAATAAAGCACTTTTCTTTAGGGATCATACTGCTATAATATAAAATAAAGATATTTCTGAATGATAAATATTTAACTTATAACAGTGATTATCTTAGTAGTACACTGAGTGGTTGATATAGAGTGAACAATGGTTAATTCTTCATGCCTTTCATAGATCTAAAACATTTGCTAATATTTTTGGTGAAAACTCAGATTAGATTTTAATCTGCTTTTAATCAAGATTTTACTTTACTCAGTCATATTGCACATAGGGTTTTGACTCTTAGAAAACTCTCTATGCATTGTAGTATTTCAGTTGCGTGTACTTCAGTTTTATGGCCACCTGCTGCTTTGATGCTTGAGGTTGTATCTTCAAACTATGGCATTGAAAGATGACAGGAGCAAAGAAACCAGTTTTCATAAGCAGCATCTTAAGAAGCTGAACCACATCTTAGATCCTGAAAAATGAGGAATGGCCTCAGCTGTGGGAAAACTGGAATGTAGAAAAACATTTAAGCTGGTATCTGGTTACAAGAACTTTCTATCTTACTACTGCCCATTTTTAAGGGATGCCATTTTAAGGAGTGTGAAGAGCAGAATGAATTCCCTTATTCTCCCAGCTTCTAACACTACAATCTGTACCATCTGTATTAAATGACTCTATTTGCCCAGCGGAGCAATCGAGTTTGTTATATTAGCCTTTGTGAGATAAATGACTTGTTAGAATTCTCCAGTTTAACTAACATGAAATTCCCACTCACCTACCAATCCTTAGACCTGGTTTGGGTGTTGACAGAATGTTCACTAAAATCACTTGCACAGACAAACACATAACACCCACTCAATGGTTCTCTTCTTCTCTCAATTTTTCTTGCTTCTGCAATATATTATTTCACTTTTTGAACACTGTTGAACAAATATCTTCTTTTCTTTACAGAGGTATTTACAGAAGAGTTTTTCATTGTGATTTCAGCTGTGGCATTTGATTTACTTCATTACTCATGCTGCAGACACAAGGGAATATGATTACAAATAAGAGTATTTACTACAGCAGTATCATATTAAGATAAATTTAAAAATTATCTCTTCCAATGTAAAAATGAGCCTATGCTGCTTATAGAAAAATTAGAAAATAAAATACAGATCTGATGTCACCATTCAAACCACTAATAATTCCAATGATATTTATTTCTGGGATTCTTTATTCTGCAAATGGACATAGAGATGAATAGATAAACACCTAGATATGGAGATTTCTAAAATTTTATTTCTATCTGTCAATATATCTATATCTATATATTTCACATTTGTTTTATAATTTTCACTTTCTACTTAATATCTTGAGCACTTTGAAGAAGCTTTGACCAGTTCATTACTGAAACAATGTGGAAAATGGTTTTGCAGTTGGGTCTGTAAATGTATCAACAATCTACAAATGTAGATATAATGTATTAATACATGTAGATATAAGCTTCTTCAAGAGTGAACATAGAGTAGAATTTAAAATTGTTATGCAAAATTAAAAAATATATTTAATCCTATCTTTAACTTTACTTTTATTCTTAGGAGTTAGAATATAAAATAATAAATCTATAAATCATATTTACTAATTATCTTGAAATTTAAAGATAAACATTTTTAAAGACTTTCATTATAATTGTTTTAAAATTTTAAGCGGTATATGAATTTGAAAGTAAAAATTTTATTTTTCAAGTTTTAAATAAGATATCTTTATTGTAATAATCTGATCCACAAGTGTTGGTGATAATAATCTGATCTGCTGGTGTTGGTGATAACATAACATGGCCTTTGGCTGAGTCTTCATTTTTAATTTTTTTATGATCTCTTTGTCTAACTATCTTTGGTATTTTTAAGCACATTCGCAATATTTCAGAAAAAATAATTTTAAAATTTTTGATATATATTATTCAAGATATTACTGGTAAAACTTTTTACAACATTTAAATGTTCATGTATATAGTAATGCTGAAATGATTTAAGTTAGAAATAATGCACATTTTCCAGGACTCTGGTTCTTTAAAGTTATGTGTAGAAGGTAAGCAACATGATAATATAAGCCTATTACCCTGGATATGTACTGCTACATTGAATTGTCAAATGAAAACTAACTTCATTTTAAAAACTGTGGTCAATTCTCAAGTAAAAGCTTAGTGGGATTTGAAGAATTTCGTAGTTAAGTTTCCAACATTTCCTTTAACAAAATAAGGATATTGATTAAAAAAATAATAAAACAGAGAAATCCAGCAAGAGATATACAAAATGATTTCTTTTAGAAATTATTGAAATTCTTTTTCCTTTTTTCCTCTTTTTCCATTCCTTTGAAATTTTGGACTAAAGGAAATTTTCTTCTTTCTAATTTTATATTTTTTAAGGTTGTAAGTTAAAAATATGCTATTTTCAAGCACATTTAGGAACATTTTTTTTTTAATTTATTTATTTATTTATTTTATTTATTATTATTTTTTAATTGTTTTTGCCATACATTGTCATGATATCACCATGGGTCTACATATGCTTCCCCTCCGCACCCCCCCACCCCCCCCCCCCCCCCCCGGGAAATCTCGCTGCACCAGCCCCGAGCATCAGTCCTCGGCTGGCGATTGATTAGACATATGAAAATTAACATGCGATGTTATTGCACACTATTCTCAAGCACATAGTTAGGGATTGATAGATCACAACTTTTAAGGCAAAGATTGAAATGTTAGTAGAATAGGTAACTTGTTAAAAATTACAGCTGCTTAATTGTCTGATTCATATAACTTTATGAAAAATCTTTCTTTAAGCTTTCAAATTTAAATGTACCCCCCAATTGAATAGTTGTTGATGAATCACAATCAATAGTAGAATTCTGAAAGACAATCAAATATCCTAATATTAGATTAGATTAAATCCATTAATCTTCAGATAGTTTGTAAAGTTTATAATTTTTTTAGTATAGCTTTCCTGGTGGCTCAGACAGTAAAGAATCTTCCTGCAATGCAGGAGACCTGGGCTCAATCCCTGGGTCAGAAAGATCCCCTGGAGAAGGGAATGGTAACCCACTCCAGTATTCTTGCCTAGAGAATTCCATAGACAGAGGAGCCTGGCAGGCTACTATCAGACAGGACTGAGCAACTAATAGTAACATAGCAACTTAATCATTTGGGCTACCAAATAAAACTGATATAATTATATTCCAAATATTCATTAGGATTTATGCCATTGGAGAAATGCCAATAAAACAAATAAAATACCAGGTTTCCTTCCTTATATTCAGTATTAGATTAAACTTTGTCTCATGTCTTTCATGGAGTGAGGCTGCATTCTAGTGAAGAACAGATATGACCTGTAAGCAAATACTACTGAATTCAAATCATTGCTGTCTTGATTAGCAGTGTATGATTTGGGGCAGAAACTCCTCTCTAATCTTCAGTTTTCTCATGTATAAAATAGCAATAATAAACAACAAAACCAGTAATAGTATCTTCTCCTTGTCAGGATTAAACTAGGCAATTAGAGAAATCAGACCATTTATGGACAATCTTTGTTGTTGTTCAGTCACCCAGTCATGTCCACCTCTTTGCTACCCCATGGACTGCAGCATGCCAGGCTTCCCTGCCCATCATCAACTCCTGGAGCTTGCTCAAACTCATGTCCATTGAGTCGGTGATGCCATCCAGCCAACTCATCCTCTGTCATCCCCTTCTGCTCCTGCCTTCAATCTTTCCTAGCATCAGGGTCTTTTCTAATGAGTCAGCTCTTCATATGAGGTGGTCAAAGTATTGGAGCTTCAGCTTCAGCATCAGTTCTTCCAATGAATCCTTTAGGATTGACTAATTTGATCTCCTTGCAGTTCAAGGGACTCTCAAGTGTCTTCTTCAACACCACAGATCAAAAGCATCAATTTTTTGGTGCTCAGCTTTCTTCATGGTCCAACTCTCACATCCATACATGACAACTGGCTGGCAACTGGAAAGACTACTGGATAGAAACTGGAGAAACTACTGGAAAATCCTAACAAGTATCTAATAGATAACTTCCATCAGTCCTGGGTGTTCATTGGAAGGACTGATGCTGAAGCTGAAACTCCAACACTTTGGCCACCTGATGCGAAGAGCTGGCTCATTGGAAAAGACCTTGATGCTGGGAAAGACTGAGGGCAGGAGAAGGGGACGACAGAGGATGAGATGGCTGGATGGCATCATTGACTCGATGAACATGGGTTTGGGTGGACTCTGGAAGTTGGTGATGGACAGGGAAGCCTGGTGTGCTGCGGTTCATGGGGTCACAAAGAGTCAGACACGACTGAGCGACTGAACTGAACTGAATTTATTTTTGAGGCATGTTATGTTTTTGTTTATAATGACACTGAAAAGACCCCCTTCCCCATTATTATAGTCAAAGTATAATCCACATAGTCTTTTACCTTCTATAGTAAGAGGTCTTTTTTCTTCTTTTTTTAATTTTATAGAAGTATAGTTGATTTATAATGCTGTGTGTGGTAATAACTTGAGCTTTGTTTTTCTACTTACTATGTCTGTCTGTGGCCATACATATTTTCTTACCATTTCCAAGAATGTATGCTTGACCAAGAGTCTACATGTGATAAAGTGCATTATGAGCCAAAATGTCCTTGCAAATAAAACCTATACATTCTACACAAATACAAAAAGCAAAATGCAGCCTGAAGACCCTAGAGAGAGGATGAAAACTGGCAGATTCTGTAGAGTAATTGAAATTTGGAAGAAGGGAGCAGCATGGGCTGAGTTTTACTGTTTTTTTTTTTTTTTTTATCATTTATGGCTTGAGGGTAGGCTGAGGTTGTCACCAATTAAGATGACTTAAAACTCCAAAGTTTGACTCCAAAGTTAGAATTCACAATCTCTGTGATTAAAGAGTAACAAGACAGGATTTGGAGCAAAAGAGTCACTGAAAGTGAGAGTAGAATCCTAGAAAGCCAAGAGGATGCCCCGTGTTCTACACGTAAACTCTCCCTCAGCCTCTGGCTAACTTTAAAACTACCCAAACACAGAACAGATGCCAAGGAACCTAGCTAAAGTTTGAAATGAAATGAGACTGGAGCTACTGCCTGAGGTGGAGTTTGCAGCTGGAGTCCAGCGAAATATATTGCTTATGGAGACAACAACAGTGGAGACAAAAACACTGATAGCTTTTGGAGGACTATGATAAAATCCATGGGTTCATAGCACAGCATTCATAATGTAGGGGATACAATCCTAAAGTTATCTATGAGAGAAAGAAAGTGAAGTCCCTCAATTGTGTCTGACTCGTTGCAACCCCATGGACTGCTAGACACCTGGTAGACCCCATAGCCTACCAGGCTCCTCTGTCCATGGGATTTTCCAGATAAGAATACTGGAATGGGTTGCCATTTCCTTCTCCAAGGGATCTTTCTGATCCAGGGATCAAACCCAGGTCTCTCGCATTGCAGGCAGACATTTTACCATCTGAGCCATCAGGGAAGCCTGCAGGGAAGTTATCTATGAAGAAGCAGCAAAATGTGATTCAGTGGAGGAAAAAAACAAAAAAAAAACTAAGAATTTCTAGATTACCACATTTTAATAATACAATCTAGGTGATGAGTGTATGGGTATTCACCTTCTTTCACGCTTGCTATATATTTTTAAATTTTCACATAAAAACCCAAGTCAATGACATATTATTCTTATTGAATGACATATTTTTTCACCCTTATACATTGATAAGGACAAATTTTGTACAAACCAAAAAAAAAAAAAAAGCATGTATTAATGCCTAAATAAAAATCAACCACTACCTTGGTGAATTCTCCTAGAGTTGACTATTACAGAGCCTAAAAAATGTTGAGATAACTTTAGAAGATTCATATGGTAAATTTAAAAAAGAAATTCACTTCTGGCAGAAGATCCAACTAACCCTTAAAATAAATCAGAAAACATTTGAAGTTGCCAAACAACAGTTACCTCTTCTTGTTTGAGAGGTAAAAACTGGATAGTTTTATACCCTAGTTTGCTAGAGAAACAAAGATAATTATGGAACTGAAGGAACATGTGAAAAGTACCATACCTTTATTCCCCTGAATTTTAATCCTGGGAATCTTTGTACCTAAATATTAAAAAAATTTATGTATTCTCATATAGGGAAGAAAACCTCATCTCATATCTAATAATAATTGCAATATTTAGTACTTACAATAGAGTGCTACAACAATTCAATTAGGAATATAACACAGATATAAGGACACTGATTCTTAGAGAAATGATATATAATAAATGACTTATTACAAAATTCAGCCTAAGAATCAGAACCTAAACATATTATTATTATTATTAAACTTGGTCTGTCTTTATCCAAATAAGCATTTTTGAAGAGAGGAGAGGAGATTATAAAATAAAATTTAAAAAATTGCACACTGAGACTAATAATAAAATTTAAATTGATATTGTAATATTCTTAATTAATTCAATGACTAATACTTCCATTCAAATTAGACAGATATGATTCAAATTAGATGGGTATGACCTTTGTCATCAGACTTTCAAAAAAGCAAATTCATTAGTAATTAAACCATGACATGAAACTAATTTTAAATACCCATGTCTTGCCTAGAAAAGCTACTTCACCAATAGAAATTTAAATAAAATTCTTTCATTTGTCATAATTGCTTTCAGCCATAGGGCAGCCTTGACTTCTTATCCAATTTTGCATGGATATTTTTCTTTGGTTAGTAATTAGGTAGCTGCTTAGAGCTTTGTTTCCATCAAATAGAATATTTTTCCTAAAATGGTCCAAATTTTATTGTTTGGGGCTAGCTTGTGAGTTGGGGTTTCCCTGGTGGCTCGGATGGCAAAGAATCCGCCTGTAATGAGGGAGACCTGATTGGGAAGATTCCCTGGAGGAGGAATTTGCAACCCACTACAGTATTCTTACCTGGAGAATCTGCATGGACAGAGGAGCTGCAGCCCCATGGTGGGCTACAGTTCATGGGGTGGCAAAGAGTTGGACATGACTGAGCGACTAAGCACAACATAGCACAGTTTATGAGATAGTCTTTAGAGCTTCCATAAGAAGAACTCTTTATTCAATTATCTAGACTCAAGAGATGTTCGCAAATTTTGCAAAATAGCATTTTAAGCTTCACTTTAACATTCACCTTTTTTATATCACTGATCTGAAGGCAGAGCATTGTTTTGAGAGTCTGTACCATAACTTCACCATGAACTAGCTTAGGCAAAGACCTTCGGCAAATCATTTTCCACCTCAGCTTCTCCGATGTGAAATGACAAGAACTACTTTACTAGGTTATTGTAAGGATTAAATGTTCCGTTCTAATTCAGCACTTATTACAAACCCTGGTTTGCGATTAAGTGCTGTGTGAGTGTTCCCGGTGTTGCTATGGCTGATACAGTCACACTGGGACAGTTAGCTACTTGTTTCCTCTACTGACCCCCCAACGCCTACTCTTTGCAAAGCAGCAACGTTTTGGTTAACCTAGAGAATGGTGAAAAAAAGATATGAATAAACTGAAACTTTCAGTAAACAATGCATTATTTTTTTGTTTATAATCCTCAGTGGAATTGCAGCAGAAGGTAGGCTTTTCTATAGGATAAGATTTAAACACTTGAAAATAACTTATGAGATATCCTGCAAATCTATCTAAACTTAACCAATATATGTAGTTTTCTCAAATGTTCATGTGTACGTAAAGCAACGTAATTATAAAATGTTTAAGAATGTATTTCAAGTATTTATCTTAACTAGAAATGTGAGATGCTAAAGGTATTTCTGAAAAACTCTGGAGATTTGAAAAGTATTTAAAAGGTCAGTTTCAGAGAGAAATTATAAATGCAAGTTTCTTCATATCTCCCAAGCAGCAAAATTAACCTGGCTGAGGATCAATATCTTACTTATATGAAATCTGCAATTTCTATATAGTTTAAATGTAGAATGATAAAAATTTTGAAAAAGAAAAGACATATTAGATGAAAGACCTGACACTTTAATTCAATAAAATGATTGTAGGTCAATAAACGCTTTTAGGAGTTTTCAGACAGTGTTGATTTTTCCTGGTGTGCTTATAGCACTTGAGTTCACTGTAGTGCTGAATCCTGAGGAGATATGAGGGCCAGTTATTATAAGCTGTATTTTTTTTTTTTTTTGCTCTTCATTTTCCACATCTTCATCCTAAGAATTAGTGTTATTTGGCCTGTGGGTTGCTATTATAATTTAGAAGATGACATGTGTTCCATTCCAATTTAGGTAACTTTTCAGTTTTGAGTAAGGCTCTCATTATTTGCAAGTCAGTTTCTTTATGGATAAAATTGGAAATGATTCTTCTCTCTCAAAATAAGGATGATAATGAAATTATACAGTATGTGTGAGTAAACTTGGTAATAGGTGTAATTTTAACCATCTTGACAGCTATGGGATCATCAAAAGAAGAATTTATAGAGATAATAGTTATTCTTTTCTCCAATTGTCCACCTTGCATCTGTCTTATTAGAGACATTCTCTATTTTTTTCCTAGGTAAATAAGATATCATAGTTAGGTAACAGTAGCTACTTAATGGGAATATAGGACTTTTTTCTACAGAATGATAAGATGAATATGAATTCAGATCTTCCCACAGACAGCCAAGAGTCCTCCAGGGGCTCAAGGGTCCTGGAACAATCATGGCATCCTGGTTTCTGGGTGCCTCTCCTGCTCTTCCCACAATGCTCTGTGCTCTGGTAGTCCCAAATGAGCTATGCTCTTTCTTGCATGCATGCTTGGCCACTCAGTCGTGTCCAGCTCTTTGTGACCTCGTGGACTGTAGCCCACCAGACTCCTCTGTCCATGGGATTTCCCAGGTAAAATTACTGGAGTGGGCTTCCATTTCCTCCTCCAAGGGATCTTCCCCATCCAGGGATCAAAGTCATGTCTCCTGCATCTCCTACACGGGCAGGTGGATTCTTTACCACTGTGCCAAATGCTCTTCCTTACTTCCTACCTTTACATATACTGCTTGTTCTACCTATAACAGTCCATTTTACTTTATGCTCCTGGTGAACCTCTTCTCACCCTTCAAACCTCGGTTCATATTTATTTCATCCATCAAGTCTTTCCTGATTTTCCCAGGTCATAAGTCTATGCATCTATCATAATTCTATCATAGCCAGTACTTATCATGTGGTTGAAACTGTATGGCTTTGCACTTTAGTTTTTTATACTGTATTGTGACACTCTAGAGAGTGGGGATAGCACATAGGCAGGGCTCTGGTGTCTGCTTCTATCACTTATAAGCCATATGAGCAAGGGAAAGGAAAGAAATAACTCATCTATAAACTGGGGCTAATAATAGTAACTCGGCTGTTTAATGAATTAAATGAGTAAAACTCTTAGAACAATGTCTGACACACATTTTGAACTCAGTTAAGATTTTATATTATAATTATTCTTTTCTTTTTAACCTACAAGAAAAACAGGATGCCTAAGACGTAGGTTTCTAACAATAATTTGAGTGAATAAAAAAATGATTGTGATCTTCACGTATAAGAAAAGGTCCACAGGCAACTGTTAAGATAAGCTCTCACTGCCATACTTCTAAAAAATGGTAAAATCTTTATTAAAGTCAAAATTTTTAAATGTGTTAAAAACAATATTGTTCTGTGAAAAACAGAGGGCCATATTAAATAAGAATAAATCTGTTCTACTTAAGCTCATAAATTCTTTGATTTTGGAGATAAACCAGTAAATAAAGTGGAATAGAAAATAAAACTTCTTTAGCCTTCCAAAGGATTTAAAGATTCATGCCAAAACCATAAAAAAATTGCAAACAAAAATAATTGAGTTATGACTTGCCTTATCATTCAGGGTAATCTTTGGTCACAGAAATAGACCAAACTTATTTATAAGCTTAATGTACTTTTCTCAATTTTTTAATCAGTTTAATGCACTTTTTCTCCCACAATCATATTTTATCACATTTGTGAAGTTTATATGAAAAAATATGTAGATGAATTATAGGCAAAAATATATGAAACCATATGGACATACCTTGTTAAATCTTACCACCCAGTTTAAATAGTGTAGCCAAAGCATATAAAATCACTAATGGTAAATCAACTTTTCTAAGCATCAAGCAAAGCATGGATAATTAAATAAATTATCCTAGATTAGTTGGCTAACTACTTAGTTAGAAAAATAAAGATGCCTCTTCCCGTATCCTAAAATAAATTTCAGATAGATAAAGGAACAAAATGTAAAGGAAGAAATAAATGAACTAGAAGAAAAATAAAAGTGATTTTTAATAGGGTGAAGAAAGCCTTTCTAGGCATGGTGAATGGAAAAAACTCCCAATAGATTAAAACATTAAAATTATATATATATATGATATTAAAAATAAGCATCATTAATATAAAATATTTCTTACACATTTACATGAAAAAGATGAATCAAGAAATAAAAGAACTTGTACGTTTACATGCATTTCACATAACAAACAACAGATGACAGAATGAGAGCTAAAGATGGAGGCTCTCTCATTGTTAGGATGAGACATGACTCTTAGTTTTTTAATTTTCCAAATGATCTACAATAAATGCATTACTTTTTTTGGTTCAGATAAAAAAACTAGGAAATAATTTTGTTTATTTAATTTAAAGAAAAAAAATAAAGAAAAAGACATGTCTCAAATGAGTATACTGACAAGTTTTTTCAGTTCTGAAGGTCTACTCTCCCTTCACTATCTAAATTAAAGGGCAGATCTCTTGTCTTTCGTGCCTTCGGGAAATCAGATACTTCAGAGCATTTCTGAAGATTTCTCGAATATTTCTATATGTTCTGTTTTTTGTTTATCACCGTTTGCCCTGATACACTTTCCTGAAACATTTCTCACTATCCTGTAACTGCTTACCCTTATCCTGTTTCACTCAACTCTGAGAGGACTGGAGAGAGGGGCTCGGAGATGGAGAAGGAGGTTGAAATAACTAATTGCCTAGCTTGTGATGAAGCTATCAGCATACTGTTCTCGTTAAAGAAACAGCCCACTCCCCATGAAATACACATTATAGGATGATAGGAAATTTTTATTACTTAAACTGTTCTATATTAAGATGTTTGTCATCAACACGGGTTACCTATATGAGTCTGAGGTAGAATTTAGGGACATATTTTAAAGGAAGACATAATGAGATTAGTCTACAATAATCCATACCACTATTTCGAACAGATTGCTATCCCTTATATGTCTGTGCTTCTGTTTTTTTTTTTATTGCTGTCATCCCATGACCTTTAACTGGGAGACATATATAAAGATTGCATGCTAGTGTTTCAACTGATTCCTTTCATTGTTATTGGTGAGTTTTCTACATAAGGTTCTTATTGTCCTTGTAGAAGGGAGAGGTAAAATCAATTTCCTCTTTAACATATTGATAAACAACTCCAGATATAAGAGGTAAGTAGGAGAAACTAGATTTACCTTTGTGTGACCTACATAGGAATGCTGGAAAAAATTAATTCCAGAATATTATGTCAACATTCCTTGAAGTTGTGGATATGATTTACATAGTAGGTCTTCCCTATCCACCCAGCGACTTTCATCTCAGTACTGTAAATTGCTTTCATTTTCCCCCTCCGATCTGTGTGCTTGAGGTATTGTTGTGATAAATTATGGAGGTACAGAACTGAAAATGGTGTGTAGATTGTCTAAGAAATTGAGTGCAGTCAGCCTTAAAAGTGGTGGATGACGTGCTGAAGCAGCTACCTCATCCTGGCCATGTCTCATATGTCGTCAATGAACAGCTGCTTTTAACTTTGCCTTTCGCCCAGAGCACAAGAGCTGCTGGATTTATTGAATTAATAACCACTCCATTATGTGTGTTTTGTTTTCCCGTGACCGTGAAATCTGGCTATAATGTTAGAAAGTGTAAGACAGGTCTCCTTAACAAACAAGGTGGTATCTATTTTGGGGGTCATTATTTAATACTTAAATCTTTAGGGTTGAAAATAATAGGGAAATCCTTTCAAATCTAGACTGGAATGTTTCTAACAATATTGAGTTAAAAAGGCATTTTATAGGTTGTGTAGATAGAAACTGGCTTTCACTGAGATTTGTAGGCTGAAGGCCAGCTGCTGACGGCGGTGTGTTTGTGATTGAATAAAGATTTTTGTTGTTGTTGCTGTAGTTTTAAACCCGTATTTTCTTTCTTTCTTTCTTTTTTTTTTTTTTTTAGGGCCGAATGTTATATATATATATATTTCCTAGATGAACATCTGAATACTTTCTGCAGGAAATGAGGGAAAAATTGAACGCTATCTTCCTTTTACAACCCAGGTCATTTCCTGAAGAGTTTTGAATGCAGCTTGAAAGGCAGGATTTGAGTAGCAGAGGAATGCAGCCCATGTGGGAAAGGTTGTACTGGTGACCTCTAATTTTTTGACCAAGAAAGTGTGAGATAAGTCTTCTATCAAGAAGTTTCAGTTGGGGCCATTTTGATTAATGGTGTTTTTTTCTTTCTTCCTTTCCTTTTTTTTTTTTTTTTAAATCAGGCAAACCCACTATTGTTCCTGTTCCTCCCCCAAATTTCTATCCCTTTCACCACAAATTTATAGAAAAAATACAGAAGGTAAATGATCCTCTTTTATCAGCTGTGTTTCAGCCCTTGGTTATTTCCCTGTTGTCACTAGGAAGTGGGAGACATAGTTGCCTTTTGAGGACCTATAAGATAATAGCTTTGAAAACTGTTTTCTTATATGTTTCTAAAAAAAAAGCCATAAGGATAAGCATGTCTGTTGCTAGAAAGGGCCGAAAAGATGATCTACCTCAAATCTTCATTTTATATATGGAAAAACAGGTTCAGAAGAGAATTTTTAATTTGCTTAAGATAATGCAAATGATTGTAACACATTTCTAAGGAGCCCTAATTCAGAATTTTATCTACTACAAAACTAAAAATGAAAGCTTGTATTTTTTGATATTGAATCTTCTCTTTGCTTGCTTACAATGCAATTATTTCAAACTGCTAAACAATGAAATCAGCCTTTTTCACGCACTCATTCTTAAAGGCATATTTCTTAAGGCTGGAAGTGAAAACTATGGTGTATTAAAAGTGAATCGTGTTAGTTAACAGGGCTTTACCAAAAAAAAGAAACCTATATGACCCTGAAAAGCGTTCTGAATCATTTGAGTAAAGTAAAATTTTGTTTCGCATGGTATATTTTATTTTGTTCTGTTTCTGAAACTAGGTGGTATAAAGTAATTACTTAGTAAGTGCCTACTGTGAGCCAGCATGTGTCTCCCATCTACTAAATAATCCTCATAGTGGGCATTACGGTGCCTGCTTTACAAACTAAAAACATGAGAATTTGACTTTTAGGAATTTGTTCAGAGTCATAAAAGTAAGTGATGGCATTGGGATTCAAGTTCAAGTCTGTTTCAATTCAAAGTTCAGGCTCCTTCCTTCATATCAGGCTACTTGCATGTAAGTAAAACATGTCTTAAATGAATTCGTTGCTGCTGCTGCTGCTAAGTTGCTTCAGTCTGTCCGACTCTGTGCGACCCCATAGATGGCAGCCCACCAGGCTCCGCCTCCCTCGGATTCTCCAGGCAAGAACACTGGAGTGGGTTGCCATTTCCTTCTCCAATGCATGAAAGTGAAAAGTGAAAGGGAAGTTGCTCAGTCATGTCTGACTCCTAGCGACCCCACGGACTGCAGCCTACCAGGCTCCTCTGTCCATGGGATTTTCCAGCCAAGAGTACTGGAGTGGGGTTCCATTGCCTTCTCCAAAATGAATTAGTACTCATACCCAAAATAAGCAATAAAGCAGAAAACCTGTTACATTTGCCTTTAAAATATTCTCAAAGGAAAACTCGGAGAAGGCAATGGCACCCCACTCCATTGTTTTCACATCTTTAAGTGAACATTAAATAAGCATACCATGTTTTCCATGTGTATTAGTATTTCCTATTATTAATAATCTTGATGTTCTTCAGATAATAGTTTTCGTATATTCCAAAGAATACTGTAAGCTGTCTTTATACTAATAATTTTATTGTATACAAGTTGCCTGGTGAAAATAGAATAGTAATTGGGTTATTACCATCAATGAAACTAAAATTGGTCCTATCTTCAGCTGTAACAGAACAAAAAGAAAGGTTCTAACTCATTGGCTCAGGTATCAAAAGAGATTTACTTCCTCAACAGCCTCTTACATAAGACAAATCATACACCTGATACTTCACAGCTCAAACTAAGCCCTCCCCAAACAAAACTCCCACCTCTAAACCATTATGCATACTTTACATTAAAGACTGTCTCAAAGGACTATGATGCCTTTCAAAAATTAAGGTGATTTTTGCCTTGTTTTTTTAATTTTTAATTCTTTTAAAAATTTAAATTTAATTCTTTATTGAAGTATAGTTGATTTACAATTTGTATTAGTTTCAGGTATAGAGCAAAATGATTTGTTTATACATATACATATCTATTCTTTTTCAGATTCTTTTCCCTTATAGGCTTTTATAAAATATTGAGGAGTTCTCTGTGCTGTACAGAAGTCCTTGTTGGTTATATATTTTATATATAGTATGTGTGTGTTTTAGTCCCAAACTCCTAATTTATTCCCCTTCTTTCCTTTGGTAGCCACACATTTGTTTTTAATTGTAAGAAAATATTTTCTATTATATAAATAAGATGAAGCCCCGAATTATAGATTTATTTTTATCTAACCTAAAGAATCCATCTGTCATGTAGATGACACAAGAGATGTGGGTTTGATCCCTGAATGGGGAAAATGCCCTGGAGGAAGACATGGCAACCCACTTCAGTATTCTTGCCTGGAAAATCCAGTGGACAGA
Organism: Antilocapra americana; assembly: GCA_007570785.1. NCBI lineage: Eukaryota > Metazoa > Chordata > Mammalia > Artiodactyla > Antilocapridae > Antilocapra > Antilocapra americana. The sequence continues at coordinate 3,492,294 of ML662441.1, forward strand.
GGAGCCTGGTGGGCTACAGTCCATGGGGCTGCAAAGAGTCAGACATGACTGAGCACATATACACACATGCCCAAATAAATGAGAAATGCTGACTGTTGGGAGTGTTGTTGAGAGTGACAGTATAAAAGTACACATGCATTTTGACATCTGAGGAGCCATCCTTGATGACATACATAGCACTGGGAGTTTAACTGAGTCCAGTGGTACTTAGTGAGGCAAACTTGGATTGATACGTTAACAAATAAAACGAGATCAGCTCCTGCTTACTAGTCCAGAGCCTCTGCTGTGCTGTGCTTCTCACTCAGTCGTGTCCTCCTCTTTGCGACCTCATGGACTACAGCCCTGCCAGGCTCCTCTGTCCATGGGGATTCTCTAGGCAAGGATACTGGAGTGAGTTGCCATGCCCTCCTTCAGGGGATCTTCCCAACCCAGGGATCCAACCCAGGTCTCCCTCATTGCAGGGGAATTCTTTACCAGCTGAGCCACCAGGGGAGCCTAGTCCCTAATACTGGATAGATGAAACAATGAGTCAGAGAAGAGAACAATGATTAGCATATCAAAACTTAAAGACTAGGTGATCTGTTTATTAGAGAAATGCAGGTAAAATTTACTTTCTATTCAAACCCACTGACCTTTGACTCTTGCTAAGCTACACATAAAACATCCATTTGAGTATTACTACCTTTTAGGAAACCCCTGCCATACATCTTAATAAGCTTTAAATATTTTATTTATTTAATTAAATGTATAAATAAGTAAATGAAATGTGTTTATTTAGGCAATTAGGTTTACGATTAACTCTAAGGATTTTATTTTTTAGGCAGGGCATCAGATTAAATCAGATCCTTGTTGAAGCCTTTCAGCTGCTTTTGTAGACATCCACAAAACTGGATCAAGACCTGTTTTAGAAACCACACGTTGGCCTGTGAGGGAGGATGTAAAAGTGTTCCACCAAGGAGCTCCATGCTAAAGAAGCCAGATACATTTCGTCTTGGAGATCTTTTATTGTGCTCTAAATAAATGGGTTGCTGTTATAGTGGAGACACAATCGAAATGGTCTCCATTTCTAAATCAGCAGACTCCTGCTACATTCTGCAGTGGCTGAGTTTCCTGGGTGGTCCTTAAGAATCGCCCCAGGAGGTAGGCGCTGTCACAGTCTAATCCGGATGTTACAAAGGTATGTAAAATGGCACGTCTTGCAAGTTTGGTTTATGTGTTGTCTAGTCCCTCATGTGGAAATAGACATTCTTTTAAGCTTTTTAAGACCCTCTCTGGAATGAATGGGCTTGAGAGCTATTAACGTCGATTTTCTTAATAAAAGTGTTGAAATGAGACCTGGCACTTACGCTGCAGTATGAAAATGTGAATAAGGGAATCGAAAAACTTTTAGGATGAAAGTTCAGGTTTGAAAAGATGTATCTGTTTATGATTTTTATTCTGGCCTCCCCAAATTGTTCCTGCATCACACAACCATGTTTACTAAGTTTAAAATTAATTTTAATGTTTATTTTTCAAAAGATGCAATAAAAGGCCAGGTGGCAGCCCAGGCTGGCAGTTCTAGTACATCAGTGATATACTAGATACACGAACTAGTGAGATAATATGAATCTTCCATGGCGTTGGGAAGAAATACTTTGAGGAAATGACTTCCTGGGTGGCACAGTGGTAAAGAATCCATCTGTCAGTGCAGAAGACACAGGAGACCTGAGTTTGATTCCTGGGTTGGGAAGATCCCCTGGAGAAGGAAATGGCAACCCCCTCCAGTACTCTTGCCTGGAAAATCGCATGGACAGAGGAGCCTGGTGGGCTACAGTCCATGGGGGTCACAAAGAGTCGGACACGACTGAGCTCATATGCAAAAAAATACGCAAACTGCGAGGAGATAACACTGAGGCAGGGAATTTGGGGCCAGCGATTCCCTCCCAGACAGAACTCCCAATAAGGGAACTGACTGCACCTAGAGATGAGTATACTGACATGCTGATCCAGCACCTGGCCTGCCTACAGCCCCGAAGGAGCCTGGGTTAGTCCAGTAAATCAAAGTGGTATCTCCCTAAAGAGCTAACTGAAAGAGAAGCAGTACAAACCATGCATTCCAATCCTTACTGGGCCACCTGGAATTTAAAACTAAAGCACTGGCTTTTATTTCAAATGCATAAGGAGCCTACCTCCTCGGTGTGACCTTTCCCTCATTTTAGAGAATTAAATAGAGCTTACCAAAGGGTAACCTTCTCTCTTTTTCATACACCTGCACACATCCCAAATCAAGAGTGCCGAAACTAAATGATCCTTGAAGGCTGGGAAACAGCGATGACCTTTTGTCAGTAAGTCTTCCTGGAAAACATCTGGGAGGAAAGGTCTTGGTGATATTAGAATCAATGTCAAAAGAGCTGATAATTTGAGAAAACATTTAAAGGTGCAGAATCTATTTCAATGGAATCTCAAACCTCCAGGAAGGGACTTGCTGAAAATGAAATGAAAAAATGAATTATATTCTTGCCTTGATCTTCATGGCTTGAGTGAAAAACCCAAGCTGGGTATGGGTAATTATTGATGGGGTCCTAAGATGCATATTCTAATCATTTCAGTATAACCTGCTCTCTTTGGTGAGAGAGCCTCTGGAAGTACGCTGCTTACAATGATTCAGGTCAGAAATCCAGGGTACATTGTTTTAATCCTTTCAAGTCAAATTAATATGGTGTGGATGTCCTATGGATACAGACTCTCAGTTATCTTTCTTGTTGACACATATAAGAAAATTCTGGCTGGGCACACATGATTTATTCTTTATATCTGGAGCCGGGCTGTAATCATTCACCCCCTTTCAAGTCTAGTTTGGCAACTTTATCTCGCTTGCAGTTCGCAGTTTTTTGAAAGTGAAAATATATTCTGCAGCTTTTGATGTGTTGATGGGTAGGAAGGTAAAGACAGCCACACGCAGTCTCTGGAGACGGGCTCAGTGGCTAAATGAAGACCTCTAGTGCTTTCTTGTTAGCCAAGATAGATCTACATCCTGATGAACCACAACTAGTCAATAGCAGACGCTCTCAACGCATGTGCTCAGAAGCCACAAATCAGTTTTCCCTGGGACTTAGTTATCGGCATATTGTGCCGTAGGCCATGCCCTACTGCTGCTTGCCCGACTGTAATTTTTCCCCCAGTGAAGTTTTTAAAGTCACAGGCTGAAACCGTAACCGTATTCTCCTGGCAACAAGGCTGTCACTAGCCTTCCAGATATCAATTGCTTATCAAATAAATTGCTACTTTAATGTCCTTAGCCTCTCACTATTATAGAGATTCAGTACCAGCAGGATTTCCCACTGTTATGGTTTCCTCTCCCAAAATTTATTTCCAAACATTTCCTTACCTATGGCTAGCATTTATATTAACATGATGTATGTGCCTGAGTTGGCCCATTACATTTTTAATTCTCCATCACTTCTACCTGAAGTATTGCAAAAACCCCTCTATTGGTCTCAACATAATTGGCCTCTTGGCTGTCTTATCCACCTCGCTTCCAGAGTGTCTTTCTAAAATACACATCTAGTCACATTGCTATTCCTCTTTTTAGAATTTCTTGTCTTTCTGCATTTCTCACCGGGGCCTTGGAGAAGTTCCCTGGGTCAGAGCCTAGGATGCACTAAGAAAATACCACTTAATTAAGGAGAATTGCTTTCCTTGGACACCCCCGTGTGTCCTGAGAGTGGCCCAGTGCCTCTTTGTAAAATTATAATTTGAATTTAGGCCCCAAAGCTATTTTTGAAATACCTGTGCTGTTGGCTTGCACTGCAGCTTTTAAAAGGATTAGTGGGTTATTTTTATGAGGGCAGCCCTAGCTCTGGCCAGCAGGCCACCCCTGAATTGCTCTGGGCAGAACCAACCCCTAAATGTCAGTCCCCCTGCTTGGTGAAGAGACTTCTCTCCCCACTGTCAATGGGCCCTCTTCTCATGATCCCAAGTCTACATGGTGCCCACTAAGAAGCGGCTGCTATTGCTGTGCACCCGATTCTGGATTTCTCACCCCCTCTGCTTCAGTGTGGTTGCTGAGTGAGGTTCTCAGGGCAGCTCCCTCCTCCTGCTTTGCTAGCGGGAGCTGTCTTCACCACCCTATACTGTAGTCGCACAGCACCAGACTCTTGAGAGCAGTATTGATAGCACATGGCAACCTGCTCTCCGACTGCCCACTTTCCCTCCCCCTCCCCAGGACACTGCAGCAACCCCAAACTACTCACAGGCCCCTGCCTCTTGGAGTCCCAGGATGTGGCGTGCTACCTGCTGTGGTTGCCTTCACCCAGATTCATCTTTATCTGCCTGCTAATCTCTAACTCAGTCTCTAAGTCTGAACTCAAACATCATCTCCTCTCTGACATTTACAAAGGCTAAAGGAAAAAAAAAATTGTCTTTCTTCTTCTTCTTCTTTTTTTTAATGAGAGAGGCTTGGACCTGTTTGGAAAAGAAGACAATAGAGTGGGAGAGATTGATAGGCCAGGATAATTGACAAGGCCCGGTCCAGAAGGCAATGAGAAAAGGGAAGATCAAAGCGCAGAAGAAAAGCATAGTGTGCCTGCCCTTATGCTACTCCCATGGATTGTGAGCATTTGTTTGCTTGTGGCTCTCCCTGTTCCAATGACGTGGTGGCCCAGGCCACCATTGTCTCTTGCTCAGGTCACTTGCTCAGCCTCCAAAGTGGTCTCCTTATTTACACTTAGTCTCCATTTTAGAATCGTCTCAATAAGGCAGCCAGAGTGAGTCTAAAAATGCAAGTCAGATCTTGCTATTCCTCTGCTCAAAATCTCTCCATCCCTTTCCATGTAAACACCATAGCATAGCCCCCATACTATGTGCTCTGCTCTCTTCCCTTCGAGGACCATTTGATCTTCTAATACAATATTTTAGTTACTTATGGGATTGTTTGTTTAAACTCCCCACTCCAACAAGGATGGGGAGCTGCCTGAAGGAAGTTTGGTCTGTTTAGTTCCTGCTGTATTGCTCATAACTGGGTTACATAGTAAGTCCTCAATAAATAAATAAATATGAATGAATGAATGAATTTTCCTATGGATGCTCAAACATACAAGTAAATAGAGATTGAAAACCTCATAGAACTTGTGTCATCCATGATTTTTGCAAAAACCTTAGGTATCTCTAACATAAGTCCCTTTCAATACTATTTTTGACTTCTAAGTAAACTTTGTAAATTTGGATTACTTGCAAAGGATGCTATGGCTTATATGAGAATATTACATAAAATTATCATCCTCACATATCTCAGTTGATTATTTCTTAGTATTTTCTTTAGATTAATATCCTTGCTGTTTTCCTGAAAATACTACCAGAATGATTCTAAAGTAATGACTATCATAAAATTTCACTCGCAAAAAATTATTCACTGGAGAAAATTAGCCAAGTTATAAAATGTCTAATTTATATTTGGATACCTAAAAGAAATGGAAGCAACTCTATCTATTTGCATGTTTATGTTTTGATTGCTGCTGTGTATAAACTGCTGTTATTATTTTTATTCAGAAAGTTGTCCCCAGTTGCTATTAGACATTTTTTTCTTTATGAATTGTATTTTACAGAAATTTGTAATCCTAGTTGAAAGACTCGTTTTTATTTTAAACTATAGAAACCTGTATTTTTTTAAACTGAGCTCATAACCAGTATCTGATGTTTATCTCTTATGACACAAATGTACCAAGAGAACATTTTCAGGCCAAAAGACACACACCTTCCCAGCCATGAAAAGTAGAGGAGTGGTTTCTTGAGCTTTGAACAACATATCAGTGAAGTCAGGTCACACATTTCTCCATACCAGTACGCAAACAAGGGGGAGAATGAAAGCGAGAGCCTGTAAAAGGAATTCTTGGACAGCTTGAGGAGTGTATAAAATGTACTTTATAATTTTCAGCCTCCCGCAGTGCAACTGATTAGCTAAAGAAACACTTTGAACCTGTTAGTTGTACATCTTTTAAACCATTTTAAATTATGGAAAAGATAGTCCTCAAGAAATTAATTAAAGTTTTGGACAATAATGCAATCAGGGATATCTGTGTTTGCAGTCTTTTCTCTCTGCTTGCATACATCTTTCTCTGTCAAGTACATCAAACAGCTAATTAGCCCCATTTTAAGAGCTTCACTGCTCACATCACTTAAAAGGATCTCCAGGCCGCCTTCGGAGAAAGTTCACACTTAATGTGCATTGGTTTCCTGAATGCTTCATAGACTTAGAAAGACCCTATTCCCTCCACAGTGGAGGAACTTTAAACATAGATGGAATTTCTTTCCCACAAATCAATTTTCTTTGTTTTCTCACTCCTGATCAGCATTTTATAAATAATCTTGTAAAGGTTGATAAACCTATTTCACCTGGTACGTGTTTATTTTAGTTAAATACCCTTGGGTTTGCTGAAGACATCTGAAAAACATTAGAATGACTGCTTTTTATTAAGACATGTGGTCCCAGAAAAAAAAAAAATTCGAGAGACTAAAGTGTTGCTTTCATTTAGCATAAAGTGTTACCATGACAAAAGTTCGTTGTTTCCAATACCCGTTTTAGAAATAACTACAGGTCACATGATCTGTAGATATCACATGTTAGCACGTGTTAAAAGTTATAACCATAACTAGAGACAGAATTTCTGACTCACAGCTCCCATTAATCTGAACTATCACATGTCATCTTAAGTTGACTATAAAAATAACTCAAGACGCCAGAGTGCTTCAATTAACAGCTGAAATATTGTGATATTTTAACGCAGGTGATATAAAGAATAAGAGCCACAAATAGATACAAGGCTGTGAGTTATAGCTATTTCTTTGCAGGTTTATTGTCGAGGACAGATGTAGAGAATGCTTTCCCTTTTCATAGGCCAATCAAGAAGGCCGTGGTGGGGAGGGAATGGGTGGAAGTGGATAATATTTATATGGTTTCTTGAAATCTGAATATATGCATGAATATAACCGAAGGGAAGAATGGTTCAAGAATACCCAAGATGTTTGAAAGAGACAGTCCATGTTATCTTGTGTGGAGCAAGGTGCCCGAGGAAGCAAGTAAACATTTGTAAAATAATAGCAATGACAACAGTAGACATCCATTGTGAGCTTAGTATGGTATAAGCCTTATTTTACATATTGTAAACATATTTTTTTTTCAGTTTTATGGAAATGCAATTAATATACTGCACTGTGTAAGTTGAAGGGTTACAGTATAATGATTTGAATGCTCTAAATATAGTAATTCATCAACTCTTTACAACCTTTTGAGGTAGGTACCATAAATACATATTCTCATCAACTTAACAATGTAGAAGCTGAGCTACAGAGAGTTTAGGTAACTCATTCAAGGTCACACATCCACTGAATGGTGGATTTAATTTTGACCTCAGGCAGTTGGGTCTAGAGGGGCTGCATTCTTAAATCCCGAAAATAATAAAATGATAAAGAAAGGGTGGTAGAGATGGAGATGGGAAGAAAGGTAAGGGAAGAAGTAAGAGAAGAAAGGAGACCAGACAGAGGCTAGGGAAAAGCTGTTTGTTTAGGTTACATCCAAATATTATAATTTTAATGGAAGGTCAGAATGCTCAAAGAGTAAAAGAAGGAATGGCTGAAAAAAGATTTCCCTGAGGACTGTGATATTTGACCTATGCTTTTGAAGTGAATCATGCTGGATTTAAGACTTTTTTGCCTTAAAATTTCATTAAAACTTAACCCCTAACTAACATTAATGCTTACTAAAGTATATTTTTATACCAAGCAGAAAATGATTTCAATGAAAATAAATATTATGGTTTCAAAGGAGAGGGAATGAAAGCCAGGTTGATACATGAACTATCCAAATAAAGTGAAGAAAAATAAAAACACATGAGCATTTAAAGTTTTGCTCTTATTTTACTAGGAGCATGATCCTCCATCCCTATATTTCAAAATTATGCCATTGAAACATTAAGGCTGGACTCATGTGGTGTGCCTGTGAAGCCCAATAAACAAGAAGCCATCTTCAATGCTCAGCAAAAACACAAAAACAAAATATTTGTAGGATGGCAGTTTACACAACTTAGAGTAATTGTTTTTTTTTGTCTTGTTCTCTTTGGCCAAACACATTTGCGAGAAACGAGTTTCCATTCCCTCTGGCTTTAGTTCTCTGAACTGATGGTGTCTCTACCATAGGATGTCTGGGAAGCCTATAGCTATGTAGGAGATTTAGGGAAAGTTTGGGCTAGAGGTTATATTAATTCTCATTCACTAGAACCATTTGACTTTATTTTTTAGATAACTTTTCTGTTTATTTTAAAACATGTTTGTGGAATACAGTTGATTTACAATGTTTTAGTTTCAGGTGTACAGCAAAGTGATTTTTTAAAAGATTCTTTTCCATTATAGGTAATTACAAGGTTTTGAGTGTAGTTCCCTGTGCTGTTCAGTAGGTCCTAGTTGGTAATATTTTATACACAGTAGTGTGTATATGGCTTCCCGGGTAGCTTGGACGGTAAAGAATTTGCCTGCAATGCAGAAGACCTGGATTCAATCCCTGGATTGGAAAGAACCCATAGAGAAGGGAATGACAACTCCCTCTGGTATTCTTGCCTGGAGAATCCCATGGACAGAGGAGTCTGGCAGCCTACAGTCCATGGAGTTACAAGAGTCAGACACAACTGAGCAACTAATACTACAATTACTGGTGTGTCTATCCATTCAGTTCAGTTCAGTTGCTCAGTCGTGTCTGATGCTTCACCACCCCATGAATCGCAGCACGCCAGGCCTCCCCATCTTTAGCAACTCCCGGAGTCTACCCAAACCCATGTTCATCAAGTCGGTGATGCCCTCCAGCCATCTCATCCTCTGTCATCCCTTTCTCCTCTTGCCCCCAATCCTTCCAAGCATTAGGATCTTTTCCAATGAGTCATCTTTTTGCATGAGGTGGCTAAAGTATTGGAGTTTCAGCTTCAACATCGGTCCTTCAATGAACACCCAGGACTGATCTCCTTTAGGATGGACTGGTTGGATCTCCTTGCAGTCCAAAGGACTTTTAAGAGTCTTCTCTGACACCACAGTTCAAACGCATCAATTCTTCTGTGCTCAGCTTTCTTCACCGTCCAAATCTCACATCCACACCTGACTACTGGAAAAACCATAGCCGTGACTAGACGGACCTTTGTTGGCAAAGTAATGTCTCTGCTTTTCAATATGCTATCTAGGTTGGTCATAACTTTCCTTCCAAGGAGTAAGTGTCTTTTAATTCCATGGCTGCAATCACCATCTTCAGTGATTTTGGAGCCCCCCAAAAATAAAGTCTGCCACTGTTTCCACTGTTTCTCCATCTATTTGCCCTGAAGTGATGGGACCAGATGACATGATCTTCGTTTTCTGAATGTTGAGCTTTAAGCCAACTTTTTCACTCTACTTTTTCACTTTCATCAAGAGGATTTTTAGTTCCTTTTAACTTTCTGTCATATGGGTGGTATCATCTGCATATCTGAGGTTATTGATATTTCTCCTAGCAATCTTGATTCCAGCTTGTGCTTCTTCTGGCCCGGCATTTCTTATGATGTACTCTGCATATAGGTTAAATAAGCAGGGTGACAATATACAGCCTTGATGTACTCCTTCTCCTATTTGGAACCAGTCTGTTGTTCCATGTCCAGTTCTAATTGTTGCTTCCTGACCTGCATACAGGTTTCTCAAAAACAGGTCAGATGGTCTGATATTCTCATCTCTTTAAGAATTTTCCACAGTTTATTGTGATCCACACAAAGGCTTTGGCATAGTCAATAAAGCAGAAATAGATGTTTTTCTGGAACTCTCTTGCTTTTGATGATCCAGCGGATGTTGGCAATTTGATCTCTGGTTCCTCTGCCTTTTCTAAAACCAGCTTGAACATGCAGAAGTTCATGGTTCACATACTGTTGAAGCCTGGCTTGGAGAATTTTGAGCATTACTTAACTAGCGTGTGAGATGAGTGCAATTGTCCGGTAGTTTGAGCATTCTTTGGCATTGCCTTTCTTTGGAATTGCAATAAAAACTGACCTTTTCCATTCCTGCGGCCATTGCTGAGTTTTCCAAATTTGCTAACATATTGAGAGCAGCACTCTCATAGCATCATCTTTCAGGATTTGAAATAGCACCTCCATTAGCTTTGTTCGAATTGATGCTTTCTAAGGCCCACTTGACTTCACATTCCAAGATATCTGGTTCTAGGTGAGTGATCATGCCATCATGATTATCTGGTTCATTAAGATATTTTTTTGTACAGTTCTTCTGTGTATTCTTGCCACCTCTTCTTAATATCTTCTGCTTCTCTTAGGTCCATACCATTTCTGTCCTTTATTGAGCCCATCTTGGCATGAAATTTTCCCTTGGTATCTCTAATTTTCTTGAAGAGATTGCTAGTCTTTCCATTATCTTGTTTGCCTCTATTTCTTTGCAATGATCACTGAGGAAAGCTTTCTTATCTCTCCTTGCAATTTTTTGGAAATATGCATTGAGATGGGAATATCTTTCCTTTTCTCTTTTGCTTTTCCTTTCTCTTCTTTTCACAGCTATTTGTAAGGCCTCCTCACACAGCCATTTTGCTTTTTTGCATTCTTTTTCTTGGGAATGGTCTTAATCCCTGTCTCCTGTACAGTGTCACAAACCTCTATCCATAGTTCATCAGGCACTCTGTCTATCAGATCTAATCCCTTAAATCTATTTCTCACTTCCATTGTATAATTACAAGGGATTTGATTTAGGTCATACCTGACTGGTCTAGTGGTTTTCCCTACTTTCTTCAATTTCAGTCTGAATTTGGCAATAAGGAGTCCATGATCTGAGCCACCGTCAGCTCCAGGTCTTGTTTTTGCTGACTTTTCCATCTTTGGCTGCAAAGAATATAATCAACCTGATTTTGGAGTTGACCATCTGGTGATGTCCATGTGTAGAGTCTTCTCTTGTGTTGCTGGAAGAGGGTGTTTGTTATCAGCAGTGCGATCTCTTGGCAAAATTCTATTAGCCTTTGCCCTGCTCTATTCCGTACTCCAAGTCCAAATTTGCCTGTTACTCCAGGTGTTTCCTGACTGCCTACTTTTGCATTCCAGTCCCCTATAATGACAAGGACATCTTTTTTGGGTGTTAGTTCTAAAAGGTCTTGTAGGTCTTCATAGAACCATTCAACTTCAGCTTCTTTATCGTTACTGGTTGGGGCATAGGCTTGGATTATCGTGATATTTAATGGTTTTCCCTGGAAATGAACAGAGATCATTCTGTCATTTTTGATATTGCATCCAAGTACTTCATCTCAGACTCTTTTGTTGACTATGATGGCTACTCCATTTTTTCTAAGGGATTCCTGCCCACAGTAGTAGATATAATGGTCATCTGAGTTAAATTTACTCATTCTAGTCCATCTTAGTTTGCTGATTGCTAGAATGTCAACATTCACTCTTGCCATCTCCTGTTTGACCACTTCCAATTTGCCTTGATTCATGGACCTAACATTCCAGGTTCCTATGCAATATTGCTCTTTACAGCATCGAACCTTGCTTCTATTACCTGTCACTGGCCTTCTCTGTCCATGGGAATTCCAGGCAAGAATACTGGAGTGGGTAGCCTCTCCCTTTTTCAGGAAACTTCCTGACCCAGAGATCAAACCTGCATCTCCTGCATTGCAGGCAGATTCTTTACCATTTGAGCCACCAGAGAAGCCCAATTACTCTCAAAAGGAATTCTAAATCAATAGATATATTCATTTTCTCTTTTAAATGAAAATTACAATAAATAAGATTGATTAAAAAATAGATTTTATAATTCCAAGGACACATGCAAATATAATAGCAGGATGGATTGACATCATAGTAGGCTTGCATAAAATCCATTATCTTTCAGTTAATAGCTACCAATCACAATGGAAATTTGAAAGCCTAAAGTAATATATTAAGTTATTCACATGATTTTCAACTGGAATTCCTTTTTCTGAATTTGGAATGATAGTTATTATTTTATTTCCAGGATTGATGAGGCTCCCAGGAGAGCTGAAATAATTCTGAAAGAAACACATACCGAATAGTAATAGTAACATGATCAGATGTCAGTCTTTTTTTATATTACTAAATCTATAAAGTAATAATTTACTTAATAATTTCACTTCTTGTCTAGGTGAAGCACATTTATATTCAGTTATTCTCAGTTGCAGACTGCTTTGGTAATTTGTATGAGGAGGGTTTTGATGACAAGAATATGTAAGAAGAAATTCTCATTTGCCAGTTCAAGTCATGCCATATGAGAAATGTAAAAGATTTGACCATAAGTGTTTCATTGATAATATACAACTTGTGAATTAATAAAATATTTGAAGTAAATGTACCTGTGATTGAATATCAGTAATTAGCAAAGGTTTGGAATGTTTGTATGCTTACAGCTCCTAGAATAAAAGATAAATGCAAATTTAGTTGTGCAATAAGTGTATTGTCACATTTTCATTTCTGGATAAAATGCATTTGATGAAAAATAATAAGTCGCTCTTGGTAGAATACTTTGACTTACATTTGAAGATATTAATTTCTTCCATACTATTTCTTTCACTTTGAAGTGTATTGTTTTAAAAATATGTCACAGTGATCTTTCTATTTCTGTTTATGAAGTGACATATTTAAAGTAAGAGGAAAGCATTCTGTATAGTGTTAGTTACTCAGTCATGTCTGACTCTTTGTGACCCCAAGGACTGTAGCCTGCCAGCCTCCTCTGTCAATGGGATTTTCAAGACAAGAATACTGGAGTGGGTTGCCAACTGTATAGATTCACAGTTATCTATTTTTAACCAGGTTCTTATATTATCACCACTTCAGTTGTTTCCAGTCTTTATCCATAAGAAGTAATGCTTTAATCAGTAACTTATACATACATTGTTTTCTCATGTGTGTGTATACCTCTCAAAACACTCCCAGAAGTGAGGCAGTTGAATCAAAGAGTAAGTGTAATTGTTATTTTGATAAATATTTCCCAATTGATCTCCATGAGTTTTTCTTTTTTCCATTTCAGTTGCCTTCCAGAAGTGTATGAGCCGTGTTTAAAAATGGTACCAAGAATGTTTGTCCAATGTTTGGATTTTTGCCAGTCTGATAAGTGAAAATGGTATCTAAGTGTAGTAGAGTTTTAATCTGAATTTCTTATTGTCAACGAAGTTAACCTCCTTTCAGACGTTGGAGGGCCATTATATTTCTTTTTCAATGTAGATCCTCTTTATGTCTTGTCACAATTTGTTGCATTTTAAGTGTGTACTTTTGAAATTCTCTAATTATAAATTCTATGGGCAATTTTCCAGTTGTCCATTTAGACCATTAACTTTTTTTTAAAGATGTTTTTTGTTTTATTGATGTGGACCATTTTTAAAGTTTTTAATGAATTTGTTACAATTTGTATTTTTTAATTTGTTGCTTTTGTTTTATGTTTTGGCTTTTTGGCCCGAGGCATGTGAGGTCTTACCTTCCCACCAGGGATCAATCCTGCATCCCCTGCATTGGAAGGGGAAGTCTTTATCACTGGCCCACCAGGGAAATCCCCAGACCATTCACTTTTAAAAGATTGGGCTTCATGTTGATTTTGACAAAACCTCTTCAGACTAGCAATATACCTTAGGGAATCTCGTGTGATTGCTGTTGTTTAGTTACTAAGTCTTGTCAGACTCTTTGCTATGCTATTGACTGTAGCCCACCATTTTTCTCTGTCCATGGGATTTTTCCAGGCAAGAATACTGCAGTGGGTTGCCATTTCCTTCTCCAAGGGATCTTCCTGACCCAAGGATCAAATCCATGTCTCCTGCATTGGCAAGTGGATTCTTTACCCCTGACCCATCAGGGAAGTCTTATCTTATGCTTTTCTTCAAAACACTCTCTTCTCACAAACTCTTGATCATGTCCTCTACTCTGCTCGTAGGTGCTGAGGGCACAGGTGAGCAAACAGGGGTGGCATTAGAGTTGGGAGAGGTGGGATCAGATTTGTTCAGGAATATTTCAGACCTGCTGAAAAAGAGACTTATCAAATCAATAAACTAATATGAAGGTCTCTTTGGAGGCTAAAAAATAAATTATTTAATTGAAAATGATCTTTCTGAGTCATAAGATCAGACATGAAAGCTAGGGAAGTCTAAGTCTCATTCATGATGATTTTGAGGCTTTGTTTTGCTTAATTGTAATAACATATTTGAAATTAGATGTTATTTAATTACTATTCAAATAGTTTAGCATCCTTGTTAATATATAATGGTAAATATCTAGTTTGAATTTCAGCTTCAGTCTTTCCTAGTTAAGGATCTTGGACACATTACTTAAAAGATCTCAGACTTACTGTCCATAAGAAGTAAAATGGGGCTATTAATAATTATAATCACATAGGAATCTTAAAGTATTAAATAATGTGTGTAAATTTCTTAGGATTATACCTGCTGTCTCCTAAGCAAATACTGAGTGATACAGATGATAAATAGTATAAGTAATATCTAATAGATGATATAGGTGATTAATAATATTAATCACTGAACAAAGTTGCAAATTAGTTAAAAAGTGAGATTTAGAAACTTGTTACATTTAACTTCTAACATTAAGGTTGTTAAAGTCAATAATTAAATAGTTAAATCATATGATATGAAAAATTTTAATCCAATTTGAGAGCTAACTTTCATTATTAAAGAATGGTACTATGTATGCAAAAATTTAAATAATCAATTAATCATATACTTTTTTTAAAAATTCTAATTTTAATACATATCACCAACTCAATGGACAGGGGTTTGTGTGGACACTGGGAGTTGATGATGGACAGGGAGGCCTGGCATGCTGTGGTTCATGGGGTGGCAAAGAGTTGTATACAACTGAGTAACTGAACTGAACTGAACTGGAAAGAAATATTATTTCCTTGAAAAAATATAATAGCATCACCTACTGACTTTTAAAATTTAATTATTTTAAAAATCAAAAAAATAATATAATTTTTGGACCGATTCCTAAAAATACTTTTTGTATCACAGATAATTACATAAATATATACATAAAAATTCACACACACATACATGCACACATAGCAGAAGGAAAAAAAATTTATGAAACAAAATATGACTTTCCTTTGTGCATTATGCTATAATCCATTCTATTCAATTTGAACCCATTTTATTTCACATCTTCTAAATGATGGTCATGAAGACCATGCTAACTAAATTGATTTCACAAACTGGACTTGGTTTTATGACTTGCTGTTTGAAAAACAGTGCCCTAGTGTGTATCTTAGAGTATGTTAATAGTTATAACAATAAAAATTTCTATTTTAAACTAAATTTGAAAAACTTTGTCTCTAATAAAGTTAAATAGGTTTCTCTCATGAGAGACTTCCAAGGGTTTGATATTCTAAAACAAGAAGACGATTGATATAAAATATATCATTTTCTAATTGAATATGAGGTCGGAGGTCAGGACGGCGGCCAGGAGGACCTTCCCCCAGCCCGGAGGTCAGGGGCGCGGACTGGATGAGCTACCCTGTGTCCGAGATCAGGGGTGGCAGCTGCACTTTGCTGGAACAGCTGTGAAGAGAGACCCCAAGTCCAAGGTAAGAGAAACCCAGAAGCACAGCAGAGAGGAGCTGCCCCATGCCTGACGAGCGGAGCTGTGCTGGCACAGGAGGGCCAAGAGGAGCTACTCCACGATCAAGGTCAGGAGGGACGGCTGTGAGGATATACCGGTCGTCCAAGGTAAGAAGAAGCGGCTGCACTTTGCTGGAGCAGACGTGAAGAAGTATCCCACTTCAGAGGTAGGAGAAACCCAATCAAGAGAATAAGTGTTGTGAAAGGGCATCAGAGGGCAGACATACTAGAACCAATCTGATCACACGGAGCACAGCCTTGTCTAACTCAATGAAACTAAGCCATGTCGTGTGGGGCCCCCCAAGATGGAAGGGTCATGGTGGAGAGGTCTGACAGAATGTGGTCCACTGGAGAAGGGAATGGCAAACCACTTCAGTATTCTTGCCTTGAGAACTCCATGAACAATATGAAAAGGCAAAAAGATAGGACACTGAAAGATGAACTCCCCAGGTCGGTAGGTGCCCAATATGCTACTAGAGATCAGTGGAGAGATAATTTCAGAAAGAATGAAGGGATGGAGCCAAAGCAAAATCAATGCCCAGCTGTGGATGTAACTGGTAATAGAACCAAGGTCCGATGTTGTAAAGAGCAATATTGCATAGGAACCTGGAATGTTAGGTCCATGAATCAAGGCAAATTGGAAGTGGTCAAATAGGAGATAGAAAGAGTGAACATTGACATTCTAGGAATCAGCGAACTAAGATGGATTGGAATGGGTGAATTTAACTCAGATGACCATTATATCTACCATTATATCTACTACTGTGGGCAGGAATCCATTAGAAGAAATAGCCATCATGGTAAACAAAAGAGTCTGAAATGCAGTACTTGGATGCAATCTCAAAAATGATAAACTCCTTCTTGCCAAATTCAGACTGAAATTGAAGAAAGTAGGGAAAACCACTAGACATTCAGGTATGACCTAAATCAAATCCTTTGTAATTATACAGTGGAAGTGAGAAATAGATTTAAGGGACTAGATCTGATAGACAGAGTGCCTGATTAACTATGGATGGAGGTTTGTGACATTGTACAGGAGACAGGGATTAAGACCATTCCCAAGAAAAAGAATGCAAAAAAGCAAAATGGCTGTGTGAGGAGGCCTTACAAATAGCTGTGAAAAGAAGAGAAGCCAAAAGCAAAGGAGAAAAGGAAAGACTTTCCTATCTGAATTCCAAAGAATAACTAGGAGAGATAAGAAAGCCTTCCTTAGTGATCAATGCAAAGAAATAGAAACAAATAAGAGAATGGGAAAGACTAGAGATCTCTTCAAGAAATTAGAGATATGGAGGGGATATTTCATGCCAAGATGGGCTCAATAAAGGACAGAAATGGTATGGACCTAACAGAAGCAGAAGATATTAATTAGAGTTAGCAAGAATACACAGAAGTTTACAAAAAAGATCTTCACAACTCAGATAATCCCAATGATGTGATTACTCACACTCAGCTGGAGCCAGACATCCTGGAAGGTGAAGTCAAGTGGGCCTTAGAAAGCCTCACTACAAAAAAAACTAGTGGAGGTGATGGAATTCCAGTTGACCTATTTCAAATCCTAAACGATGATGCTGTGAAAGAGCTACACTCAATATGCCAACAATTTGGAAAACTCAGCAATGGCCACAGGACTGGAAAAAGTCAGTTTACATTCCTATCCCAAAGAAAGGCAATGCCAAAGAATGCTCAAACTACCGCACAATTGCACTCATCTCACAGGCTAGTAAAATAATGCTCAAAATTCTCCAAGCCAGGCTTCAGCAACACATGAACCATGAACTTCCGCATATTCAAGCTGGTTTTAGAAAAGGCAGAGGAACCAGAGATCAAATTGTCAACATTTGCTGGATTATCAAAAAAGCAAGAGTGTTCTAGAAAAACATTTACTTCTGCTTTATTGACTATGCCAAAGCCTTTGTCGATCACAATAAACTGTGGAAAATTCTTAAAGAGATGGGAATACCAGACCATCTGACCTGTTTCTTGAGAAATCTGTATGCAGGTCAGGAAGCAACAGTTAGGACTGGACATGGAATAACAGACTAATTCCAAATAGGAAAAGGAGTATGTCAAGGCTATATATTGTCACCTTGCTTATTTAACTTATGCAGAGTACATCATGAGAAATGCTGGGCTGGAAGAAGCACAAGCTGGAATCAAGATTGCCAGGAGAAATATCAATAACCTCAGATATTCAGACAACACCATCCTTATGGCAGAAAGTGAAGAGGAACTAAAGAGCCTCTTGATGAAAGTGAAAGAGGAGAGTGGAAAAAGTCGGCTTAAGGCTCAATATTAAGAACTAAGATCATGGCATCCAGTCCCATCATTTCATGGGAAATAGATGGGGAAACAGTGGAAAAAGTGTCAGACTTCATTTTTTGCAGGCTCCAAAATCACTGCAGATGGTGATTGCAGCCATGGAATCAGAAGATGACTAATCCTTGGAAGGAAAGTTATGCCAACCTGGATAACATATTGAAAAGCAGAGACATTACTTTGCCAACAAAGCTTCATCTAGTCAAGGCTATGGTTTTTCTAGTAATCATGTATGGATCTGAGAGTTGGACTGTGAAAAAGGCTGAGCACTGAAGAATTGATTCTTTTGAATTATGGTGTTGGAGAAGACTCTTGAGAGTCCCTTGGGCTACAAGAAGATTTAACCAGTCCATCCTAAAGGAGATCAGTTGTGGGTGCTCATTGGAAGAACTGATTTTGAAGCTGAAACTCCAATACTTTGGCCACCTCTTGCAAAGAGTTGACTCATTGGAAAAGACCCTGATTCTACGAACGATTGAGGGCAGGAGGAGAATGGGAAGACATAGGATGAGATGGTTGATTGGCATCACCGACTCGATGGACATGGGTTTGGGTGGACTTTGGGAGTTTGTGATGGACAGGGAGGCCTGGTGTGCTGTGGGTCATGGGGTCACAAAGAGTCAGACACGACTGAGCGACTGAACTGATACTGAATTGAATATGAGACTGTGGAAAAGAACATTTACTCTTCTTTCCTTTCTTCCTGCCTTTCTTTTATCACGTTTTCTTATTTTCTTTCTTCTTTTCTCTCTTCCTTTATTTCCAGGAACAGCCTTCATGGAAAGGCAACATATATTTTGCAGTAAGATGGTTGAGAGCAGATTTCATTTCTGAAATACTGTAAACATGAAATTAGTACAAAATTTTATAAAACACTGTCCTAAGCCTATAAATCTAATGCCTAAGTTCTAAGAATAAATATGTCAGTATCACATAAGTTATTTTAAATTGGCTGTCTGCCACTTTACACATTGACATTAAAATAAAAAGTCACAGAATAAAGGCTGATTTGGAAAAAAAAAGTTTGTAGAAAATATACTGCATACACTTTCACAACAACAAAAACAAAAGAAACTCAGGTTATGTTATCTATAGCAAATCTAACTCTTTTGCATTTTCATTTGCCCAAATCACATGTTTCTACTTGTGAACTTTCAATTTGCCAAACCAAATTGCTCTAACTCTCTGACAGCATCAACTCTTTCATCCCATTGTTTTTTTCTCATTTTAACACACATTTATTTCCTATTCCCTGTGGGAGGATCACACATACAGCATATGCTCACATTACAAAATCATATCTAGGCTATAGATAAATATTTATTGTTACAATCCATTAGTCTACTTAGATACCAGTCATATTTGCTGAGTCCATTTGATAGTATTCTACAGATTAGAGAAGTTTTACATTGTTGTTTTTCAAAATATTTATAGTTGGCTGCACTGTTCTGAGATGTAGCACATGGGATCTTTCAGCTGCAGCATGCAAACTCTTAGTTGCAGCATGTGGGTCTAGTTCCCTGACCAGGGATCAAACCCAGGCCCTTTGCATTGGGAGCATGGAGTCTTAGCCACTGGGCCACTAGGGAAGTCCTTATGTTGTTTTTATTTATTTATTTTTATTTACATTATTGTGTTGGCTTTGCCATTCATTGACATGAATCCACCATGGGTAAACATGTGTTCTCCTTCCAGAAAACCCCTCCCACCTCCCTCCCGATTCCATCCCTCTGGGTCATCCTGGTGCAATGAATAATCACTATTTATTTGTACCACAAAAGAAAAAAAGGGAGATAAGATAAGATCAGAACTAATGTTTATTATATGCCTACTATATACCAAAGTCCTTTTCTTCATCAATGCATCATCTCTCTGTCTTCTATTCTACAAATTTGTACTTTGTTAATACCTATTTATACAGTTTTCATTCCAGTCCCAAAGAAGGGCAATACTAAAGAATGTTCAAACTACCATACAGTTTTTCTCATTTCTCATGCTAGCTTAGGCTCAAAATTCTCCAAGCTAGGCTTTAGCAGTATGTGAACTGAGAACTTTCAGATATACAAGCTGGGTTTAGAAAAGACAGAGGAATCAGAGATCAAATTGCCAACATTCGTTGAATCATGGAGAAAGCAAGGGAATTCCAGAAAAGCATCTACTTCTTCTGCACTGACTATGAAAAATCCTACGACTGTGTGGATCACAACAAACTCTGGAAAATTCTTAAAGAGATGGTAATCCCAGACTACCTTACCTGCCTCCTGAGAAACCTATATGTGGGTCAAGAAGCAACAGTTAGAACCAGACATGGAAAAACTGGTTAAAAATTGGGACAACCCTGTATCTTGTCACCCTGCTTATTTAACTTCTATACAGGCTGCTGCTGCTGCTGCTGCTGTTAAGTCTCTTCAGTTGTGTCCGACTCTGTGGGACTCCATAGATGGCAGCCCACCAGGCTCCCCCTTCCCTGGGATTCTCCAGGCAAGAACAGAGTGGGTTGCCGTTTCCTTCTCCAATAGATGAAAGTGAAAAGTGAAAGTGAAGCCACTCAGTCATGTCCAACTCTTACCGACACCATTGACTGCAGCCTACCAGGCTCCTCCTTCCATGGGATTTTCTAGGCAAGAGTACTGGAGTGAGGTGCCATCACCTTCTCTGCTACATCATGCAAAATGCCAGGCTAGATGACTCGCAGCTGGAATCAAGATTGCTGTGGGAAATATCAGATATGCAGATGATATCATTCTGCCATTTCTAATGGTAGAAAGTGAAAAGGAACTAAACAGCCCTTGATGAGGGTGAAAGAGAAAAGTGAAAATACTGGCCTAAAACTAACATTCGAAAAAACCAAGATCATGGCGTCTGGTCACATCACTTAAAGGCAAATAAAAGGATAAAAAGTAGAAACAGCGATTTTATTTTATTTTCTTAGGCTCTCAAAATCACTGCAGATAGCAACTGCAACCACGAAATTAAAAGATGCTTGCTCCTTGGAAGAAAAGCTATGACAAACCTAGACAGCATATAAAAAAGCAGAGACATTACTTTGCTGACAAAGCTCCATATAGTCAAAGCTATGATTTTACCAGTAGTCATGCACAGATAGGAGACTTGGACCATAAAGAAGGCTGAACGCCAAAGAATTGATGCTTTTGAACTTCTGTGTTGGAGAAGACTCTTGAGAGTCCCTTGGACAGCAAGAAAATCAAACCAACCCATTCTAAAGGAAATCAGTCCTGAATAGTCATTGGAAGGACTGATGCTGAAGCTGAAGCTCCAATATTTTGGCCACCTGATGTAAAGGGTCAACTCTTTGGAAAAGACACTAATGCTGGGAAAGACTGAAGGTGAAAGGAGAAGGGGGCAGCAGAGGAAGTGATGGTTAGATAGCATCACAGACTCAATGGCCATGAATTTGAGCAAACTCTGAGAGATAGTGGAGAACAGAGGAGCCTGGTGTGCTGTACAGCTCATGGGGTCGACAGAGTCAGAAGCGACTTAGTGACTGAACAATTCCAACAATTTAAACAAAGCAAACCAAAATGCTAGACTCCATGATGCCTTTCTCCGCAGACTTCTGCACTGACTGCTTTAAAGTACAACATGAGGAGGGATACGTGATACATTTTTTTCCTGTCTATTTAAAATGTGATGGCAGTTAGAAGGGAAAGAGAAAAATGTTTAACTGTTCTTTTTGAAGTGAGCACATAAGCACCATTAAAAATATTGATGACTCATAAATGATTTTTAAGTGTGTGTATATATGTATGTTGAGAAAAGGTAACTTTTAATTACACATGCTTTGGACAATAGAGATACTAAATATTCTAAAAGTCTGTCAAAACACAGTTTAGTTTGAGTGATAATGACTAGCATTTGTAGCATTTCTAGAGGAAGCCTAGGACTTACCTAAAACTTTGGAATCATTCTACATGAGGTCATACTGCTAGCACTGTTATAGAGTGAGAAGATACTGGGACTTAAGTTTAATTTAATTTTTCTAACCATAAAACAACCCGAAATATAAAATACCCAACTTTGGAGTAAGAGAAAAAGGCTTCAGATAGTCATTAAAATGTCTATAAGGTAGAAGAGAGTGAAAGGATGTGCTTGGTCTACTTTCTTAGCGCTGACTCAGGGTCTTTGTAAAGGAAGCCTTTCATATATGATAGTCTTGTCTTTCCAAATGTTTGCTTCTATCTACTGACCTTACAGGGTTGTAGTGTGGATACTATGACTGGGATGGTGCCAGGCTGGTTAACTCATTTTTGCTAGGACCATTATTGATCAAGCAAGTAAATTCAACAACCATTGGAGGGGGAAAAATACAGAGAAGGAATAACAGCAAAAAACACTGGCCAAAAAGACTGTCAGAAGATACAGGAAGGCTGATGAGATATTTAGGAAGAATTCTGAAAGACAGACGACTTCAAAAAATGAAAAATCTTTGCTCTGGTCACCTTAATTTATGATTGCTCCCTATTCCTGACCTTCCCAGTCAATATGGATGAGACAAGCTAGGATTACACTTAATTTTTTTATGTCCCAGAACATCTCTCAAAAATTTTTTTTAAATTCAAATAAGAGTAGTGTATTAAAATTTTACTTAGGATTCAAATGTGGCCCTCATTCCAGGCAAGGCAATGAAAGTAATCTGATATGTAAAGACCTGAACAAGAGCTGTAGGATCTCTTCAATAGCCATTTCCTATATCCTGGCGATAGCCACAAATACAAAATGTAATAGCCTCACCTATAGTTTTTACTTTTGTCTCTTATAGACATATGGTTTGCATTTTGTGCAGATGAATAATATTTGTGCACTTTTATTAAACTTGTTTTTTTCTTTTTCTTTTTGCTGCCTCAGTCCTCTTTTTGGAATACATCTGTATGCAGGGTGTCTAGTAATATTGAGAGTCATACCTTCCATGGTTCTTTGCCATTGCATGATGAAACTCTCTATTTATATTAAAATGAAGTTGTTCCTAGGGGAGACATAGAACAGAATGAAACAACAAACAGAGCTTTAGAGATAGAATACGTGAAGTGACAGTGATGGCAAGATGGTAGCTTTGTTATGGAGGGGCCCAGAGGACTACAGCAAGATTATAGTGTGAGCCACAGTGGCTTGGACTTGGCAGCTCTCATAGGTTTAAGTACTCACAATTCAGAAGCTAATTAAATAATTTTTCATCTTGCACATTTTGACTTGTTGTGTCATTGCAATAATATGTTGTTGGCTGATGGTGGAGGGATTTATTCTTTTCCTCCTGTTAACAGAATGAAGCATTTTATCAGATAATAGCATTTCTTCATGTAATTGAACTCAGAGCAATATTGTGATGCAATGATCTACTTACTCCAAGTAATGAGAGGGTAAGCCATGAAAATCACATTAACATTGATGTCCGGGTGTGAAAAAAAAGAAAAGGAAAAATATGAATTGAAGTACTAAATTTCTCTCCTTGAAGACCAATTTTCATGGCAATGGAGTGGATGCAACAGGGTTTCCTTGGAATCGCTGAGGCCATGCAGCCATGTGTCCATGAAGAAAGCAGTCAATGAATGAAGTGAAGAAAGACTTTCGCTTTGCTCTTCAGGTACATAATCTTGTGAGAGGAATTTTACCTCTTTTGATGCAAGTGTATTGTATATTAAATACCATATTGGATTAGTGATCTCAAGTTTCTTTCCAGAACTAAAACCTTAATAGAATTTCAGATTGAGCAAAAGTTCAAAATGTTATTTATTAGAAGAGCTCCAAATTGATCATGGTCTGGGTGCTTTGTTAAGATTAAATATTAGTTAAGAATCACCAAATAAGTAAAACATACATCCAGGCTATTATTTTATGGTCTTAATTGTTTATGTATTAGATGATCTTTCTCTGAGAATTTTGGAAGAGAATTCTATGGGCTCTCCATCAGTTAATATTTGCCTACAGAGGAATTGATCTTTAATTCAGGAGTAGGTTCTTCTCTGAATTTTTTTTTTAATGACAGATGTAAACCCTCTACCAAATCAGCTATTGATTAAACTACATAGGTCTATATTTCACCTTGAAGATGTTCTTGTTGCTTAGTCCCTAAATTGCGTCCAACACCTTTGTGATCCCATGGACTGTAGCTCACAAGGCTCCTCTGGCCATGAGATTTCCCAGGCAACAATACTGGAGTGGGTTTCATTTCCTTCTCCAGGAGATTTTCCTGACCAAGGGGTTAAACCTGAAGCTCCTGCATTGTCAGGTGGATTCTTTACCCTTGAGCCAGCTGGGAAACCCACCCTGAATATAAATAATGTGAACTCTGAATGCTTGTTAAAAGTGTAACTTTGAACGCATTGCTTTCCAATATTGTGCAAAAGATCTGCAGACAAAAACAGTCTATAGAAAGAATGGCATAAGAGATGACATCTATCCACATCTATCCATCCTTTCCACACTTTAAAACCACTACTAGATTTGGTCAAATCAGAGGACATGTTATGTCCTGAATAGTATTGTATTGACCCCCATAGAGCTGCCTTTGCTGAAATGTTGTTTATAGAATGATGCTGACAATGCTATGAAACTTTGATTGTGCATACTCCAAAACTGCAGTTGAGGGTATAAGCCAGTATATTACATGGTGTTGGTTTTATGATGACCATGGGGAGAAATTTCTGTCGGATATTAGTAACAGCAATAATTTTGCTTCTCCAAACAACTGTTCTTATTTTATCTTATATTTCTTGTAAACTGTGTAACTGATCAGCATTCTGTTTTCTCACTGACTGTTAGAAAGCTTAGGGCCACGTCTGTAGCCCACCACTACTAAGTCTGTATGGTATGAATTTTTTTTAGGGTTCTCATTCCTAGTTTTATTTTATAACCCTACCAATAGTTTTCTTTTCTTTATCTCCCTTACTTTTTTTCCCTATTGAATTATAATCTGTATTTTATTTTTTTAATTAATTAATTTTTTCTTGACATTATTGTGTTGGTTTTGCCATACATTGACATGAATTCACAATGGGTATATATGTGTTCCCCTTCCAGAGCCCCCCTCCCATCTCCCTCCCGATTCCATCCCTCTGGGTCATCCCGGTGCACCAGCCCTGAGCACCCTGTATCATGCATCAAACCTGGGCTGGCGATTCATTTCACATATGATAATTTACAAGTTTCAATGTCATTCTCCCTTATCATCCCACCCCCCTCTCCCACAGAGTCCAAAAGACTGTTCTATACATCCGTGTCTCTTTTGCTGTCTCGCATACAGGGTTATCATTACCATCTTTCTAAATTCCATATATATGCGTTAGTATATTGTATTGTTGTTTTTCCTTCTGGCTTACTTCACTCTGGATAATAGGCTCCAGTTTCGTTCACCTCAGTAGAACTGATTCAAATGTATTCTTTTTAATGGCTGAGTACTATTCCGTTGTGTATATGTACCACAGCTTTCTTATCCATTCATCTGTTGATGGACATCTAGGTTGCTTCCATGCCCTGGCTATTGTAAACAGTGTGGTGATGAACATTGGGGTACACGTGTCTCTTTCAATTATGGTTTCCTTGGTGTGTATGCCCAGCAGTGGGATTGCTGGGTCATATGGCAGTTCTATTTACAGTTTTTTAAGGAGTCTCCACACTGTTCTCCATAGTGGCTGTACTAGTTTGCATTCCCACCAACAGTGTAAGAGGGTTCCCTTTTCTCCACATCCTCTCCAGCATTTATTGCTTGTAGACTTTTGGATAGCAGCCATTCTGACTGGTGTAAAGTGGTACCTCATTGTGGTTTTGATTTGTATGTCTCTGATAATGAGTGATGTTGAGCATCTTTTCATGTGTTTGTTAGCCATTTTTATGTCTTCTTTGGAGAAATATCTGTTTAGTTCTTTGGCCCACTGTTTGATTGGGTTGTTTTCTGGAATTGAGCTGCAGGAGTTGCTTGTATATTTTTGTATCTCCCCTACTTTTAATTCAAGTTATCCCTTTATCTTATTTTTCTTTTCAACCTGACAGAAACATTTCTGCAACTAGGTGACATCTATCTATTTCTATATCTCTCTTAAATACAAATGTATATATTTATTATCACAGATTTAATATTTCTTATAAATATATTTATTTATTTATTATTATAGATTTATTATTCCTTATGATTCTGTAGCTGCTAAGAGGATTCAATGCTGGATTCTCTTATGCTCATCATTGCAACTGCATTTAAGTGAAGATTACTTTCACAGGAAGGTTCAAGATGGCCTTACTTACTCAGAAGTTGTTTCTTTCTTGTAGCATCCCTCAGTTCTTCTCCACAGGGCCTTTCATCTTCTCGTAGGCTAGACTAATTTCTTCCCATTGCCATTTTGGGGCGTTTTCCAAGGAAAAGATGCTCCAAGGTTCTTGAGGTTTAGGCTTTGGAACCCAATGTAATTTCTGCTGCAGCTTAGTAGAAAGCAATCAGGCCAGCCCAGACTCAAATCATAGTGAGATTAACTCTGTCTCCTGTCAGGAGAAGCTGCAAACCATTTGTGAACCTAATCTGTGTACCATAGTAATATTGCTCACCGAAACAGAGGTGTCCTGACTGAGTGTGCTGTGTATTTTTGAAAATGTGCTTCCGGTGTTCATTGCAGTGCTATTTACAGTAGCTAGAACATGGAAGCAACCAGATGTCCATCGACAGATGAATGGATAAAGAAGTTGTGGTACACAGTGGAATATTACTGAGTCATAAAACAGAATGCATTTGAGTCAGTTCTAATGAGGTGGATGAATCTAGAACCTGCTATACAGAGTGAAGTAAGTCAGAAAGAGAAAGATAAATATCATATTCTTATGCATATATACAGAATCTAGAAAAATGGTACTGAAGAATTTTCTTACAAGGCAGCAGTGGAGAAACAAACATAGAGAATAGACTTATGGACATGGGGAGAGGGGAGGAGAGGGTGGGGTGTATGGAAAGAGTAACATGGAGACTTACATTGCCATATGTAAAATAGACAGCCAAGGGGAATTTGCTGTATGGCTATGGAAACTCAAACAGGGGTTCTGTATCAATCTAAAGGGGTGGTACGGGGAGGCAGATGGGAGGGAGGTTCAAAAGGAAGGGGATATATGTGTATCTATGGCTGATTCATGTGGAGGTTTGACAGAAAGCAACAAAATTCTGTAAAACAATTATCCTTCAACAACAACAAAAAAATAATTTAAAAAAAAGGAGGAAAGGGAACAGTATCCTGATAATGTTTATCATTTGTTGAGTGTGTGTTATGTGCCAG
This sequence comes from Antilocapra americana, assembly GCA_007570785.1. Taxonomy (NCBI): domain Eukaryota; kingdom Metazoa; phylum Chordata; class Mammalia; order Artiodactyla; family Antilocapridae; genus Antilocapra; species Antilocapra americana. The sequence goes on from ML662441.1 coordinate 3,519,480, forward strand.
GAACTGTTGCCAAGCATTTTCTTTGAATTATCAGGTAAATTTTCTGACAAACCAATGAGGTACAGGTCCTATTACTGTCTCCTTTTACAGATATGAAAATCAAGGCTCACAGAGTTCATATAACTAGCCTAAAGTCTTCATAGCTATTTGGTGAAGGAGCAGGAGTTCAATACCAGGCCTGTATTACTCCAAAAGTGCATGCTTTTTACGGGTAAATTACATCCCCAGTCGTTTCATGCATTTTTCATGGGGATGGTGCTGAGTCATCTGGCTCACTGGTTTTCTGGCTCGGCTCACTGAGCAGTGCCAGACCCAGTGTGTCTTCTGCACTCTCTGTTCCTCCCTGCCCTGGTTTTCTAGCATAGTGCAGCCACTCTATCACCTTTCTTTCCATTGGTGGTTGAGTAGCTTCTTATGGACTGTTCTGTGATACCGTAGAAGTCTGGTAAGTTTGCCAGGGAGTAAAAGGGCGTTTGTTCAGGACTATAATGTTTTCTGAAAGGGATGTTCACTTACAGATCTGACTGTTTTTATGAGCCTCTTCTATATCCTGTGATTGGAAGAATGCTTCATTGAGTAACACCTCCATGGAGTTTCACTGTATGTGCGTTTATGTTTAAAGATTTGGCAATAAAAAACACTCAAATTATTGATAATACATAATTAATATAAAATAAATAATATGTGTTTTAAAATAAAATTCACCACCATAAAAAGAAAAATGTGCTTCCCCTGGTGTGGGGACAGCTGATGTACCCAAAGTTGCTGAAATCTGCTCCTCTTGGCTCAGCTCTTGAAATCTTGCTTCCACCACTAGATATTGAACTTTAGGACTCATCTGCTTCTCCAGAATTCCTGCTACTTTTTACCTTATCCTTCTCTACGTCCATTTCTATGTTCTGCCCATTTTACTGAAAGGGTTGTGAGCTAAGTTGTTTCCCTTAAAAAGGTATGTTTAAGTCCTGACTCTCAGTACCTCAGCATGTGACCTTATTTGGAAATAGGGTCTTTACAGAGGTAATCAAGTTGAAAGGATGTCTTTGTGTGTCCTAAACTAATATAACAGGTATCCTTATAAAAAAACAGAGAATTTGGACAAAGAAGCACACAGAGGGAAGATGATGTGAGGAGACACAAGAGAAGCACTATGAGGAAACCAAGGATTGGAATGAATGATGCATCTGCAAGCCACAGAAAGTCATGCTAAAGATGCCAGCAAACCACCAGAAGCAAGCAAGAATTTTCCTACAGGTTTCAGAGGGAGCATGGCTCTGCTGCTTAACAGTGCAATATTGGGTTTCTAATGTCCAGAGCTGTAAAGCTAATATCTGTTGTTTTAAGCTACTCAGTGTGTAGAAGTTTGTTATGGCAGCCCTGGCAACCTAATACAGAGAGTTCGCCTTGGAATTCTGACTCTTAAGCTGCTTGGACTGATGTCTGCATACCAACTGTTTTCCATGTCAGTTCATTCTTTGGAAAGGCCATCCTAAACATTGCATCTACATCTCAATTTGTCATATTTGAGTTATTGCCTGGCACTTCAAGAATATGTCCTGGTAACTCACATTTTACAGTCCTTTTAGTCCTTAGTCCTCAGTGCCTAAATCTCAGAAGAAAGCAAAGGTTTAATTTTATTAGAATATAAATTTCAATGTTATTAGAAATGATGGCCATTTTCAGCAGTACCTTGAAGGAAGACATACAGGAAAACTTCCATATTTTAATATCCAATGAAAAGGCAGAGTCCACAAAAGTGATAACATAGAATTTTACTTTAAATAAGTAATTAAAACAAACACCAACATCTAGATAAATCATAAAACAAATACGGCATGAATACATTATTATATTATAAAAAACAGAATAATAATGAAAAAAGCATTTGGTTTCCCAAGTTTTCCTTGCATATCACTTAATTTTTAAATAGATTTTCCTCTAAATTTATGCTAGCAAAATGAAGCAGCCTATTGGCATTAATCTATAGAATATTTGATGCCTCTGTAAAAATCAGAATGGATAAACTGAGAGCATTCATTGAGATGGCAAAACCAGGTAAAATAATCACTTTCGTTATAGTATAAATAGCAAAGGAGTTTGCATAAGCAGTGAGACTTCTGAATGAAGAAAAAGTCATTTTATTGAAGCTGAAAACATATGATGAAAGAGTGAGCTTGGCTTATTCTGGTCTAGGTTAAGCACAAAGCCAACCTTTCAGTTATTGTTGAATTAGAAGATTAAAAATCTTCAGGAAGTTTCCTTTAAGTACAAAAATTATAAAATGTAAGTTTTTAAGCAAAAGTTGTGAGCTGAGAAACTGTTTTCCCATAATATTATTATAGCAAAAATAGTCAATTTAATACTTAAAGAAAAATGATAGTGTTTTAATGGAGATATATTGAAGCTATACTGAAACAAATTTCTTTTATTTATATTTTCAGTTATTTGGCACTAATACATGTGACAGTTAATGTATGTAAGTGTTAATATACTGTGGTGTCTATGTGAGATTGGTGTCTATGTGAGATTCCTTGAAAATGCTTTCATAGCATCAGAATAATTATACAAATCTATTTTTTATAAAAATTTTCTGTATTCTAGGTATGTTATTTGTTTATCACTACATATTTTCTTGCCTAAAGATCCACATTAAATCATTTTTCTTAAAGATCTATGTGTTCCTATCACTTTACATTTGATATTAATTCAAAAATTTTATTTGATTGTCTTTACTTTACATTGCCATTTATTTATTTCTTTTACCACCCATCCCTCTAACATCTATCTCTCTCTCTCTCTCCACCAACTCACACACTGTTATATTTTATTTTACATGGAAACATAATCTATCATTACATCAATGAATGACAAAGCTGGGTTTTCCAGAGCTTTGTCATCAGATTATGACATTATTACCTCACATTAAATAAATAAATGAATTAGCATATTTAGAGGACAGAGATTGAGAGATTTTTGAAGTGTTTATTTTATCGTGGATATTCGAGGCAGCTTCAAAAATCATTAAACTACTTGTTGCTCCAGTACATGATCTTCTATTCAACATATGAAGTTTAAAATCTCCATATTCAACTGAGCATATTTTAAAAAGCACATAACTCAATGAAAGATGTTAGTTAAGAAAAAAAACAATCCCCAAAACAAGCAGTGTTCTCCATATTTAAGGACAGCTGTCCTGCTCCCTGTAACTGAGATTCCCTCCCTGACCTGGAATTGGAGTGGAAAGAGTGAGGAGAGATGAGACAGCCTTGGAAATTGCCACTTCCAGGAGCATAGGGAAGATGAGTTGTTTTTCCAGTCTTTCCTTTTGTCAGTTCAGTTCTGTTCAGTTGCTCAGTAATGTCCAACTGTTTGAGATCCCATGGACTGCAGCATGCCAGGCCTCCATGTCCATCACCAAACTCCGGGAGGAGTTTACTCAAACTCATTTCCATTGAGTCTGTGATGCCATCCAGCCATCATCTGTCGTTCACTTCTCCTCCTACCCTCAATCTTTCTCAGAATCAAAGTCTTTCCAAATGAGTCAGCTCTTTGCATCAGGTGGCCAAAGTATTGGAGTTTCAACTTCAACGTCAGTCCTTCCCATGAACACTCAGGACTGATCTCATTTAGGATGGACTGTTTGAATCTCCTTGCAGACCAAGTGACTCTCAAGAGTCTTCTCCAACACCACAGTTCAAAAGCATCAATTCTTCAGCATTGAAGTAAGTCCAACTCTCACATCCATACATGACCACTGGAAAAACCATAGCTTTGACTAGATGGACTTTTGTTGCCAAGGAATGTCTCTGCTTTTTAATTTGCTGTCTAAGTTGGTCATAACTTTCCTTCCAAGAAGTAAACCTCTTTTAATCTCATGGCTGCAGTCACTATCTGCAGTGATTTTGGAATCCTCCAAAATAAAGTCTGCCACTGTTTCACCATCTATTTCCCATGAAGTGATGTGACCTGATGCCATGATCTTAGTTCTCTGAATGTTGAGCTTTAAGCCAACTTTTTCACTCTCCTCTTTCACTTTCATCAAGAGGCTCTTTAGTTCTTCTTCACTTTCTGCCATAAGGGTGGTGTCATCTGCATATCTGAGGTTATTGATATTTCTCCTGGCAATCTTGATTCCAGCTTATGCTTCTTCCAGCCCAGCGTTTCTCATGATGTACTCTGCATATGAGTTAAATAAGCAAGGTGGCAATATACAGCCTTGACGTGCTCCTTTTCCTATTTGGAACCAGTCTGTTTTTCCATGTCCAGTCCTAACTGTTGCTTCCTGACCTGCATACAGGTTTCTCAAGAGGCAGGTCAGGTTGTCTGGTATTCCCATCTCTTTCAGAATTTTCCACAGTTTACTGTAATCCACACAGTCAAAGGCTTTGGCATAGGCAATAAAGCAGAAATAGATGCTTTTCTGGAACTCTCTTGCATTTTTGATGATCTAGCAGATGTTACCAATTTGATCTCTGGTTTCTCTGCTTTTTCTAAAACCAGTTTGAACATTTGGAAGTTCACGGTTCCATATTGCTGAAGCCTGGCTTGGAGAATTTTGAGCATTATCTTGCTAGTTTGTGAGATGAGTGCAATCGTGTGGTAATTTGAGTATTTTTTGGCATTGTCTTTCTTAGGGATTGGAATGAAAACTGACCTTTTCCAGTCCTGTGGCCTGGAAAAAAAACTCATTGCTGAGTTTTCCAAATTTTCTGACATATTGAGTGCAGCACTTTCATAGCATCATCTTTTAGGATTTAAAATAGCTCAACTGGAATTCCATCACCTCCACTAGCTTTGTTTGTAGTGATGCTTCCTAAGGCCCACTTGACTTCACATTCCAGAATGTCTGGCTCTCAGTGAGTGATCACATCATCATGATTATCTAGGTTGTGAAGATCTTTTTTGTACAGTTATTCTGTGTATTCTTGCCATCTCTTCTTACTATCTTCTCTTTCTGTTAGATCCACACCATTTCTCTCTTTTGCTGAAGCCACCTTTGCATGAAAAAAAAAAGCCACTATTATCTTTTACCTGAGAAGGATATTGTTTCCTTGATATCTCTAATTTTCTTGAAGAGCTCTCTAGTCTTTCCCATTCTATTGTTTTCCTTTATTTGTTTGCACTGATCACTGAGGAAGGCTTTCTTATCTCTCTTTGCTATTCTTTGGAAATCTGCATTCAAAATTGGAGAAGGAAATGGCAACCCACTCCACTGTTTTTGTCTGGAGAATCCCAGGGACGGGGGAACCTGGTGAGCTGCCATCTATGTGGTCGCACAGAGTCGGACACGACTAAAGCGACTTAGCAGCAGCAGCAGAGGCATTCAAATGAGTATATCTTTTCTTTGTTCCTTTGCTTTTTGCTTTTCTTCTTTTCACAGGTATTTGTAAGGCCTCCTAAGACAGCCATTTTGATTTTTTGCATTTCTTTTTCTTTGGGATGGTCTTGCTCCATGTCTCCTGTAAAATGTTATGAACCTCTGTCCATAGTTCATCAGGCACTCTATCAGATCTAGTCCCTTAAATCTATTTCTCACTTCCACTGTGTAGCACTGGAGCGGTGAGCAAGGGAGAGGAGATACACCATGTCCAAGTTCAGGAGTGGTGCCTGAGAGGAGCTACCCCATGTCTGAGGTCATGAGGGGCAGCCATAAGGAGATATCCCACATCCAAGGTAAGGAGCAGCAGTTGCATTTTGCTGGAACAGCTGTGAAGAGATACTTCATGTCCAAGATAAGAGAAACCCCAGTAAGATAGTAGCCCCTGAGACAGGGCATCAGAGGGCAGACAGACTGAACCACAATCACAGAAAACTAATCAATCTGATCACATGGACCACAGCCTTGTCTAAATCGATGAAACTAAGCCAAGCCCTGTAGGGCCACTCAAGACGGATGGGTCATGGGGGAGAGTTCTGACAAACTGTGGTCCACTGGAGAAGGGAATGGCAAACCACTTCAGTGTTCTTGCCTTGAGAACCCCGTGAACAGTATGAAAACGCAAAAAGATAGGACACTGAAAGATGAACTCCCCAGGTCGGTAGGTGCCCAATATGCTATTGGAGATCAGATGAGAAATAACTCCAGAAAGAATGAAGGGATGGAGCCAAAGCAAAAATAATACCCAGTTGTGAATGGGACTGGTGATAGAAGCAAGATTCGATGCTGTAAAGGGCAATATTGCATAGGAACCTGGAATGTTAGGTCCATGAATCAAGGCAAATTGGAAGTGGTCAAACAGAAGATGGAAAGAGTGAATGTCAACATTCTAGGAATTGGTGAACTAAAATGGACTGGAATGGGTGAATTTAACTCAGATGACCATTATGTCTACTACTGTGGGCAGGAATCCCTTAGAAGAAATGGAGTAGCCATCATAGTCAACAAAAGAGTCCAAAATGTAGTACTTGGACGCAATCTCAAAAATGATAGAATGATCTCTGTTTGTTTCCAAGGCAAACCATTCAATATCATGGTAATCTGAGTCTATGCCCCAACCAGTAATGCTGAAGAAGCTGAAGTTGAATGGTTCTATGAAGACCGACAAGACCCTTTAGAACTAACACCCAAAAAAGATGTCCTTGTCATTATAGGGGACTGGAATGCAAAAGTAGGAAGTCAAGAAATACTTCGAGTAACAGGTAAATTTAGCCCTGGAGTACAGAATGAAGCAGCACAAAGGCTAATAGACTTTTGCCAAGGGAATGCACTGGTCATAGCAAACACCCTCCTCAAACAACACAAGAGAAGACTCTACACATGGACATCACCAGATGGTCAACACCGAAATCAGACTGATTATATTCTTTTCAGCCAAAGATGGAGAAGCTCTATATAGTCAGCAAAAACAAAACCTGGAGCTGACTGTGGCTCAGGTTATGAACTCCTTCTTGCCAAATTCAGACTTAAATTGAAGAAAGTGTGGAAAACCACTAGACCATTCAGGTATGACCTAAATCTAGTCCTCTTCATAGGCATTTAGTAAAATCTAGTCATAATTAATCATCTTCATTATTTATGCTACAAGATTTTGCCCATAAAACATTCTTTATAACCAGCTTCTAGGAATTTTGAGATTCTATTGAATGAGTATTCTGTAACTTAAAAGTGACTAAATGGCAGAGGCATCACAATATTGTAAAGTAACTATCTTTCAATTAATATAAATTTTTTAAGTGACTGAAATATTTAAAGAGAGATTGGTAGCTAAACATGTGATGGGTAGCTATTTTAGTTGTAAAATCACAGGTAGTAAAACATCATTAAAAACACAATTTGTCTTATAAATTCAGTACACCAGACACCAGATGCCATTATAACAAATATATTCAGGGAAAAGTTCCCATTCAGCCAAGTTTTACCAAGTTTTAGCCATTCTGGTTTGTTCTCCCCACAGTCCTGGAACCTGTGTAACATAAAACTGCAGATCCAAGAAAACGTCAGTCGCTAGCTCCCTCCCCACTAACTCTTTTGTAACCTTTGGAACTCTCTTCACCTCATCTGTAAAATGGGGCTAATAACATTGACCTATTTTATTGGCGGCTGGGAGGTTTGGCAGTGAATGTTTGAGAAGCACTTTCAAAATACAAATGAAAAGAGAAAAAAAATAGGAAAGGTCATTTAGGTGACAGCAGAAATGTACACAGTATTTGAGGTGAACCAGGTTAAACAAATATCCAGCTGAGACCCCTGAGTAAGAGGTAATTCCATGTGGTGAGCAATTCATGCTCTTTCTCTTAAGAAGCAACAGCAGGTTTATGAAGCCTTAGATCAGGCAGCACCATTAGGAAGAGGGTTTTTGATTCACAGAGAACAGTCATTTAATTAGCAGCGGATCTCAGCAAAAGTTTAGCACTGTAAACAGTTTTGAAAATGTAAATGCAAAGGAAGCTAACTGGGAAAGTGGGAAAAACTGAGAGACAATAATAACATCTTATTTTTATTCACAGATGCATAAATACACAGGGCTTGAAAGCTGCTTTGAAACCCGAATGTTGAGTATCCATATGGGAGCATCAAGAACGAGACAATGCAAGGAAAAATACCCCTGACACAAGCCAGGGATGTCTAATAGAGGTAAATGTATTCACTGAGGGCAGAGACTGGCAAGTAGACAGAAATACTCCCACAAACATCTCAGTATCACAATAACTACAATTTGGAGCACCAATTCTGTGCCAGACATATACTAAATACTTCAATAATTTAATAAACCCTCTCAGGCTTACTTCAGGGTCCATGCAGTATTATCCTTGTTTCACACACAAGCAAACTAAAAGCTTGAATAAAATGTTTAATATTCTAAAAATTAAAAATCTAAGAAGAGACTCAGCAGGGATTTGCATCAAAGTCTATGTAATTCTCATGCCCAAAATCCTACCATCATACATGTGGGTGTACACCCCTGTGACCAGTACTTGGATCCAGAAACAAAAAATTCCCAGTGCCTAGAAGGCCTAGGGGCTCCTGGGCAATCATGCTTCCTCCCAAGTGTAATCCTTATTCTATCATTGAACAATGCAGATTAGTTTGGACAGTTCTTCAATTTAATGTAAAGGGAATCCTAAAGAGTATATTCTCTCATGCCAGATTTATACTCACCCTTTGTTTTAAAAAGTTTATTCTGTATAGTTGTTGGTACTTCTTATTGCTGATACTATCCGTTGACAAGACTGTAAGACATGTAAGCACATTATTAAGCATCTTGTTGTTTAGTTGTTCAGTTGTGTCTGACTCTTTTGCGACCCCATGGACTGTAGTCTGCCAGGCTCCTTTGTTGATGGGATTCCCCAGGCAAGAATACTGGAGTGAGTTGTCCTTTCCTTCTTCAGGGGATCTTCCCAACCCAGGGATCGAACCGCATTTACTGTATTAGTAGGCAGGTCCTTTACTACTGAACCACCAGGGAAGCCCATATTCATTTTACTATTGGACATCTGGATCATTTCTAGCTTCTGGCTATTAGGAATAGTGTTATTAGTTTTGATAGTACATGTTTACTATTATTACCCTCTGCTTCTTGGAGAAATATTTCTAGAAGAAAACAAAACTGCTTAAATATCTGATGTAGAAAAATTCTAATACAACAAATATTTTTGTCCATATTTTCAATAGGTTTAACCTCCATGCCTAATTTTACTGAGCCTAAAAAACCTCTGTTGGGACTTACGGAGAATTTGTTTCCTCGATTTCCTTTTCTAAAAATAATATGTGCACTGATGATCTTCCTTGAAGAGCTACTTCACCTTTGACTTGAATCCTGGTGAGTTATAAACTTTATCTACATATTTCTTACAACACAGAAAGCAAAATACCACACAGAAGCCTTTCTGTTTATGGCAGCAATAAGAGGAGAAACAGGAAAATGAGTAATCCATAGAGTGCCTTTGAAAGTAACAGATCTTCTAATTACCCAAGGGTTTTTCCCTGTTCTGTATCTCCATGTAATTTGATATGTAATGTGAAATTTTATTTTGTAACCAGATCCTGATGAAGCTAAATCATCAGGACATGTGTGTAGTCTCTGACCAAAGAACTAGAAATGGGTAGCCACAAGTAGAGAGGGATGTTGAACAAGGCATATTGAACTATTATTAGTCAGGAGACTTTCCATTCTTGGTCCCAATACGGCTTTACAACTTTACATGGTTCTTCAACCCCTGAGGATCTGATTTTCCTTGGCTGTAATCGTACAACTTCTAAGGCATGTTCTCCAGAGTAAGGAAAATGTTCTTCATATTCCTGGATTCTACCCTATAAGAACTTATACAGATTTTATGGAACAGAACTCTAAATTTAGCCTTTGAAAAAGCACATCAGAGAGTCTGATCATTGAAGTTTGAGTACCACTGCTCCAAGATAGCTTCCAGGGCAACATTTTCCAGACTGGCCTCAGCATAAATGTGATCAGAACTACTGAGGAGAAATATAGATATCCAAGTCTTTTCCATAATCTGAGACATATTGATAAGTAAGCTTTGATGCATCCTATATGCATGAACAAGCTTCTTTGAGGATCCAAATGATCAAACAGGTCTGTGGTCTGGGGGTGGGGAGGGTGGTTGGTACTTCCCTTTTCTTCTATAAACTAGTGATTTCCAAACTGCTTTCTCCAAACTTCCTGGAATTTCCATTAAGAGACTTAGGAACAGACTTCAAATACTATAGATTAGCTTTGCCTGTTTTTGAACTTGACAAAGTTAACTCATTCAGTATACACTCTCTTATATTTGGCTTCTTCTGCCCAACATTAGCCTGGAAATTGACTCATGTTATTGTGTTATATAAAGAAATATTCTCATTGTTGTTGAATTGCACAGTCATGTATGACTCTTTGAGACCCCATAGACAGCAGCACACCAGGCCTCCCTGTCCCTCACCATCTCCCGGAGTTTGCCCAAGTTCATGTCCATTGCACTGGTGATGCTGTCCAGCCATCTCATCCTATGACGCCCTCTTCCCCCTTTGCCCTCAATCTTTCCCTGCATCAGGGACTTTTTCAACAAGTAATCTGTTCACATCATTACTTCATAGTATTCTATTGTATGGCTAGTCCATTGTGGATACTACATACATTCTTTAACATGCCTTGTGGTGAACTTTAGATTCATGCGGTGAACTTTAGATGCATATTCTTAAGAGAGGATTACAGAGCCCTAGAATGTAGCAGATATGGTCAGTTTTTGTAGATGCTGCCAGATTGTATTTTAAAGTGGGTGTTCCAATTTCTATTTCCCCAGCTGTGTAGCACTCCAGTTCCTCCACATTATTACTGTCACTTTATTTTTGTCTTTTAGCTTTTGTCAAGGAGTGGCTGGGTTGAGAGATATGTAGGGGTATCTAATTAATTTAATTTGTATATTTTTGTTAACTAATGATGTTAAGCGGGCTTCCCTAGTGGCTCAGATGGTAAAGAATCTGCTTGCAATGTGGGAGATGGGGTTTGATCCCTGGGTCGGGAAGATCCCTCACTGAGCAGTTAACACACACACACACACACACACACACTGATATTAAGAACTTTTTTAACGTTTCGTTGACTATTTGAATATTTTCTCTTGTGATCTTCCTATTTAAATCTTTTGCCAATGATTTTGTTTTTATCTTTATGTATTCTTCTCTGGCGTTCTTTCTTTCTTTATGTGGATCTGAGTTTCTGACCTGTGCCATTTTGCCTTTCTCTGAAAAACTTCTCTTAACACTACTTAAGGCAGGTCTGAAAGTGTTAGTTGCTCAGCCATGTCCGGCTCTTTGTGACCTCAGGCTCCTCTGTCCATTGAATTCTCCAGGGAAGAATACTGGAGTGGGTTGCCATTCTCCTCTCCAGGGGATCTTCCCAACCCAGAGATCGAACCCAAGTCTTCTGCATTGCAGGCAGGTTCTTTACCATCAAAGTCACCAGGGAAGCTAGTGGCAATATCTTTGACATTTTGGTTGAGAAAGTACTTCTCCTTTGCTTTAGATAGGTAATTTCACTGAATACATAATTCTCAGTTGATGTTTTTGCTTATCAATATTTAAATATTTTGTTTCATTTTCTCCATGCTTACATAATTTCTGAAAAGAAATTCAATCTAAATATTTTCCTTTAAGGATAAGATTTTTTTCTCTAACTTCTTTCAAGATTTTCTCTTTGTCTTCAGTTTTCTGCACTTTAATATAATTTGCTCAGGATAGCTTTTTTAGCACTTATTCTGCTTAATGTTCTCTGAGGTCTCTAGATCTGTGGTTCGATATCTGTCATTAATTTTGGAAAATTCTTATTCACAATGGTTTCAAATATCTCTCCTCTCTACCCTATTATCTTCTTTTTCTGGTGTTTCTGTTAGGTGCATGTTCCAGCTTTTCTAATCATCCCACATTTTTGGATATTCTATTTCATTGTAGTTGTGGTTCCCCCTCATTCTTTCTGTTTCTGTCTCTCTCTCTTTTCTTTTTTAATTTAGAAACTTTCTACTGATATACTGTCAGACTTACTGATTTTCTTCAGCCACATCCAGTCTACAAGTTAGCCCCACTAAAGGTATTCTCCATTTCTGTAACCATAATTTTGATATCTAATATTTCCTTTTGATTCTTTCTCAGAGTTTCTATTCTCTGCTTACATTATGCATCTATTTTTGCCACTGTCTGCTTTTTCTTTTTTTATTTTTTTTAATCATTTTATTTTTATTTATTTTTTTATTAGTTTTGCCATACAATGACATGATATCGCCATGGGTGTACATATGCTCCCGCTCCAGAACCCTCCTCCCTCCTCCCTCCCTCCTCCCTCCCCCCGGGAAATCTCGATGCACCAGCCCCGAGCATCAATCCTGGGCTGGCAATTGATTACACATATGATAATTAACATGTTTCAATGCCATTCTCCCATATCATCCCACCCTTACCCTCATCCACAGAGTCCACGAATCTGTTCTATACATCTGCGTTCCTTTTGCTGTCTCGCATGCTGGGTTCTCGTTACCATCTTTCTAAATCCCATATATATGCGTTAATATACTGTATTGTTGTTTTTCCTTCTGGCTTACTTCACTCTGGATAATGGGCTCCAGTTCTGTCCACCTGAGTAGAACTGATTCAAATGAATTTTTTTTTTAATGCTGAATAATATTCCATTGTGTATATGTACCACAGCTTTCTTATCCATTCGTCAGTTGATGGGCATCTAGGTTGCTTCCATGTCCTGGCTATTGTAAACAATGCAGCGATGAACATTGGGGTACACGTGGCTCTTTCAATTCTGGTCCATTTGCCTATTAAAACTTATTTTAAAATATCCATTAGGGGTATAATTTATTTACAATGCTGTATTCGTTTCAGATGTACAGAAAACTTACTTTGAACACCCATTCTGATCATTTGAAATCTCTGCCATATCTGAGTCTAGATCTGATGTTTGTTTTGTCTCTTCAGACTGTGTTTTTTGCCTTTAGCGAGACTTATGAGTTTTTATCAAAAGTTGGACATTATGTGTCAAGAAAAAGAAACAGGTAAAGAGGCCTCCCATGTTGGGTTTTGCTTGTATGACTGGCAGTCAGTTGGTGCTTACTGTCTGCTCTGTGGTGTCACAGGCTACAGTTTTCTCTAGTGTCCTTGTTTGGGTCTTCCCTGTTGTCTTTGGGTTTCTCTAAAGACTCCTTAGGGAAACCTCCGGGGCTGAGGCTTGCAGTCCTTTTAGCTCTAATCCTCTGAGTGAGGTGTAGGGCAGGGGATGCATCCTCTAGTCTTAGCTTAGGTCTCAGTCTTTCAGTTTCTTATTCCACATTGAAGGCTGGAAGAGCTGATGTTGTACATATCCCTTTCCCCAGATCATTAGATGTTGGAAAACACCAGTCAGTTAGGCTCCAATAAAATAGTTTTCTTTGAGGGCAGGCCTTGTTAAGGAAAACAGAGGGTCCTGGGCATGTTTTAAAAATGGTTACTTTCCCCCTCCATCTGCTAGATGTAGGGGTGGACTTTTCTCTGATCCTTAGGTTGGAAGGCTTTATAGCAACATTCCCAAAGTTGTAACTTTATGACTTGTCAAAGCAGAAGCAATTCTGTAAATATTCATCAAATGTTTTTAAAATGTGTTTTTGCTAGCAATTCTCTTGACTGTTAGGTAGCAAGTCCATATATTACTTAAATCTATGATCTTTTGAAAGAGAGGACATAAGTCACAAACTTACACTTTGATGGGAGAGGTGAAATGCTCTAAATAGTTTAAACATTCTACATATGATTTATTCAGTGTTTATAATTTAGTGTTGGATAGATAAGATTTTAAACAATCTTTTCTCCACTTAAAAACAGAATCATTTCAAGGTGGCAGAGATTGACATATTGGTTATAGAAATTTTGAGCATTATTCTTCTAAGCCTCTATTAAAGATATAAAATAGAGATCAACTTTAACTAAGCTCTTGTCTATATAATTCCCTTACAGATAAAAAAAAAAATTCACAGGAGTTTTTAGTTGTTGGTTGTTAAATATATTATGTAAAATAGAGAACTTTGCTTTTTAATTAGATTATTTCATGATGTTACACAATTTGGAATTAGTGAAGATCAAGAGTTACTTAAATTATAACTTAGGGAAATCAGTTCTCTGTGTAAGCATTAAAATAAAAACTAATAATAAGTTAGAAATCTGTTTAAAGATAAATGTTAAAGGAAATACATGTGCTTTAAGGCAATACTGAATCTAATTATAATCTGATAGCTATTTCATGGGAAGAACAATGTATTGAAATCTTTAGACCTCCAAGTACATAATGGACAATGCTATAGTAAAACTAGTTTTGAGTAGCTAATAAAAATAAGCAGTTGTTTAAATAACAGGACTTCCAGGGCCCAGATTTATGAGTTTAGCTTTTTAAAATTTTCTTAATACAGTTTTGTCTTTTAGATAGTTTGGCTACTATCCCAAATAATTCATTAGCTTAACTTATTCTTTTTCCAACAATGACATATAAGCCTCAAATAACCAAACGCATTTAATATTGCATCATGTAAATACAACAAGCCGATTAGTGCCAATTTGTTTTCCAAGTGATACATTAGTGTGGCATGCAGAATGTCTTCAGCTGTTCAGAGAATGAAAGTATATAACCAAGATGTGGCAAATTAAAAGACGGTGGCAACACTGTGGTGAGTATAATGGGAGATGGGAGGTATTCCTACTGAAGATTTCCACTCCAGTTTCATTCCTTTTCAGTGGTGGTGGTGTTTGCAGAAGAAGAGTATCTGACCTCCAGAAACTACAAGTCTTAACATTCACAGTTGCTTACTTTGCATTTGTCACTTAAACTCCCCTTTTTTACTCCCATGAGTTAGATATTATTGAACTGTGCATAAAGGGAACTTGTTCTTTAAAAGCACCATGGTTCAGGAAATGTTCATATCTTGCTCTCATAAGCATGTTTTTTGCTTTGCTTTTCCCATTATATTTAATAACATCTATGGTGTCTAAGATTGTTCTCTCTTAATTTTGAAAAGTTAATTAAAAGAAGTAGAGGAATGGGAT
The DNA here is from genome assembly GCA_007570785.1 of Antilocapra americana. NCBI lineage: Eukaryota > Metazoa > Chordata > Mammalia > Artiodactyla > Antilocapridae > Antilocapra > Antilocapra americana. Next base: position 3,534,481 of record ML662441.1, read on the forward strand.
GGAGAGTTTCCAACAACAAGTCAAATTCATTTGAACAGTAAAAATAATTGCTGTAAGAAATTAAGGTGCAAGCACATGCCTGCTGTAATTGGTGCATACTTATTAGGAGCTCTGCATTCACAACATCTCTGGGTGTTTGGGGCCAATGATAATGTGGATACTTGAGGGACAAGTGTGATTAGGGATGGTGTAGTTCATTCAGTAAACATTTCTCAGTGTTTGATATGACTGAACTGAGTGCCACATATGATTTTACACTTTTATCCTTCCAGACAACTGACAGGTCTCTAATCTCCATCTCAGAACCTTCACTCAGCTTGAACTTTGGCTCATAAAGGTCATTTTTGAGCCACTTGGGACAGAAAGCCACGTTCATAAAATCCCACAGAGTCGATAGATGCGATAATAGCTTTAGGCACATTTTCTTAAGACCCAAGAGGAAAGACAATTTCAATAAATGTAAAACTATGCCATCTACAATCCACACAATATCTTAGAAAAATCTCATTGGAATAAATCTCTTTTCCTTCAGGCAAGAACCTCCTTAATATAACGATGCAAGACGCTATTAAGGACCTGAGATACTAGCTATGCCAAAAAATAATAAAATAAAATCACACACGCAGACTTTTAAAAGGAGAGCTTTAAACACAAAATGAGCATTCTTACATTTGATATATCTCCTTTGCCTTCCAGTTGCTTAGAAAGCATGTTCTGACTATTTAGACCTTAAATTGTTAAAGAGACCTTGAGTGTATGAAAATGAACCAAGTCATTAATGGGAAAATGACTAAGACATATCATTCAATTATGGAATGATTTAAATGTAGCTCCTGTTTTATTTTCATTTTACTTTTTAGTCTCCAGCTCATTTTAAAAAAAATAAATCCTCACAGGTTAGATATGTCAGTATAATTAACAGAAGTTTCCTTAGCAGCAGATGTCTGAGATAAGTAGGAAAGGGCATTCTCTTCCCTTGACATGCCATCAAAGGGAAAAACAACGAATATTTAAATGAAAGAAGTGAAAACTATGTGGGTGCATGTTTTAATACTTGAATAGTTAACAGAGATATTTCAAAACCATGATTAAAGCTATAGGACAGTTAAAGATCTCATGACCATATTAACAGTATATTTTTTTGCCTGCCACAAATTTTAGCATTGTCTTTTTTTTTTTTCTTTCCTTGATATATTTCATGACGCAAAGGAATGCTTCTTGGAAGTAAAGTATCCCCTCCAGCGAAATATTTCATTTGATTTGCCTCAGAGAATTCTGCTGGCAGAAAAAAAGAAAAAGATGCTTCAGAGAAACTTCAAATCCAAAAACTAAAAAGCATTTTTTAAAATATCTTTTCAAATAAAATTGTTCAATAAGTCAAAATAAGTGAATTCAAAATTGACATATTTATTTTAATGTCATATCTTAGTATTTTGTAATTTGTATTAGTATTTTATAATGTCTTATCTTAGTATTTTATATTTTGTGCCTCTTCCCTCTTCTGCAGTTATTTTAAATAATAATGTGAATGCAATCAACCACAAATCCCATCCTCCAAAACAGATTATATTAGGAAGGGTTTTCTTGTTTACTTTGAAAAGGTCTCCTGAATATAACTAGTGCTAACAGAGAAAGTCTTCTAAAGGTAATATAGTAATTTTAATCTGCCCCTAACCAGCAAGTGATAGAGGCCAATGCAAATAGCACTCATCTGATTCTGTAAAACTCATAATAAGAAATAATGAAGCATCTGGTTGACTGCAAAAGGTCAAGGAAGAAACATTCTGAAATGGAAAGTGTATCAGTCCCTCTAGCAAAGACATACAGGCTGGAAAAGATTGTTGTGGCTCCAGGAAGCTCTTGTCTTTCCTTTGCAGACTAAGAATATATATTCCTACATGTGTTCAGTGTTACAGTCATAGCAGAATTCTTTCTTAATACTAATCATAGAATGTAAACATATTGGAACTTTTGCGAAGTAGTATAGACCAGTGGTTCTCAAACTTTGCTTCTTATTAGAATCACCAGGAGAGTTATTAAAAATCTTTTTGATAATAAAATTAGAATCTCTAGTGTGAGACTTTAGGTACCCATGGTGATAAATTTCCTCATGTGATTCCATTGTGCAGCCAAATTTGAGAATCACTGATTTGGGGATTTACAAAACACAGGCAGACTCAAATGTGTGCAGATTTGCAGAAGTAAGGCACCCAAATTCCTGCATTGGCCTTAGAGTGGACATAGAGAAAAGACAACAAACAAACAAAACAGGTGAATAGACTATATATCTGTTCATGGACTGTGTGTGCATGCTCAGTCATGTCTGAACCTTTGCAACCCCATGGACTGTGCCCTGCCAGCCTCCTTGTCCATGGGATTTTCCAGGCAAGAACACTGGAGTGAGTTGCCATTTCTTCCTCTAGGGGATATTCTGGTCTCAGGGATGGAACCAGTGTTGCTTGCATTGGCAGGTAGATTCTTTACTACTGAGCACCTGGGAAGGCCATACCTATCCATATGCATGGTATATCCTAAAACAAATGCTACTCATTCAATATGAAAGAAGGAAGCAGCTTCAAAAAGAAGCAGCAGCAGCAGCAGCAGCATACTGTATGATTCCAGTTGTTTAAAATTCTAGAAAACACAAAGTAACCTATAGTAACAGTGCAGTGTTTGCCTGAGTCTGGGGCAAAGGTGACGTGGCAGGTAAGGGTGATCATGAAGGATTAAGAGGGGCATAGAAAAATGGGGATAATACATATATTCATATTCTTTGTTGTGTAATCATTTTGTGGGTCTTTGTTTTTATTGTGGTGTGTTAGTCTCTCATCTGTGTATGACTCTTTGCAACCCCATGGACGGTAGCCCGCCAGTCTCCTCTGTCTGTAGAATTCTCCAGGCAAGAATATTGGAGTAGGTTGTCACTCCCTTCTCCTGGGAATCTGCCCAACCCAGGGATTGAACCTGGGTCTGCTTCATTACAGGCAGATTCTTCACCATCTGAGCCATCAGGAAAGTGGGTTAGTACATATGTCAACATTTTACAAATTATGCTTCAAACATGAGTCATTTATTGTATTTCAGTTATACATATAATAAAGCTATTTTTTTTAAATAAAAAAGGACATAGGGAATGATGTGGAACTATTACCAAAGTCTTGAGGAGAAGACGGGAGTGACGTGGAGCTTATTAGTATGAATGCTGGAGCTGGATGTGCAAAAGGGTTTTATATTCACAGAATATGACTTGTTTTTCTTAAAATAATGATTTTCATATAAATGAGATCCATGTCATTGAAATTTCCTATATATTCACTTTTGGGGGGACTGTCTCCATTTTGGCAACTGAGAATGCTGTTGGAATCTAGGGAGAGCAAACTAAAATGATGTAGAATCTAATCTTTCAATATACTACCACTGATTTGGGGGTTGTAGCTTTAGAAGAATACTGTCAAATTTTTGATATGTCTAGCATTTTAAAATCAACCTACCTACTTGTGGGGTTAAGTATACTGACACCTTTCTCCCCATTTTTTCTGAAAGTTTTCAAGTCTCATGACTTTAGTCATGTAAATACTCTCAAACCCTTATCAGGCATAAGACACTCATTTACTCCTAGTCTTAAAATTTAAAGGAAATCATTTTTGAGGTCTTTTTGTGAACTTTTTTGTGTTGAAGAGTTAGCAAATGCAAAATGGTAAGTCAGTGGCTACAGAACCAAAAATAATCACAGGACCTTTAGCTTCCTGGAAATTCTTAGAGATTTGGGTAAAACTCCTTGTTTCCCTTCATGGATGAAACTAGAACTTCCAGATGTTCAACCTGGGTTTCAAAGGGGCAGACAAACCAGAGATCAAATGCCAGCATTCATTGGATCATACAGGAGGGAAGGGGGTTCCAGAAAAAAAAAAATTACTTCTGCTTCACTGACTACAGTTTTGTGGATCACAACAAACTGTGGAAAATTCTTACAGAGGTGGGAATAACAGACCACCTTATCTGCCTCCTGAGAAACCTCTATGCAGGTCAAGAAGCAACAGTTAGTACAGGACATGAAACAATGGACTGGTTCAAAATTGAGAAAGGAGTGTGACAAAGGCTGTATACTGTCACTCTGATTATTTAACTTACATGCCGAGTACATCATGCAAAATGCCAGGCTGGATGACTCACAAGCTGGAATCAAGATTGCTGGTAGAAATGTCAACAACCTCTGATTTGTAGATGATACTACACTAAAGGCAGAAAGTGAAGAGGAACTAAAGAGCCTCTTGATGAATGTGAAAGAGGAGAGTGAAAAAACTGGCTTAAAATTCAACATTCAAAAAACAAAGATCATGGCATCTGGTCCCATTCCTTCATGGGAAACAGATGGGGGAAAAAGTGGGAACAGTGGCAGGTTTTATTTTCTTGGGCACAAAACCCACTGTGGACTGTGACCGCTGCCATGAAATTAAAAGACACTTGATCCTTGGAAGAAAAGCTATGACAAAACTAGACAGCATATTAAAAAGCAGAGACATTGCTGACAAAGATTTATATAGTCAAAGTTCACTGGATAACAGATGATTAATGCTCAAGTTGAATCATTTAAAAAGACAAGATTCGTTTAAATGAAAATGTATTTAAAATGCACTGTATATGTCTGTGAATTTTCAAATGCAATGCACTCATCATAATTTCACTCTCCTTTATGACTTGACATTATTATGATCACTAATCATTCAAGGTGTTATAATAGTTTCCTTAGGGCTTATTGTAGTTTGTTTGCCTCCATGGTATATATCTCCATTAATTTTTTTTTTTAATTTTGTAGGTCATTTAAAGGGAAATCCTCAGGTGGCTCAGTGGTAAAAAAAATCCACCTGCCAATGCAGGAGATGCAAGAGACACAGGTGTGATCTATGTCTCAGAAAGATCCCTGAAGGAAGAAATGGGAACCAACTCCAGTATTTCCACCTGGAAAATTCCACGGACAGAAGAGCCTGGCAGGCTACTCTGTCCATGAAGTCACAAAGAGTCAGACACAACTGAGCACACACACTCCCAGGTCTCTTCAAAGATTCCCTCTCCTGTTATGAAGAATCACATTTTACTCCAAATAAGCAAGTCATTCTTCTAAGTTCTTGTGTACAAGATGTTATGCTCCTTTAGACATTAAAGTGGTATGTAACATAGAGGTAAATAAGGTCAGAGAGAGAGACAGAGACAGAGATAGACTAAGGCTTTTTCTAATAATAATATTCATTAGATAAATATTTTTACTTACTTTAGAGGCTTTTATTACTTTCTAATATCTTCTGTGTGGGGATTCCCTGCTAGCTCATCTGGTAAAGAATCTGCCTGCCATGCAGGCAATGTTCAATTCCTAGGTTGGAAAGGCCCAGTGGAGAAGGGACAGGCTACTCACTCCAGTATTATTCTGCTTGACAATGCCTTTAAAAGAAATAGTATGTCTTTATTTCTGTTTTCAGTGATTATCACAACAGTTGGTATTGTTGTGAAGATCTTAAGAGTAGATGCTGAACTGAATTGTCATAAGTACAAGGGTATGCTTTTGTGTTGTTTTTTGTTTTGATGAGGTATTCATACCTAATGTTTGTTTTTCCACATCTATATACTAAAGCATAAAGTTTATTTTGTTTCTACTGTAAAATTATGAAAGTAACATTGAAATAGGTAGCATGAGGAAATTAATTTCTCAGTTCATGTATGAGAATAGGCCAGGCTTCCACAGGTAAGTAAGGCTTCAGGTGAAAGAGAAAATGGAAACTGTGTGGGGGCAGGAATTTTGTGTGTGTGTGTGTGGAAATTTTTTACAGTGTGTATTTACTATGTCCTTACTTGCTACACAATTGATGAGGAATGCATGTTGAAAAGACAATCAAAATGCTCATTTACTTTCTACTTTCCTCCTAAGATTAGGTGGTTCAGACAGTAAAGATTCCATCCGCAATGCAGGAAACCTGGATTTGATCCCTCGATCAGAAAGATCCCCTGGAAAAGGGAACTGCTATCCACTCCAGTATTCTTGTCTGAAGCATCCCATGATGAGACAAGCCTGTCGGGCTATAGTCCATGGGGTCAACAAGAGTAAGACATGACTGAGTGACTAACACTTTCACTTTCAATATTAAAATATTTAAAGGAAATACTGAATATAGATTGATTAGCAAAGTGTCTTTTATACAATAACATTGTATAAATGTTGGTGATTATTATTGTTAGGGCCATCATCAAATCTATATGCTTATCACTTTTCTAAATGTACTTGACACAAATACAGTGGGGCAAAACTGAACTTGTTACATGATATCAACTTTGTATGCTTTATTGTATACCTATCAAGTTTAGTTAAAGGGAATTGAAGAAACAGTCATTGAGAAGACTTGCTATAATGAATGAAGAGAATAAAGATAATGCACAAACAATGAATGTTTTAGTGGTACAGGAAGGCGAGTGTTGGATTTATGGAACTCTGATTTGTCTAAACAGATGTCCTCATCATGGAAGTTATTGTAGTCTCCACTTAACCAGATGGGATACCAAACTCCCTGTTGTGTTCAGAACTGGCAGGGCTCATTAAGTTGGCTTTAAATTGGGTATTAAAGGAGGATCTTTTGCTTAGCCCAAATAATCTCAACATGCACAATGGAGAGAAAAGGGAGTTCTACAAGGGAAGAGGAAATATAAGATAAGTGATAAGTAATATTAACATACTGGACCTAATTGTCTATAAGTAACTACAAAGTAAATGAGAAATTAAAAAGATTAACTGGAAATGTTTTTAAATGATGGAGAATATGACCTACTGAACATAATAGAAATATGAAAGATAACATTTCCTTAACTGGAATGTCAAAACCAGTAGGTGAAATAGATTCTATAAAGAAGACTAAGGGGAAATTAAACCTGATGAAGAATTGTGTTAGTACATGATATCCAAAAAAAAATTTAAAAAGGTGTCTTGTCATTTAATAATGGTGATTTTAGGGAAAGTCTTTTGATTAGAGACACAAAAGGTGAAAATTAAAGGCTGTCATAGGCATATGGTGAAACATAAGTGGTTAGGAATTTTAGTACTTAAAATTCCTGCAACAGGGACTATTTCAGGCTCTTTAAAATAGAAAGTCACTATATATTGAGATATTAAATGAATAGTATTTGCATGTATTGATTTATGTGATAATCAATAAGCATATCAATTGATAAGCCTAGGGCAATGAAATATTAATGGAGGTAGTATTGGTAATAATAAAAATTATTTTATGATTTAGAAATAAGAGAACCCATAAAGATAATTGATTGTTTTACTAAATAGGACTTAATTTTCTTCATTGTATTTCTTTTACTAAACATGTTTTGCAGGGAATATATGCAGAGAGTTAACAAATTTAGTGAAGAAACAATAAGTGATTGGATATTACCTACTTGATATGTCATTGTAAGGAGTAAACTACATTGATTAGCTAAGCTTTAATCTTCACAGATTAAAAGAAGTAGCAGGTCCATTAATGTTTATGATTTATATATAATATCAAATATTAAAACTAAGTACTGTAACATTAGTTTTGAATGCAGTTTCCAAATTTCTTGATATATTGTCGTGTAACATTGAGCAGATCACTTATCTCTTTATACCTTATTTTTCTCATCTGTACAGTGGGAATACTACTCACTTGGGTGTTTTTGACAGAAAAAAATAATGCTTTTGCAACTATGGTACACTATTTGGACCATGTGCAAATGTGCATGCATGCTCACTTCAGCTCAGTTCAGTTCAGTCGCTCAGTCATGTCCAACTCTGCAACCCCATGGACTGCAGCATGCCAGGCCTCCCTGTCCATCACCAACTCCCGGAGCTTGTTCAAACTCATGTCCATCGAGTCAGTGATGCCATCCAGCCATCTCATCCTCTGTCGTCCCCTTTTCCTCCTGCCTTCAATCTTTCCCAGCATCAAGGTCTTTTCCAGTGAGTCAGTTCTTCGCATCAGGTGGCCAAAGTATTAGAGTTTCAGCTTCAACATCAGTCCTTCCAATGAACACCCAGAATTGATTTCCTTTAGGATGGACTGATTAGATCTTCTTGCAGTCCAAGGGATTCTCAAGAGTCTTCTCCAACACCACACTTCAGAAGCATCAATCCTTCGGCACTCAGTTTTCCTTATAGTCCAAATCTCACATCCGTACATGGCTACTGGGAAAACCATAGCTTTGACTAGACACACCTTTTTTGGCAAAGTAATGTCTCTTCTTTTTAATATGCTGTCTAGGTTGGTCATAGTTTTTCTTCCAAGGAGCAAGCATCTTTGAATTTCATGGCTGCAGTCACCATCTGCAGTGATTTTGGAGCCCCAAAAAATAAAGTCTGTCACTGTTTCCATTGTTTCCCCATCTATTTGCCATGAAGTGATGGACCGGATGCCATGATCTTATTTTTCTGAATGTTCAGCTTTAAGCCAATTTTTTCACTCTCCTCTTTCACTTTCATCCTGAAGCTCTTTAGTTCTTCTTCACTTTCTGCCATAAGATTGGTGTTGTCTGAATATCTGAGGTTATTGATATTTCTCCTGGCAGTCTTGATTCTAGTTTGTGCCCCATCCAGCCCACCATTTTGCATGATGTACTCTGCATATAAGTTAAGTAAGTAGGGTGACAATATACAGCCTTGATGGAACCAGTCTGTTCCATGTTCAGTCCTAACTGTTGCTTCCTGACCTGCATACAGGTTTCTCAAGAGGCAGATAAGGTGGTCTAGTATTCCTATCTTTTCCAGAATTTTCCACAGCTTATTGTGAGCCACACAGTCAAAGGCTTTGGCATAGTCAATAAAGCAGAAGTAGATATTTTTTCTGGACCTCTCTTGCTTTTTTGATGATCCATGTATGTTAGCAATTTGATCTCTGGTTCCTCTGCTTTTTCTAAATCCAGCTTGAATGTCTGGATGTTCATGGTTCATGTACTAGCTTGGAGAATTTTGAGCATTACTTTGCTAGCATGTGAGATGAGTGAAATTGTGTGGTAGTTTGAACATTTTTTGGCATTGCCTTTCTTTGGAATTGGAATGCAAACTGACCTTTCCGGGTCCTGCGGCCACTTCTGAGTTTTCCAAATTTGCCGGCATATTGAGTACAGCACTTTCACAGCACCATCTTTTAGGTTTTATCTAACTCTCTTATTTCCTACTCTCTGTGACCCCCGTGGACTGTAGCCCACCAGGCTCCTCTGTCCACAGGCGTTCCTAGGCAAGAATACTGAAGTCGATTGCCATTTCCTCCTCCAGGGGATCTTCAAGACCCAGAGATCAAACTCCTGCATTGACAGGTAGATTCTTTACCACTGCACCACCTGGGAAAGTGTTAAATACATAATAGCTAAAAATAAGGTTTACTTAATGAAACTAAATTTTATTCTGGAAATGTAAAACTAGGAAAAGAAAGATAAAGAAATAATAATTTGCATCTTCACATATTAATAATCTTTGCTGATATTAACTAATTAATAAAGCTAGTCTCTTCTGCCAAGGAAAATGACGTTAAACACAAGGAAGTTAAATCACTTGTCCCAAATCACGGGCTTAGTGAGAATTGTTCTGAAACAATGTATAAGTTTTCCAAAGTACTAATTTTTTGAATTCCTATGCCTTTTTAAGAACTTTTTAAATGCTTTTTAGAAGAATTTCTACTAATTGGATACAAAGATATTATACCTTTAAAGAAAATGAAACATTTTATATTTACATATACATTTCTCCAACTCATAATTTAGGAATGGAGAACTTTAATTATCTTTAGTTTTAAGATAAGGATGGTAATATAGTTATAGAAGTTATAGTAATGTATATCCAGAGCACCTTATTGTAATTGCATGGGAAAATGCCCATATAGCACAATCTAGGAATTCAGTTCAGAATAAAAGTAATAAAATCATATCTCCTGGCTTTAGTTTCAAAAATAAGCTTCAACCACTTGTTTCTAAACTCTTCTCTATATTCACACTATAATTTCTAAATGTCTGTTACAAATCAAGTACCATGCTAACCTCTGGGTATACACTAATTAACTCAAACAGACCAAGTCTTCCTGTATTACATTAAAAATTGCCTTCTAAAATTACCATTCTAAAATGAGTCCCCCAGCTATGGCTTTTCACCATTGCTTCCTCTTTTCTTTCTGAGTCTACCTATTTCTGTTAATATCCCCTGCGTATACATAAACATAAGAAAGTGTCCTTGCATAACCCTAAGCATGAAATGCTCCCATTTTATCATTTCTTCAAATGTACTCAAACTATACTCTAACTCCTTAGTCTGACACAAAAATGCTTCATGACCTTCACTCCTTTCCTCTTTAAACTAACGTTCTTCTATTCATGACTCCCATGTTCTGATTACATGGAATTCCTCACTACTCTACTGACATGTGGCATATGAGCATGTCTTTAAGTTTTTGCCCACATTTCCTCTGTCTGGATAGATCCTCCTCTTCCTTTTAAAATGGCAAACCCATACTAATGATCAAACCTTAGAAAGTGAAAAGTGAAAGTGTTAGTTGCTCAGTCATGTTCAACTCTAGGAATCCAGGAACTCTAGCCCACCAGACTCCTCTATCCATGGAATTCTCCAGGCAAAAACAGTGGAGTGGGAAACCATTCCTTTCACCAGGGGATCTTCCCAACCTAGGGAGAAAATCCAAGTCTCCTGCATTGCAGGCAGATTCTTTACTGTCTGAGCTATCAGGAAAACCCTGGGTCATAGAATCATCTTTAATTCTTCCTGATATGACAAGCAGTTTCCTGTGGCTTATGATGCATCCTTAATATATTTATAAGATACGAAACTTACAGAAAAGGTTTCAGTTGAAGATTAACAATCCACTTCTTTGTCATTCTAAATGATTCCCAAATTTGCCTGAAAGTAATTTTATGAGAACTAGGCTTCCTATGGCTAGTGCTTTTCTCACACTTTCATTTTCTTTCCCATATTTAAACATTTTTATTAAAAAGTAAAAGAAAACTTACCATTTAAAGAGTCAAAAATTTTATCAAAATTTATTGATCACACAAAGATGGTAAGACTATATAAATGGATTGTATGGCCTGCTGTGCCACTGATAGGCTCAGTATGAATGCTTTGCTTAGATACTTGAAAGGCAGTTTGGGATTGTCAAAGTAACAGCTGCATGAATGGAAATTGAGGACAGCCTCCATTGATAGAGCTTTCACTCATATCATGTGATGGAGATTTTGCTCAAGACTTCATCTTTTCTGGATAATCCACCCACATAGTCCCTCATATGTGGTAGGTATTAGTAAAGATACACTTTACAGGGGAATGAGTTGAGTAAGTTCTCTGTCACATAGCTATTTAGCAATACAGTTAGAATACAAAGTCCTGATCATTTTGGTTACAAGACCATTTGTAATTAAACCCTTCCTCAGTTCAGTTCAGTTCAGTAGCTCAGTTGTGTCTGACTCTCTGCGACCCCATGGACTGCAGCACACCAGGCTTCCCTGTCCATCACCAACTCCCAGAGCTTTCTCAAGCTCATGTCCATTGAGTTGGTGATGCCATCCACTCATCTCATCCTCTGTTGTCCCCTTCTCCTCCTTCCTTCAGTCTTGCCCAGTATTAGAGTCTTTTCCAGTCAGTTCTGGTGGCTAATGTATTGGAGTTTCAGCTTCAGCATCAGTCCTTTCAGTGAATATTCAGGACTAATTTCGTTTGGGGTTGAATTTTTGATCTTCTGGCAGTCCAAGGGACTCTCAAGAGTCTTTTTCAACACCACAGTTCAAAAGCATCAATTCTTCAGTGCTCAGCTTTCTTTATGGTCCAACTCTCATGTCCGTACATGACTACTGGACTTCAGTTTAGTTTAGCTATTAAACTGAACTGAATTGTGCTGAGGAAGGATTTAATTACCTTTGTTAGCAAAGTAATGTCTCTGATTTTTAATATGCTGACTAGGTTGGTCATAGCTTTTCTTCTAAGGAGCAAGCATCTTTGAACTTCATGGCTGCAGTCACCATCTGCAGGGATTTTGGACCCCAGAAAATAAAGTCTGTCATGGTTTCCATTGTTTCCCCATCTGTTTGCCATGAAGTGATGGGACTGGATGCCATGGTCTTCATTTTGTGAATGTTGAATTTTAAGCCAGTTTTTTTCACTCTACTCTTTCACTTTCATCAAGAGGCTCTTTAGTTCTTCACTTTCTGCCATAAGGGTGGTGTCATTTGCATATCTGAGGTTATTGCTATTTCTCCCTGCAATCTTGATTTCAGCTTGTGCTTCATTCAGCCCAGCATTTTGCATGATGTACTCTGCATATAAGTTAAATAAGCTGGATGACAATATACAGCCTTGACATACTCCTTTCCCAATTTGGAAGCAGTCCATTGTTCCATCTGATTCTAACTGTTGCTTCTTGACCCACATACAGGTTTCTCAGAAGGCAGGTAAGGTGGTCTGGTAGCCCCATCTCTTTAAGAATTTTCCAGTTTGTTGTGACCGACACAGTCAAAGGCTTTAGTGTAGTCAATGAAACATGCTTTTCTGGAATTCTCCAGTTTTTTCTATGATCCAACAGATGTTGGCAATTTGATCTCTGGTTCCTCTGTTGTTGGCAAGTTCAGCTTGAATATCTTAAAGTTCTTGGTTCATGTAGAAGCCTAACTTGGAGAATTTTGAGCATTACTTTGCTAGCGTGTGAGATGAGTGCAATTGTGTGGTAGTCTGAGCATTCTTTGGCATTGCCTGTCTTTGGGATTAGATTGAAAACTGACCTTTTCCAGTTCTGTCACCACTGTTGAGTTTTCCAAATTTGCTGTCATATTGAGTGCAGCACTTTAACAGCATCGTCTTTTAGGATTTGAAATAGTTCAGCTGGAATCCCATCACCTCCACTAGGAAGTGTTGATTCTTCTGTTTTATGTGCCTGGTTAGCCTGTTATCTGTTACCAAACTGTTTCATTTTGATGGTCACCAGACTGTAAACTCTTGCAGAGTAGTTCTGAATCTAAAGGTGTTCAATAGCTCCAAAGCTTTGTGCAGCTTATAGACCTAGAGATCCACAGTGATTGTTGAATAGATACATGAACAAGTGAATGAACTAAATAGCTATAAGAATGTGTACCGTAAGAATTATTGCATGTAGAACCAATGGGTCATTCTTTTTCACCAATTATAGATATTTCCTAGAGAGCTAATTTGAAATAGTTTTTCACTGTCTTTCTGTAGGGAATATAAATCTAATTCTGCAGCTTAAAATGGGATTTAAATAGGGCAATACCTGCTTTCTTGTTTTACAAAAAAGAATATTTTATAAAAATGAATGGACAATGAGGGGATGTTCTTAGATTGTCAGACAAAAGGTGCCTCTTTTCTCAGCATTCTCTTTCTGGACATACCAGGGAATATTTTGAGGCAAGCAAAAATGTTCTACTCTTAATTGTTGGTTTCAGAGGGCTTATAATAACATTCCCATATTCCATTTCTAAATGTACTCTATTTAACTTTAAAATTTTTGGTCATATGCATTTAGCACTTGTAATCACTTAATAAAATACAGAACTCTGTATACTTATCACTCAGCATGCAATATATTTCTGTTAGCAGCAGCACAGTAAGCTCTTTCAGTAAAATATTACTTGTTAGATTTTATCCTTCTTATATTCTCCATATATTTAAAACCATAAGTGAAATTTCTAAGTATATGTATGGAAGTATATTTAATCTCTATTATTTTAATTATCTTTATTTTATATTCATCTACCTTTTTTCAGAAGCAGTAGCAGAGATTCATGCATATTCTAGTTCACTGGAATTTAAAATATTACTTATGTTCATTTTGAGACATGAAGATATCTATCCACACTATGATCTAGTCAATATTGCTCTTAAAATTGCAATCATATTTGTGATATAAAAAACACAAACTAGGGATATTTTTATTGTTGTTGTTTTATTTTGTTTGCGGAGCAGAATTCTAGCCAGGTGTTGGACCTACTCATGTTTCTTGGCTGAATCAAGATGGTAGAAGGCCCACAGGGAAATTTTCCTACTTATCAACTAGCATTAACATGCTGACTCTAGTCTCTTGTGGTCACATTGCTGCTAAAAAGTTGTAAGAGAAGCATGACTTCAGATTCTCTTTTTTGTGTTATTTAATCACGTGATCCTTCTAATCATTTCTGGAAGCTTTGGTCAGTTCAACACAAGGATGGTTGCTGATATCAATTTTAAAGCATTGCGCTTTAATTTCTAGCCAATCCTAGATACAATTCTCTCTGTCTTCAAACTGTAAATAGTATTTTATGTAGATGTATTGTCATAGGTAAAAACACACAGCTTAAAACAACAAACTATAAAGTCCATTAAATGTAAAAATACATTCAATTTTAGAAGTTATGAAGATGACCTCTCAAAATATTTAAAAGAAACATTTGTTAACCATTCAGTAAATGATATGGAAACAACAAGGTGACTATTGCTTAAAATAGGGTCATAGCAATAATTCTAAGAATATACCAATGTTAACATTAACTGGACTGATATTTAAAAGCATAAAATAAAACCACAATATTTTCTTCATTATATTGGAAAAAGTATGTCTAAGCATGTACTTACAGCATTAGGTGTAAAAAAAAGAATTAATAAATTTGCCTAAATAAAATAAATCTGTTAATTTGATAAGTCAAATATCAACACATATATGTGGAATATAAAAAATATAGTACAGATGAACCTATTTACAGGGCAAGGAGAAGGGACAAGTGGACACAGTGGGGCAAGGGAAATGTGGAATGAACTGGTAGATTAGGACTGACACTGTACACTCCTGTGTATAAAGTAGCTAATGAGAACGTGCTGGCTGGCACAGGAAGCTCAGCTTGGTGCTCTGTGGTGACCTAGAAGGATGGGATGTGGGGGTAGGAGGCAGGCTCAAGAATGAGAAGGGGATGTACGTATGCATATAGCTGATCCACTTCCTTGCAAACAGAAACTAGCACAACATTGTAAAGCAATTATTCTCCAATAAAAAAAAATACTATGTTATGCAAATATGCATGCTATGAATTAATAACATATATAATAAAAAGGGGTTATTAGACTTACCCTTAAAGTATATTTATGAAATTGGTGAATATCTTAATAAGAAAAAAAATCCAAAGACAAATATCATAAAGAAAAAAATATAAGTAGAAAATTTTAAAAGTTACATTATATTAGCATTCAAAGAAATGCAAATAGAAGTGTCACCAAGACACCATTTTTATGTATTAAATTAGAACTAAGATATTCATAAGGAAAACATCTTAACCTCCAATTAAGTTTTGGTATGTGTGAGACAGAGATCAAGATTTCCTTTTTTTTCTTATAATATCCTATTGCTTCAGCATGATATATTGAATTTTTTTCTCTTTGAATGGTGTTGATTCCTTTGACACAAATCAAGTGAATACATATGTACCAGTTTACATTATGGTTCTTTGGTCTATTGTCTTCGTCTATTTACCTACCTTTTTGCCAATGCCACACTTGACATAATTATTATATTAAAGCTCTATCATGACTATTGACATTTTATAGTTTGTTTTAAAGATTGGCTTGTCTATTCTAAATTTTTGGTATTTCCAAATGAATTTAAAAATTAGCTGATCTATTTGAACAAAAGTTACTGCCATGACATTTTATAAAATTTCATTGACTCTAAATAAAAACATCTATGTCAACTTTGGAAAATCAATACATTAATAATATTAGATCTTCTAATCCAAATAAAATATTATATTTTAGAATGTTAATTTCACCAATTATTTTTGCTTTTATTGTAAAGACTTCCACATTCTTCTTGACATTTATTCCAAATTATATGACATTTTTGAGATTTTAAGTACTAATTGGGTATTGTCTCCTCAGCTTAAATTTTAAATTCTTTATTTTGTGTACATAATTTATTTTTTCTATATGGGTGCTCAGTTGCTCTGTCATGTCTAACTCTTTGCGACCCCATGGTCTATAGCTTGTTAGGTTTATCTGTCCATGGAATTTTCCAGGCAAGATTACTGGAGTGGGTTGCCATTTCCTCCTCCAGGGGATCTTCCAGACCCAGGGATTGAGCCCACATCTTCTGTGTCTACTGCATTGGCAAGTGATTTCTTTACCACAGCACCACCTGGGAAGCCCTCGTATAGAAGAAGAGTATATAAAAAGAAAAAAAACTGTTGGTACATAGCAGGATGAATCTCAGAAACATTTTTTCTGAGCACAAGATGGCATACACAGAAGAACATGTATTGTGTGATTTCATTTATTTTAAGTTTAAGATAATTAACATCAAAAAAAGATGTCCATTTCAATATAGGGGACTGGAATGCAAAAGTAGGAAGTCAAGAGATACCTGGAGTCACAGGCAAGTTTGGCCTTGGAGTACAGAATGAAGCAGGGCAAAGGTTAATAGAGTTTTGCCAAAGAATGCACTGGTCACAGCAAACACCCTTTTCCAACAACACACTCTACACATGGACATCACTAGATGGTCAATACTGAAATCAGACTGATTATATTCTTTGTAGCCCAACATAGAGAAGTTCTCTATAGTCAACAAAAAAAAAAAGACCAGGAGCTGACTATGGTTCAGATCATGAACTCCTTATTGCCAAATTCAGACTGAAATTGAATAAAGTAAGGAAAACCACTTTTTTTCAGGTATGATCATTCAGGTATGACCTAAATCAAATACCTTACAATTATACAGTGGAAGTAACAAATAGGTTCAAGGGATTAGGTATGATCGACAGAGTACCTGAAGAACTATGGGCGGAGGTTCATAACATTATATATGAGGTGGTGATCAACACTAACCCCAAGAAAAAGAAAGGCAAAATGGTTGTCTGAGGAGGCCTTACATATAGCTGAGAAAAAAAGAGATGTGAAGATGGAGAAAAGGAAAACTATACACATCTGAAATCAGAGTTCCAAAGAATAGCAAGGAAAAATGAGAAAGCCTCCCTAAGTGATCGATGAAAAAAATAGAGGAAAATAATAGAATGGGAAAGACTAAAGATCTCTTCAAGAAAATTAGAGCTACCAAGGGAACATTTCATGCAAAGATGGGCACAATAAAGGACAGAAATGGCATGAGCCTAATAGAAGCAGAAGATATTAAGATGAGGTGGCAAGAATATACAGAAGAACTACACAAAAAATATCTAATGACCCAGATAACCACGGTGGTGTAATCACTCACCTAGAGCCAGACATCTTTGAACTGCAAAGACAAGTGGGCCTTAGGAAGCATTGCTATGAACAAATCTAGTGGAGGTGATAGAATTCCAGCTGAGCTATTTTAAATCTTAAAAGATGATGCCCTAAAGTGCTGCACTCAATATGCCAGCAAATTTGGAAAATGCAGCAGTGGCCACAGGACTGGAAAAGGTCAGTTTTCATTCCAATCCCAAAGAAAGGCAATGTCAAAGAATGTTCAAACTACTGCACAATTACATTCATTTCACATGCTCAAAATTCTCCAAACTACGTTTGAACAGTACATGAACCAAGAACTTCCAGATGTACAAACTGGATTTCGATAAGGCAGAGAAACCAGATTCAATTGCCAACATCCATTGAAAACAGCAAAAGAATTCCAGAAAAACTCTACTTCTGCTTCATTGACTATGCTAAAGCCTTTGACTGTGTTGATCACAACAAACTGAGGAAAATTCTTAAAAAGATGGGACTACCAGACCACCTTACCTGCCTTCTGAGAAATCTGTATGCAGGTCAAGAAACAACAGTTAGTATGGGACATTGAACAATAGACTAGCTCCAAATTGAGAAAGGAGTACGTTAAGGCTGGATATCGTCACTCTCCTTATTTAACTTATATGCAGAGTACATCATGAGAAACGCTGGGCTGGATGAAGCATAAGCTGGAATCAAGATTGCTGGGAGCAATTTCAATGATACCACCGTTATGGAGAAAACAAATAGGAACTTAATAGCCTCTTGATGAAAGTGGGAGAGTGAAAAAATTGGCTAAAAACTCAATATTTTAAAAAAGTTTAAGAAGAAGCAACAAATTAATAAAAGAAACACCTAGCCTTATATTAGTATATGTCAGAATAGAATTTGCGTCTTACTTGGAAGGTATTAACCTTCCGGGGTATTGGAGGTTTCTATATATTGATCTGGGTCATGGTTACATAGATGTATACATATGTAAAAATCTATGCAGGTGTATGGTTAAAATTTTGCAATATGTACTGTAGTGATTGTACCTCAATTTAGAAAAATGACAATATGGAAGTTGGAATCTTATGTAATCCTGATAGAAAAGATATAATCTCTCTGAAAGCAATTTCAAAATATGACAAAAAGATTTTTTTTAAATGCTTGTGCACTGATCCAGGAACTTTTATATATTTATTTATTTTTAATTGGAGGATAGTTGCTTTACAATATTGTATTGGTTTCTGCCCTATATATCTGGGAAAGTTTGCTTCTAGTAACTGATTCTAAGGATAGAATCTGACAATTGGCAAAAATATATAGATAAGATGACAACCTTTTTAAGATAGTGATGAGGAAAGACAGCTCTAAATTTCTAAATTCTGGTTAATTATATTCTAGCCACAAGATGGACCAGCAACCAGGCATTTAAAATTATCATAGTGATAAATATTTTTAAAAAACTAATAATTTTGGAGAACTGTGCTATGTGTTTAATATGGATTATTCTATTTAATGCCTCCTAGGAACTGATTGGTATGGAGGATTAATACTCTTTATTTATAGATTAAAATAGAGGCTTAGTAAGTTGCTCAGGGACGCACAGCTAGTAAGTGTCAGAGTTAACAATGGAACCCAGATTTGTCTCAATCCAGAGCCAGAGATTTTAATTGATGTGATACAGTTTTGGCATGGAATAATGCTCATAATCTACTGTTAAAAAAAGAAGTGTGAGTATCCACACTTGAGGAATCATGAACATGATTTCATATGCATAAAAAGTGCATGCACACGTGTGTGTGTAAAGTGAAACCTTGTGATAAAGCTCCTGTAGCTGTCAGTTGATTACCAGACCCTCTGCCCTCCTGTTTAGATAACTAGCTGTGTTGGTTCATTATTCTGACTTTTTGTTACTCTCACAATAAAACCCATCTACATTTTATGTGATTGAAAATTTCAGATCCCATTTATAGTGTGTGGCAGCATTTTAATGTAGACACATCATATGCAAACAAATAAATCTACCTGGTAAAACATATGCCAAACTCCTGACTCTTCTTTCTTGATGTCGGGATTATAGATGATTTCAAACATAACATGCTTTGTTTATTTGAATTTTCTACTTTTTATAAATTGAATATACAAAATTGATGCAATTAACACAAAAAAAACTCAGAGGACAGGTGATAATGTATTTTAATAAAAGGGTAGCCTGTTTTTTAATTGATGCTCTGCCTTCACCCAGCTGAATGACCTTTGGCTGTGCACTTACCAGTAAATGCTAATTTTTATTGAGGGCATGATTTGTGCCAAGTACCTAATAAATGTCTCTTATGAGTATATTATCCCAGTTAATCTGTACAACAATGTGTGGCAAGTACTATTATCCCCAGATTGTGTGTGAGAGAATTGAAGCCCAGAGAGGCTAAGTAAGTTGCTCAAAGATACACAGTATGATTCCAGAGCAGAGAGTCTAACTCCATAGACTTGCTCTAAACTCCTAAATTGTACATCCCCTGTAAGCCTAACATTAAGGGGTTAATCTTTGCAACTGTAAAATATCGGGTCACTTACACATTTTAATATCCTGTGATCTTTAATCCAGTGTTCACTAAAAATCTATGTTTTATGTTATCAGCCAATCAATAATTGTTTTAGTGCCCACTATACACTAAACTTAGTAGTAGCTTTTCTTTTTTTCTTTTTCTTGACATCAATTTCATAAGCCATTTGAAGTGAATGACATATGTGCCTTGGATACCGAACTCGGGGTATAGCAATTTGTGTATATGCTGGGATTGAATGCAAACACAAAGCATTTTGATTATTTAATAAATTCTAAATTGAAAAGAGGGACTGACAGTAATTTTTTAACTTTTTCTAGCAAATATTCTAATTTTTAAGTCATTGGTTTAATATAATTTTCTTTAGTCACTAGCCTGATTCAGAATAGAATTCAAGCATAAAATCACACAAAGCTTTTGTTTTGCAAAGCTCTCTCACAAATCACCCTCGTTTCATGCCCTAATTAATCAGTGTTCATGAGGGAATGAGAGGTTATTTGCTTTTCAGCTTCTGCAGATATACTAATAGCATAGCAGGAGAATTCTGAAATAACATGGATTATTTTTCATATTTGAAGCAGTTTCCCATGGATTCTTATATAATTATCTAGAAAATGCAAACCATTGTTTCTATTGGAATTTTATCTCTTGCTGACAGGAACTGACAAGATTAGAAAAATCTACCCAATACTAGGTCTTTTGAGAAGACTATTATTCCAATATGTTAAATTGAACATATCATTATATTGAGAAGCCCCTACCATAGTCTCTGATCCACAGCAAATGTAAGCATTTCTTTCTCAATTAAATAATTTTTAAACAATATATATTAAAACATTTCTTACTGAATGAAATAAAAATAGTGTATGATTTTCCAATTTAGTAGAGCAGTTTAACAGGATATTGGGATCCAGTAAAGATTAGCTAATGATCAAGTCTAAAGAGGAAGCATTATTCAATTTCTTTATATGTTATCATTAGCCCCGTAAAACTGGCTTAATGAGCAGAGTCTCAAATCAAAATTTTACAACATCACTCCAGTCACATTGCACACTGGGGCCTTATGCTCAAAGGATGCTTTCATTCATTATCCAAAACTTTGGGGAAAAAAACTAACAGGAAGCATTGTAGGCTATAGGGATAGCATCTGAGATTAGGATTGAGGCTGTTGTTTTCACTACTGATAGACAATTTTAGTTGCAACAAGTTCCCCCTAGGTCAAATTAACCGCTAGGGCAGGGAAATTACCTTAGTGTAGAAAATTTAAGACAGATATGATGAAGTCAATATGATCCATAGGTTTTCAAATGTTAGCACTCCTGTGTTTGCTTCCAGTTTTGGAGAACAATCCTGTTTCTCAATGTAAAATGATTTACATAATTACAGATCAAACCAATCAGTTACTACCTAGTCAGGCTAAAGGTCATGAACAGCATATGCAAGTGGCTCAGATGCAGCTCTGCTGTTAATACCTGCTGCCGCCCGATTCCCAGGGCTGATTGCCCTCTGTCCTGTGGCTTCAAGTAATGTAAATTGTATCTTGTCCCTGGGTAATCGAGATCAGTGTTGTCTTGTCTGTCCACTCCCTGCCAATGCCTTCTCTGTGCTGCGATAATGGTTTCGGTGGGCAATCAAGGAGGATGCCTTCTTGACTCATCTCTCATAATAGATTGTCCTCCTCAGGCAAAATTGAATAACCCCCGACATGGCCTGGAGGCAGGCAATGATAATTCAATAAGTCTGCAGGGTCAGTGTCCTGTCATTTTGGGCAAGCAAGTAATTATTCTGCACTAACATTCCATAATAAAAGGGGGAAACTGCTATGGACACCTTCATCTTGATGCCTAGAAAAGTCACTTTAACAGGATTCTTCCTCTAATCAGCAATAATTCCTTCTCTGCTTCTAATGTGATTCAGTCCACTTTTTCATGTGAGTTGCCTGGGTGGATTTTCTAGATGCTTTTTTTTTTTTTTTCCAAACTTGCAGTGTCTGTGGGAAAGTTTAACAACTTCACTGCCTGTTGTTTAATATTTTCCACTTTTATGGGTCGCAGTTGTGCTGTCTATTTGCTTTTACTGATTTGTGAAAGATTTATTATAAACCAAATACAGCTGTTCTCCCCTTTCATAAAGTCAAACTATTTTGGCAAACCTGTTTTCCACTACGAAAATACGTTCAAAATCATTTCCCTGACCAGCTTTCCTACCATAAGCATTTAGTTATGCTGAGCAGCTCAGGGTAGGTGCCAAAGTACTTGTGCACTCACTTAAGAAAAAGAGAATGCATCTGTTTCAAAAATAAATAGGCAGAAAAGGAGAAATAACTTTTTTTTGCACTTCTGGTGGGATTCAATGTTACTGTGTACAGATCCCAAGAAAACAGAATTTTAATTAAAAAAAAAAGCATCGTAAATTCAAGCCACCTGAGGATTTTGCCTTTATGAATTATGCACATTTATGTAAACTTTACTTGAAACTATTATTTTGATTAACCTTTCAATATTCTTAAGAAATTTACTGCCATGTACCATCACGCCATTCATCATATATACATACAGAGATATATTCTAACATGTATGTATGTGCATATATATGTATTTAAAGAGAACATATTCACTTCAATTAATCACTTCCTACTGCTTATATTTAGATCTCTGACTTATGACATTTATTTAAGGAAATGCTGAATTGCCCATTTTGAGAAAAGCACATTTTAGCACCATTTTAGTTATTTCTATTGCCACTTAAAAAAAAGTTATCTTTTCAAATGGAAAAAAAAAACATTAAAAACCCAATCTAGGCTGCTTTCCTCTCTATTTCTCTGCATAGAAACTATTGCTCTATTCATTGAAAGGAACCTTTATCTTCTCTCTCCTGAGATCAGTACACAGCGAGTAATGAAGAGGCTTGTATAAGGGCAGAATAAGCACTTTCCATGACTGATTGGCGATTGATTATTGCTGGCATCTCTCCCCATGGTCACTCATCACTATGCTTTTTTGACAACCAAGCTCTGTTCCTGACATGAAAAAGGTGTTTTGATCTGCATCCATTTGGCTTGTTAACTGTGACAAAACTCACACTGATACTGATCATGTTCAGTTGTCGATGTTGATTTGGATCCTAGATACAGAAAATGTTCAAAAGAACATATACTTTGTTCTATATTTTGGTTACCATCATATTGGAATATTTAATGACTACACTTCTTGAAATTGTTTTTAATATTCTCATGCTTTTAAAATTTTGTTCACTGTAATAAGCTTTTGACACCATCTTATCATTGCTCCTTTCAATGTATTTTTAACAGTCTGCTTTAGAATTTTTGACCATCTTTTATATGGCTATAACCAAACTTTTTACCATGTAATGTTAAAGAGGAAACTATAGCTGCTTTCTGTGCAAAGTACTGAAAAATAAGATTTATTTAGAAGAACTGTTTTGCATTGAGTAGAAATATATATGTCCAAGAAATAAAGCATGGCAAAGACAATGTATTTTAAGGATTATATCAAGGAAGTAAAACACTGAGGCAATTTCTGTTTGTTTCTTTCCCCCTGAATAATTTGGGTTAAAAGAATAAAATATGTATTTGGCAATTACTTTTCTCTAAAATTTAAAGCCAAAATGTGCTTAAACTCAACATGTCACAAACATTTATCAAGATCTGCATTATAATATTTGCTACTGATAAGCTCTAAGTGACAAGTATTTTAATGTATTTAACTTTGTCTTTTGTTTGTTTTGTACTGAGAAATTACATCCAAAACAATGGAATTTTTATTTTTCAAATTGAATTCTGTTTCAAACTTAAAATTGCAGTAATAATCCTACTTCCTTTTGCATTTCCTTTTTTCCTTTCTTCTAGAACCATTAAGACCTATGTTTAACCCTACATCTTGGAGCAAGTACAAAAATTCCAATGAGTAGTTTTCATTGTTCCTTGATGCAATGTTTGTAAATGGCCACAGAGCTTACATTCTCTCTTTTTTTTTTAAAGTCAGAACAAAGTTTAGTGAAAAGTACAGCATGACATTTTGATGCATGCATCATTAATTCTCTTTTTTCCCTCCCCATAACTATTAGTTTTAATTTCTTGCATTACAACCATTGTGTTGCATTTACGAAACCATATTGAATTTATTTTTCTTCAATTTGTCATGAAACAATTGCAAAAACTACTACTTAATCCAAAGGATTATACAAAACTCCTTTCCAATGTCTTGGCTGCTTTATCCTTGAGTTTATGAGGTGCTAAATTTATAAATTAGCACTAGTATCCAAATATCTCTATACCATTCAAGAAAAGCACTCGATAAAAGCGGATTTTTTTGTTGGCCTCTGAGAAGCTGCCTAATTAAGAAGGCTCCTCAGTCTTACCTTTATACAAATGCTGCTCTACTGGGTCAGTGAATCCTGCTAACAGAATATTGTTCTGAATTCATCCCTGGGATGAGTATCAGGAAAGGACTATACACAATTGTTTCCAAGTTTTGAGATGATTTGTCCCTCCTTTGATTAGTTTCTTCTAGAGTTGTCCTTTCTTGCTGTGCCTCTGCACGATGCCTGCAGTGCCCTGGGATGCATCTGCAGAGCTTGCCAGAATTTGGGGTGTCTGCTGGCTCAGGCTCTATCAGCAGTCATCTGGAGGCTGTAGCCACATCATTCACCTTTGGCTCCAATGTCTCTGTAAACTGCAAGTGGCAAATAGCTAGGGAGATTTGATGCAGGAATAGAGGAAACCAGAGAATACAGAGAAAGTATGAAAAGAAGCAAAAGAAGAACGATCCATTTAGTATCCTCAATTATCCTTGTCCTTCCTTAGAATATTTTTCAATGATAGTATGTCTACTAGACAGGGAGGTAGGTTATGGTCATTCTATGATGCTTCTAGGTATCTTTCTCTTAAAATATTATGAATGGGTGTGTTTTGTTTGAGGTAGAGAACTCAGAATCGAGAGAAACTTGTCTTAGTATCAAATATTGGCTGTGTTACTTATTTGCCTTGTTTTTGTAAGTGCCTAATGTAACATCTCTGGGCCTTAATGTACCCATCTACAAAATGTGAATATATAGATGCCCCCATTAGATGGGGACATGTCACCTTTTAAAAGCCACTGTATTAAATAAGTTAAAATAGTTGATGCTGTTAGAATGATTTCTGATGCCTAAATTATAAACCCCCACATGCATTATTATTATTTGTGTATGAGCTGACATACTACAAAGTCTTTTCTCAAGTATTATACTTTGACTCTTATTATAAGCCTATAAATTCATTTTAAGATTAAAAAAAAAAAACTAAGTAAGTGACTTAACCAAAGGCACATACTAGAAAAGTCCTGAAAGACTTGATTCAGGTCATTTGCTTCTTATCCAAATATTTTTACCCCCTGGGATAATCTTTGTTTTTCCTTTGGAGATTGATTACCATTTGCTATTATAGCTGGAAATCTGAAATACATGAAAGCTAAATTTAGGATGGAGAATACTATGGCAGTAGAAAGAGCATGTAACTGTAACACTCAGAAGTAACACCCAGAAGGCTATAAAGGAAAGATTTCGGAATATATTCATTTATACTCTATAATTTCAGAATATATAATATATATTTATTATGAGGAAACATTTATTAATCCCCTCTTATTGTTAGACATTGTGAATTCAAAATCAGATAATGCACTGTAAACTGAATTCAAAGAATCCCATGGAAGAAAGATACAATTAATGTGATTATTGCAACCTCACATAATAAAAGCATACATGGATATTATAAAAGCACAAAGTAGGGGTACCTGACCCAGAGTGGAGGATATGAGAAAATTAAGAGAGATTGCAGGGAGGATTTGGAGCAAAGGAGCTAGTCACATAATTCATTGTTTAAAAAGATCACGGTGATTGCTGTATTTATGCAACAAGACTATGTTGCAGGGAGTAAGAATGGAAGAAGAGGGAACAAGTTGGAAGCCACTATAATAATTCAGGCAAGGAAGTACAATGATGAATGGTAGAAAATGCAATTTTCTTGCCTAAGATGTAGAAGCTTGACTATGTTTATGGATGAAGGAGGAAATCTAGTAAAAGACTGATTTAAGGTGCTATTGGTTTTCGAAAAGGCTGAGGAACCAGAGATCAAATGGCTAACATCTGCTGGATCATTGAAAAAGCAAGAGAGTTCCATAAAAAATATCTTTTTCTGCTTTATTGACTATGCCAAAGCCTTTCACTGTGTGGATCCCAATAAACTGTGGAAAATTCTGAAAGAGATGGAAATACCAGACCAACTGACCTGCTTCTTGAGAGACTTGTATTCATGTCAGGAAGCAATAGATAGAACTGGACACGGAAAAACAGACAGGCTCCAAATAGGAAAAGGAGTATGTCAAGGCTGTATATTGTCATCCTGTCTATTTAACTTATATGCAGAGTACATCATGAGAAACGCTGGGCTGGAAGAAGCACAAGCTGGAGTCAAGATTGACAGGAGAAATATCAATAACCTCAGAAATGCAGATGACACCACCTTTATGGCAGAAAGTGAAGAAGAACTAAAGAGCCTCTTGATGAAAGTGGAAGAGGAGAGTGAAAAAGTTGGCTTAAAGCTCAACATTAAGAAAACTAAGATCATAGCATCTGGTCCCATCACTTCATGGGAAATAGATGGGGAAACAGTGGAAACAGTGGCTGACTATATTTAGGGGGCTCCCAAATCACTGCAGATGGTGACTGCAGCCATGAAATCAAAAGACACCTACTCCTTGGAAGGAAAATTATGGCCAACCTGGATAACATATTGAAAAGCAGAGACATTACTTTGCCAACAAAGTTCCGTCTAGTCAAGGCTATGGTTTTTCCAGTAGTCATGTATGGATGTGAGAGTTGGACGGTGAAGAAAGGTGAGCGCCGAAGAATTGGTGCTTTTGAACTGTGGTGTCAGAGAAGACTCTTGAGAGTCCCTTGGACTGCAAGAAAATCCAGCCAGTCCATCCTAAAGGAGATCAGTCCTGGGTGTTCTTTGGAGGGACTGATGTTGAAGCTGACACTCCAATACTTTGGCCACCTCATGCCAAGAGTTGACTCATTGGAAAAGACCCTGACGCTGGGAAGGATTGGAGGCAGGAGGAGAAGGGGACGACAGAGGATGAGATGGCTGGATGGCATCACCGACTCGATGGACATGGGTTTGGGTGGACTCTGGGAGTTGGTAATGGACAGGGAGGCCTGGTATGCTGCAATTCCTGGGGTCGCAAAGAGTGGGACACAGCTGAGTGAGTGAACTGAACTAAACTGAGAGAATGAGATCACTGGTGGAGGAAAAGTCTGGAATAAGCATACAAATTAAAAGTTTAGCCACGGAAACTAGTTAGCTGGGATGAGAGAAAAGGTAAAGTAGGTACAAATGCAGAGAAAATTGAGAGATGAATGATCTTGTCAACCCCATGCTTTGCTCACTTGCAAAACGTAGAAATGAGGTCCTATCTTGAACTCATCCTGGCCACATAGTGTGTTATCCTTGTAAACATTAAGGTTCATGGATGGGAACAATAGCCCTTTGATAATGTTTCAGTTCAGTTCAGTCACTCATTCCTGTCCCCATGAACTCTTTGTGACCCATGAACCACAGCACGTCAGGCCTCCCTGTCCATCACCAACTCCCGGAGTCCAAAACCATGTCCTTCAAGGCAATGATGCCATCCAGCCATCTCATCCTCTGTCTTCCCCTCCTCCTCCTACCTCCAATACTTCCCAGCATCAGGGTCTTTACCAATGAGTCAGCTCTTCGCATGAGGTGGCCAAAGTACTGTAGTTTCAGCTTCAATATCAGTTCCTCCAACGAACACCCAGGACTGATCTCCTTTAGGATGGACTGGTTGGATTTTCTTGCAGTCCAAGGGACTCTCAAGAGTCTTCTCCAACATCACAGTTCAAAAGCATCAATTCTTCAGTGCTCAGCTTTCTTTACAGTCCAACTCTCACATCCATACCTGACTACTGGAGAAAACCATAGCCTTGACTAGACGGACCTTTGTTGGCAAAGTAAGGTCTCTGTGCATTAATATGCTATCTATGCTGGTCATAATTGTCCTTCCAAGAAATAAGAGTCTTTTAATTTCATGGCTGCAGTCACCATCTGCAGTCATTTTTGGAGCCCCCAAAAATAAATTCTGCCACTGTTTCCACTGTTTCCCCATCTATTTCCCATGAAGTGATGGGACCATATGCCATGATCTTAGTTTTCTGAATGTTGAGCTTTAAGGCAGTTTTTTCACTCTCTTCTTTCACTTTCATCAAGAGGCTTTTTAGTTCCTCTTTCTGCCATGAGAGTGCTGTCATCTGCATATCTGAGGTTATTGATATTTCTCCCGGCACTCGTGATTCCAGCTTGTGCTTCTTCCAGCCCAGCATTTCTTATGATGTACTCTGCATATAAGTTAAGTAAGCAGGGTGACAATATATGGCCTTGACATACTCCTTTTCCTATTTGGAAACATTCTGTTCCATGTCCAGTCCTAACTGTTGCTTCCTGACCTGCATATAGGTTTATCAAGAGAAAGGACAGGTGTTCTTGTATTCCCATCTCTTTTAGAATATTTGATAATGTTTGGGGAGTTGTAATAGGCAACTTTGGCAAACAGTTACTCACAGCAGCTAAAACCACTGGGATAGCTAACTTTGACATGGGGCAGCCCAAATGGATGCGTCATAGAACAACAAACTGTCACACACTCAAAAGGATGAAAGGAACAAGCTAATAAAAAAGCCCAAATGTTCAAATATTAATTGTATAACTGCATAGACTATTTATTTATATTATAAACCATGATGGTTCTCATTATATATGTGTGTAATATATGTGAAGGACACATAACTAGTTTAAAATAAGCTCGTAACTATTATGGTGGCTACTCTATTATTAAAACAATATACTCAACAGATAGGGAGAAAGACATTACTTTGTAATAATTTAATTTTTTAATTGGTTTGGATGTTTCTCTTCTTTTCAAAAAAAAAAACACATAAATTTTTCTACTCAAGTTTCTAATCTTTTTAATAATCGTCCCTACAAAAATTGAATTTTTGTTTGCCTGGTTTTTATTCATTATTTATTTCATTAAATAGGAAAAAATGTATTTTCGGAGGGATAGGAGATTGGGGACATATTTAATTTGGGAAAGGTCAGAGATTTAGGAGCTAGAAAGTAAATCTTTATGCCCAACACACAGTTTGAGGGACAGTGAGGTAGAGTTATAGTCATCCCGAAAAAATACACTAAGGAACTGATTGTTTATCAGATTGCCAGTATGTGATTGCCTAGCATTCTTCACCATAGAACTCTATCAGTAAGCAGGTTTTCTCCTGTTTTCTTCTCACTAGGCTTTGGAAACTAGGCATGTTATTGCTTCCATTTTTAGACCAAGATGTATTGATTTACTTTTGTTAATGTTTCTTTGGAAGACGGGCACTTGGCATATTTTTCTCTGGTGTTCAAAGTAGAATCAAATAGAAGGTAGTGGCATCAGAATATATATATGTATGTGTATTTATGTGTAAATATATATATATATAAGAGAGAGAGAGAGAGAGCCATCATCCTTTCTCTCTGTTATAGACCTTATTTGCTGAATAAGCATGCAGAGCAGGAAAGAGCCAAAGCCCAAGCTAGACTATATTTCCAGCACATCATCTCTGGCTCTCTGCGAACAATAATAGTTTCTTATATATCATAAGACACATGCATGAAAAATTTCTTGAACACCAGAGAACAACAAAGGGAGGCAATATCATTTTTTTGCTTATTTGGTATAAATTTCAATTGACTTCTGGTTTGATAAGTAGCAGGGAGAACATTTTCCCATTCCATGCTCAAGAAGTATAAAATCTAACTCTGAGAAAATCATTGAAGTGCAATTTTCTATGGTAGCACACAACCAAGATTGTTGAAAAAATATATACATTTATCTTTGTGTCTCTGGCAAAGGTCATGAGTTACATATACATATATATGGTTAATTGAGATTCTCTATTCCATGGTAGAGTAAATACTTCTGCATATAACTAGATTGAAAACAACACAACAAAGACACTCAATGACGATATTATGTTTGTATATGAAAATAGTGTATTTTTGTTATATTTCAAGCAACGTGCCAGATATAGAGAATCTTTCCTCTTAGAATTCATAATTTTGACAAAGAGAGGTAAGAAGCTAGTTTCTCAAGTGAACTGTATCAGGAAGGAAGAAAGAATCATAGCGCCAACATTACATTCCAATGTCTAGTGTTGTATTCCCCCTTGTACATACATTGTAATTATATACTGACCTTTGAGATCAGGGACTCTTTACTTATGGGATAATATGATTAAAGTATACGTAACAAGTGTGTTAAATTATTTTTAATGCAATTCTTGTGGAGAAGATCTGTGTAATTGCTAATTCTGTTTTGTTCTAGACGCATCTGAGATAACATCCCTTGGGTCCAAGCTTATAAACTAGATAGACTAAGGCTTTTTCCACACAGAGGTCACTTTGATTTTTGTTGGTTTTGTCTTCCCAATGACTGGTTTGCATTGAGAAGAAAGCTTGGGGCTAATTAGAAAATACAAAGGAAATACACACACACTCACTAAGGAATAATTTGTGGCATTTACCTAATTCCTAAAGAAAATGTTCTTTATTGTCACATTTGGAGTAAACTTTCCTCTCTGAAACACAAATATTAGAACATTTGAATTGCTTTTTTGTTTGGTGTGACCTAATTTGCTATTCTTATCTTGAAATTTGTACATTTTGATGGGGGTCATAGGAATGCCTCTGTGTGTGTATGCTCGTTCATGTCTGACTCTTTTGCGACCTCATAGACCATGTCATGGAAGCCTCAAGACCACCAGGCTTCTCTGTCCATGGGATTTCCTAGGCAAGAATACTTGAGTGAATTGCCATTTCCTTCTCCAGGGTATCTTCCCTACCCAGGGAGCGAACCGCCAGTCTCTGGCAGCTCCTGCATTGGCAGAAGGATTCTTTACCACCAGCACCAACTGGGAAGCTGGAGTGCTTCTCGTGGGCCAAAATTTTGTGGCTGATGATCTTTTGAAGAAGCATAGAGTTTTATCTGCTGATGGGAGATAGAAAAAAGCTAGCTGAGAGGAACCTGTAGAGAACAGTAATGTGAACTTCAAGGGCCGATTTTAGAAGGAATTGGAAGACTTATATGGCCTAGAGACAAAATTTTGCATTAGGAGCAGTGACATAAATGCAAAAAAAAAAAAAATGCCAGAGACAAAGATAATGAAGACTAAGACTAAAACAGCAGTTGCTCTGATGGGGACTTTGGCAAAAGAAGATA
Source organism: Antilocapra americana (assembly GCA_007570785.1). Taxonomy (NCBI): domain Eukaryota; kingdom Metazoa; phylum Chordata; class Mammalia; order Artiodactyla; family Antilocapridae; genus Antilocapra; species Antilocapra americana. Next base: position 3,565,617 of record ML662441.1, read on the forward strand.
GTAAGCAGAGTGATGCCTATCGTATTGCACAAAGCTTAATGATTCATCCAAATCAAGTTAAATTCCTACTTATAAATTTTAAAAGCATGTTCAAATTTTGATATATTAAGATGAATTGACTTTTTTGTTTACCTGAAGCATGTTACTAGCAATAACTGATAATGATGATTATATTTATTATGGATGGCTTGTTTCATCCAACATTCAGTTCTTATAACAGATTGCCAATGAAAGTTGAAAATATAATGTATTTTCATTTCCCTCCATGTCTAGTACTAATTTAAAATAGCTGTCAAATACCTATAAAAATCTGTGGCCTTTAGAGTGTTCTAGTCTTTTAATAACTATGATGTTACAGAAACATGTTCCCCTTGTTTCCAAGTCTCTTCCATAATTGCTTGGGCAAGTGTCAGTGATTTACTAAAACAGGCTCTTTGATGAGGAAATGGGCCTTTTATCCCAAATTTCTTTCTTAACAAAGGAAGCTATGAATTAGTCTCATAGCTGTATATATGTATATATTAGAACTATAGAACTCAAACCAAGAGCCAGGTGCTCTGAGATTAGGTAAAGGATTTGTTTTTGCATTCATTCTCAGATATTTAAGGAGCAATGCAGAGTGCTATTTCAGGTGAATGCTCTGGAGGCTAAATGGATTTGGTTCCTGACTCTGATATTTACAAGCTAGGTAATCTTTGCAAACAGCTTTGGGGTTTCCCCAGTGGCTCAGATGGTAAATAATCTGCCTGTAATGCAGGAGACCGGGGGTTCGATCCCTGGGTCAGGAAGATGCCTTGGCGAAGGGAATGGTTACCCACTCCAGTATTCTTGCCTGGAGAATTCCATGGTCAGAGGAGCCTGGTGGGGCTACAGTTCATGAGGTCTCAAAGAGGTGGACATGACTGAGAAACTAACACACTTAGCTATCAAAGCCGTTTCTTCATATGTGAAATGTGAATATTATCAGTGAAGGACTAAATGAAACAACTGACAGAAAACTTACTTTGGCACCTAGCTCTTGCTGTCAAAGATCACATTTATTAACACTAAGTACTGTGAAGGCAGACCTTTTTGTTTAGTTTATCACTAGATCCTCAGCACCTTGAACAGTAACTAGCACATAATAGGCAGATGGTGTTTATTTGTCAAGTGAATAAATGAATTTGAGGAGGCAATGATTAGTATTTCTGCTGAGTTTAGAGTATTGGAGCTTTAAAAAAAAAACTGTATATACTATTAGGCTTCAATTTCTAGCAGGAGTTTAAGAAAAAAACCCCAGTTAGGAGAACAATTGCTAATGTGAGACCAGTTTAAGAAAATAAATCAATCAAGAACTAGGAATGGGGACATTTAATGGGACACAAGAATAGGCAAAAGGTTTTTCTTTCTGTGTTGAATGATCTAGTTTCAGTTTCTTTTCTGATTATCTTCCTTTTCGGAACATCTTTCCCTTTTTCACCTCTTTCTCTAGAATCTATAGGCATTCCCGGCAGCCTTGCTTACTGTTGCTTTTGTCATTTTGAATTTATCTTCCTTGCTACAAGGGCTGAAAAACGGACTGTGGGTTTGTACTAAAGGAACCATAGCCCTGGCTTGCTTTCCCTTAGCTGTTGGAATGTGTGTGACCCTTCACCTCATTATGAAATAATATACTTCACAAAAAATGCAGGCCATTTAAGTGCCCACTTAGAGAAGGAAATGGCAACCCGCTCCAGTATTCTTGCCTGGGAAATCCCATGGACAGAGGAGCCTGGCAGGCTGAGAGTCCATGGGGTCTCAGAGAGTCGGACACAAGTGAGCAATGAACACTTTCACTTTACGTGCCCACGGCTGTCCATGCAATAATACACACATACACAGGACAGTCTCCTTGTACTGTAAAGTGTCTTAATGCTGACTGACATTTATTTTATGGAGTCTGCTGTGTATAAACCATGGAGCTAACAATATACTGGAAACTTCGAGAAATTGAAATCTCTGACTTCAAGAAGCTTATAGTTTGTGGCTATTAATCTCTAAACTATAATGGGAAATTGACTTGCTTTATCTGCAAACCCCCAAAGCTAAATAATCAATGTCCTCAGATTGTCCTTAACAGAGACTATGGTACGTGATGGTCATACAAGTTGATTCCTGTGAGTTCATAAAATGAGAAATTCCAAACTTTTCTTAACTGAAGATACATCAGTTATGCAGCTGCAAATAAACCACCACAAAAGCTATACTCCTTTTGAATAAATTGTTGCACTCATCTGAAAATTTACAGCATTTTAATTGAATGAAATATATTGTTTGATACTACTTGCAGGGTACTAAAACTATAGTATACTCTCAGTAGTCATTCATTTTTTCAAACACATAATTATTTATACTTAGCTAATATTTGCCAACCACTATATATATATATATATATTTAGAGAGAGAGAGAGACAAAGTATATTCTTTTTTTTTTTTCCTTTACATTATCTTGTTGGTTTTGCCATACAATGACATGAATCCACCATGGGTATACATGTGTTCCCCTTCCAGAAACCCCCTCCCACCTCCCTCCTGATTCCATCCCTCTGGGTCATCCCGGTGCACCAGTCCTGAGCACCCTGTATCATGCATCAAACCTGGGCTGGCGATTCATTTCACATATGATAATTTACATGTTTCAATACCGTTCTCCCATATCATCCCACTCTTGCCCTCTCCCATAGAGTCCAAAAGACTGTTCTATACATCTGCGTCTCTGTACAGAGTATATTCTTGAGAAAGATATCAGAAACCTTGCCTTCATGAAATTATAAGAGGAGAAAAGAGATATTAAATCAACATTGCTTGATCATTACATTAAGATTTTGATAAGCACTATAAAAGAGAACCAGACAGTTCTATGAGACTGATTTGATTAAATCTTTCTTTACACTTTTTCTTTAAATCCAATGTGTGGATGTGTATTTAATTTATAATTAATATGAAAATAAAATAATTTCTGCATTTGCCAAATAAAAACACTAATCTTAATATTTTGCTAAATAAAGTGATTTCCTTACTTTTACCAAGATATTACCAATGTAACTGGTGAATCTCAGTCAGGATCAGAGAAGGCAATGGCACCCCACTCCAGTACTCTTGCCTGGAAAATCTCATGGATGGAGGAGCCTGGTAGGTTGCAGTCCATGGGGTCGCAAAGAGTCGGACATGACTGAACAACGTTACCTTCACTTTTCACTTCCACTCATTGGAGAAGGAAATGGCAACCCATTCCAGTGTTCTTGCCTGGAGAATCCCAAGGACAGGGGAGCCTGGTGGGCTTCTGTCTATGGGGTCGCACAGAGTAGGACACGACTGAAGTGACTTAGCAGCAGCAGCAGGAGCAGTCAGGATAATCATCCCAAACTGCTAGTTGAAAGAGACCTTTAAAAAAATATGGTTTGGAAAAAGAGCCCAGTGGATTTGGCTATATAAACATATGTAAGGGTTGAAGGAGCCACATCAAATACACTCTGAGGCCAGCCAAGCCGCTGAAGACTTCCCGAAGTCAGTGATGGATCAGGAAGCATTTGCATTTTCATTATTCCTGAGCTCAGTCTGCTGCCACCTTTATACCTGCAGCCTCTGTCTTTGTCTCTGTCTGTGTCTCTCTCACCCAGACAGACACGAACGCCCATTTAAAAATTGGTGACCTTACTACAAGTTTTTTAAAAACCATAATCAACAGCTACATTGACCTTTGAAGTTTTTGAATTTAATACAGGTTTGTTTTAACAGTAGAAAATATAAGTAAACCACAGAAACAAGTAATTGTGATTTATTTTTCTGCTGCTGTATAAATTAAATAAAGAGAGAAAAAAGAGAATAGGTATTAACTTTTAAAATACATACTTCTGGCATTGGAGGTAAAGAACTTGCCTGCCAAGGCAGGAGATGTAAGAGACACAAGTTCGATCCATGGGTCGGAAAGATCCCCTGGAGAAGGGCACAGCACCCCACTCCAGGATTCTTGCCTGGAGAATCTCATGGACAGAGGAGCCTAGCGGGTGATGGTCCATAGAGTCACAAAGAGTCAGACCTGACTGAATCGACTGAGCAAGCACGCATGCAACGGCTGACATAAAACCCATGCTAACTTTTCATCTGAACAACTGAATCGTGAAAATGCTGCTATTAGGAAGGAAAGGAGGGGCAAGGGTCTTCTCTTCATTCCCTTCAGTCTGGAGTCTACATTGTTCACAAATGCAGTTAGAGATTTAAGGCCCAGCTGTGGAGCCCGAGGGGACTGGGAGGGAGGAACCCGATTCCATCTGACATTCTCACAACACATAAAAGATATAATGAGATATGAAAGATGGGTAGGTAGACAGAGAGAGAGAGAGAGAGAGAGACAGACAGACAAAATAGAAAGGGAAAGTCATTTTTTCTCCCTCCCCTCTGTTAAAATGTATAGTACTGAATGATGTCTTTGTGCCCTGAGCTAAGGCTGAGCCAAATACCTGGTGGGGATAGGAAATGCAAATCCATAATGTTAATTCTGACTCTGTCCCTCATTTATTCTTCCAATGAAAGAGAGCGTATTTTAAGAGTCAGGCTAGCATGAGTATGAACTCTGTAACCATTTCAGCTTTCTTTTCTATAAAATAGTGATCATATTATTTGTTCCAATATTAGCTCTTCAGTCAACATATATTTATTGAATCACTTCCATATGCCAAGCGAAGCTTTGGGAGATGGGAAGAGGACAGTTAACAAGACAGACTAACTTAACTTCATGAAGCTTTCCTGTGGTGACGGACACAGAAGAAATGTGTATGCAGAGGTCCTCCTGTATTAACGGCTGTTGTTCCTTGTTGTTTCGTGGCTCAGGCGTGTCCAACTCTCTGTGACCCCACAGACTGTAGCCCGCCAGGCTCCTCTGTCCATGGGATTTCCCAGGTAAGAATACTAGAATGGGTTGCCATTTCTTTCTGCAGGGGATCCTCCCGACTCAGGGATTGAGCCCATGTCTCCTGCACTGCAGGCAAACGCTTTACCACTGAGCCACTTGGGAATAAAAGGTATGCAGTCAATAATTACTTTTCTTTACCCTTGAGGACCTTTTTACAATATGATAATAAAATATGTACAACATATTACTAATAACTTATCACTACAGAGCCTATAAGGAGTATTTTAAGCAAGCTTTAAAAACTTCTTAATACAAAGTTTTATTATCAGTTTTTTAGCAGATGGCCTTTGAAACTTTCTCTTATTTCCACATACATGGGCATTAGGTCCAATTAATGAGCTCCATCATTCAATTCCCCAAGCTTACCCATGCATCAAACTGTGTGCATGTCCTGAATCCTTCATGATATTTCCCCAGACATGTCCTAAGTGTGGTTCAGATTACTCTTCTTTTACTGCTTATAGATATAATGACCATATATCCTAAACCATACACATGCTTTATAGGTTTCTGTTTGTTCCCTAATTATAGACTGCTGTCAACTGTTGTTTAATTTTTCCAGAGTGCTTCTCTTGTCTACTTGGGTTAGATTGTGTAAACTCTGATAGGCACTCAATAGGGAATGGGTAGAAGATTTAATCAAGCACTCACACTGCATTTGGACTATCATAAGGATGTGTCATTAACATGTTTCGCAATTAGGGTGGTGGACAAGTTAGTGGTATGGGAGAGTAACTTCTGGTACTTTTCAAATCACAGCACATGCCATTTTATATATAATAATACTTGATCAGGGACTAATGATGGCATCTTATAGGGATGAATACTAGGAAAGCAGTCTTCTAAGTGTGCCAAGGGAAATGAGTACTATGCATTCTATGAAATTTCTTGTAGAGTTCTTGAAATGCTTACCTCTACACTGTCTCTTTGGTGAGTAGTGGCAAGACAAAACTTGTGGCATACAGAAAGAAGTAAAACTAGTAAACACTGCCCTTGAATGGGATTCTGGCAACCAGTCAACCTTAATATGTTTTACTGAGAGCCAAAATCACTTATTACATCACTTTCTAAAACAACAAATGTTTTGTTTAATCAGTAATTCTGTAAAAACCAGAATAGATAAAATCTATTCAACCCATTTTGATGCATAATTGTTGCAAAGGAGGAATAGCAGAGACACAGTGACAGGCAGAAGAGCAAACTTCTCTTCTCACTTTGCTGCCTGCACCTTTTCAGCTATGTCCTTCTGATCCAGCTCTAACCCACATTCTGAACCAAATCAATGTAACTAGCAAAGTGTAAAATGCTGGGCCATTATAGCAATGATCTTTGTTCTGCCATAGCTGACATCTAAATTTACTGATATTGATATAATAAGCCATTTTGTGTTTTCATTTGTATAAACCAAATGTGTGGCTTAGCTTATTGATTTTGTAATCAAGATATAGTTTACTGAAGTGTTTATAAAATGAACTTGTAAACACATGTACTTTACTCATTCATTAATCCAACAAGCACCTCTTATATAGTTTGTCTTCTGCAGAGGCCTATAGGAGATTTAATTTAGAGGGGAGGGGTAGGTGTGAAAATGGTATACGAGTGAATATTGGCCTTGTAAGCAATTTATTCAAGAAGTTAGATGAAGATTGTATATAGAAAAGAAAAAGAAACTAAAATTATTGTGATAGTTTTTATAACAAGGAGAGATTCAATAATGGAAAATTAAGAGATAAAAGGATACTATAGAAATAAGAAATATATATACTATATGTAATATATATAATATTTATATAAAGTATTTATATTATATAGAAATAATAAATCTATATTATCTATAATATTTATATATAAATATTTAACAAATATAGATATATTTATATATATGAAATATTTATATATATATAAAATCCCAAAGATTAGGAAACAGAATAAGAACACACTCTTTACACACTTCCACATACAATACCTAATTTCAGCCTCTGGCAGTTTTGTTATGAGTTGGATTTATTCTCAGTTTACAAATGAGGACTCCCAAATTCAATGAAGCTAAAGTATGGTCCAAAGTCATGTGCTGAAATATGCCCTAGAAGCAGGAACACACCTCGGTTTCGTTTGCCTGTTGTTTATTCCAAGTCTTCAGGGACGTAATCTAGGACACGGGTGAAAAGGGGACTTTTTAAAATGATAATGTGGGTGTGCTCGGTCGTGTCCAACTCTTTGCAACCCCATGGGCTGTAGCCCATCAGGCTCCACTCTAAATAAAAATACCAGAGTGGGTTGCCATTTCCTTCTTCAGGGGATCTTCTGGACCCAGGGGTCAAACTCATGTCTCTTACATCTCCCGCATTGTCAGGTGGATTCTTTACCATTGTGCCACCTGGGAAGCCCTTTAAAATGAGAAGGCACCTCTTTTTCTAAAGGACCACGAGACATTTTCCGTGTGACCAAAGACAGAAAGTGAATGATGTCTAGATACAGGAGTACTGTGGGAATGCCCTAGAGCATTATGGGGAGCAGGAAGATCTTGATGCCTGCTACAGGCAATGAGCTCCAAAAAAGGAAATGGAAAAATGGGGAGAAGGAAAGGTTTAGAGCAATTGTAGACAGGTTATACCTAGAAACCACAGCTATGAGGTAGAGCGGTCAAGTTTGCTGCTGATTCAGCTCTATTCAGGAATGTTCTGCTATTCTAATAGACACACATATGCATTAACAGACTATGCTAAGCTCACCCTTTGAACTGCATGATCCAATTTAAATTCTTCAGCTTCTTTTATTTTCTTTTTCTTCAAAAAATTCAGATGGAATTATTACCATCTTTCTTTTATAGTTGAGAAAACTGAAGTTTTAGGACACCAAGTTGTGATACAATCACAGATGGGACTTCCCTGGTGGCTCAGCGGTAAATAATCTCCCTGCAATGCAGGAGACACAGGTTCGATCCCTGGGTTGGGAAGATCCCCTGGAGAAGGAAATGGCAACCACTCCAGCATTCTTACCTGGGAAATACCGCAGAGGAGCCCGGTGGGCTACAGTCTAAGGAGTCACAAGAGTTGGACACAACTTAGCAACTCAACTACCACCATAATTATGTATCGCTCTCAGTTCTGCTGTCCTGGAAGGTGAATGTTTTTTTATCTCTTCCACAAGGATAGTCTTTTCAACTATGTAATAACCCTATGAGCTCTAGTTTTCCCTAAGATTTACTTCCTTCAATTTCTTTTTAGCTTTTCCCTGTATCTTCATCCTTTCCATCAGAATAGAACCTGGATCAGTCTCATCTCATATACATATTAAAGAAAAATGCCTTTCCTCATCTATTGTTTCTATTTCTAGATGGAAATATCTCCCTATGTTAGTGGGCATCAGTGTAGTGGTTATGAATATTAGTAATTCTGGGAGTTAAGATATATCACTTAAACTTTGAAAGTCTTAGATTTTTATCAGTGTAAAGTAAGGATAGATATAAAATATAAAATTCTACTTTATAAATTTTAATGACTCAGTGCCTTATTTACTACAGAATTCTTGGCACAGACTCTGGCACATGGTAAACACTCATAAAGCTTAACCATATAGTAATAATTGTTATACTAATTCACAGAGAAGTTTCTTAGAAATGCTATCTGTACATATACTCTCCAATTTCATATCTCCTAAATACACTTTAATTTGATTCAGCTTCACCTAGTGGCTACATTAAAATTCTTCTCACTAAGATTACCAATGGCCTTCAAATTAAAATGATTTATTGGACACTTTAATATTCTCCAACTTGATCTCTCTATAGCAATGAGGCTAATGAGTGCTTCTTTAAAAAACTCCTCTACCTTGGCTCCTATAATGCTAATCTTTAGGGTTTTTTTGTTTGTTTGTTTTTTGAATCTTACTATTTCTCTGTTAACTCCATAGTCCCTTTCTTGGATCCTCCTTTCTTGTTTTCTTTTTAAAAGTCTGAATGCCCTAGAGATTTTTCCTCAAACCTTTGCTTTCTTATCCTTATATGTTCTTTTTTACCTAAACATATGACTTCAGATCTTCCTAGGCGCTGATGACTTACAAATCTTTGCTACCTAAATTCCATTACACCTCATTAACTGTACAACACATCCATATGGATGTTCTATTGCTCTCTGAAATGCAACATGCCCATAACTAATAGAAATATTCCTTTTTCTCATCCTGAAATATTCTCTTTCAATTGTAGTTCCTTAGTGTTTGAGAAACCAAGACAACAGCCTGGCTAGAGCTGCAGTCATCTCTTTCAAACCACGTAGCAACCAAATTCTGTAGACACCATCTTCCACAGATGCCTTTTTTAATCCAGTCCTTCCTTCCCATAAGACCCATTGACAAAGTCTCTGGCCTCTTCCACTAACCTTTTAGAGTTTCTTTCTGCTTCCAGTCAGTTTACGCTCCACAATGCTTACAGAGTGATCTTTTCACTAAACTCTTAAATTATTTTCATATCATAGAGACAAGAAAAAAATCCTGAAAATATGTTTCCAGATGCACAAGGTCTTTAACTCTCTGCCTCACCCCCTGCCTCCCTGCTCTGACTTCCTTCTCCAAGTCCTGTCATCTTCCATTTCTGCTGTGGTCTTTTGTTGAAGGACTCTTAGACCCTTTACTTTCTCTCTAGCTCTCTTCCACGGTATTTCAAACTTAATTCAATAATTTCATTCTCTAGAAAGCCTATAGAATCCTCCCAAGTTTTCAGTACAATTTAGATGTCTCTTCTCTGTATTCAAATAACATGTGTACATACAGCTGTCACAAAACCCAATTATTTCCCAACTGAAACACCCATTTGCATTCTCCTGTTAGGCTATGTAATTCTTGAGGATGGATATCATCTTTAGAACCCTAGAAGTTCTCTCACAACCTGACAGAATGTAGCCACTCAACGTGTGTGTGTGTGCTTAGTTACTTCAGTCATGTGTGACACTTTGCAACCCTATGGACTGTGGCCTGCCGGGCTCCTCTGTCCATGGGATTCTCCAGGCAAGAACACTGGAGTGGGTTGCCACGTCATCATCCAGAGGAATCTTCCCAACCCAGGGATTGAACCTGTGTCTCTTGCAATTCCTGCATTGCAGATGGATTCTTTACTGCTGAGCCACCAGGGAAGCTCCCAGCCACTCAATATTCATTTATAAAGACCACAGGTCACAAATTTGTTGCTTTTCCTGTTGCATCATATGACCTATAAATAGCTATATCTTTGGAGGACATGTTTTGGATTATGTTCATACTAAATAATTCTAAAAGGTTTTCATATCATAGAGGGTCATTTCATTTCAATGACTTGAGAGTCCTGTCCCTATACTGGTATTAAACTACTACGTTACCTCATCTACTTAAATTCATTGAACCTCACTTTTTATACCCCTTGAATAAGGAAAATAGACAAGCTACTTTTTAATTACACTCAGTTCAGTTCAGTTCAGTCACTCAGTCATGTCTGACTCTTTGAAACCCCATGAATTGAAGCATTCCAAGCTTCCCTGTCCATCACAAACTCCGGGGTTTACTCAAACTCATGTCATTGAGCTGATGATGCCAACCAATCCAATTAATTTCTTTTAACTACACTATGAAAACTTAAATTTCTTAATTTTATTTTATTGTTTTGATTATTACCTTTTTGAGTAATTCTAAATAATATAAAGGTACATGAAATAATAGGAGGATGCATGTTCTTTGGGGTATATATCTGATCTGCATTTCCACATTTATTTTGTTTACCTTTCCTTTTCCATTTGCAGAAACATTAATGCCATTTTCCAATCTAAGAGTATAGCATCTTATTTATATGTCATAGCAACATCATAAATTGTGTGAGCTATTGAAAACAATAAACTAAATATGTTACAGAAGAAACTGGTGCCTTTCATTGGTATTATCTCTTTCAAGATGACAGGTGATCTCGGGAGGCCAGAGAATTCTTAGTTGTATGAGTTTGTGACTAATAGGTAGTTTGATGTGACAAGAGCTGGCTGTCTTGGGAAATTGAACCATCTTTATGCTCAATACCCTTCGTGTCTCATTCTTTGTAGGTTATTGTTGGAGGCCTGTGGGGACCTCTTTTACAGTTTGCATTCACAAACAATATGAGATCAGCAAGAACTCTGTAGTTTTACTGTCATTATTGATCTGTTGCCAATCTGTTCAGCAGCTAATTTGCTTGTTAGCAGTTATTTTAAAAGCTATTTATATTTTCAGCATACTTTATGCTATGTACCAAATTTTATTTTATTTTATTTTTTGCTGAATTAAAGCAAATTAATACAACCTAGCACTAAAAGACTACTTTATGGTAAATTCTTTTTGACTTGTGGCTTGTGAATAATCATTTCAAAATCACAAATATATTATTGTGAGTTTGATATCTTTAATAAATTCAAACAAAAAAAGTGTATTAATGAGAAAGTATTTGTTAAATATTTTTTGGCTGATGAAACACATATAAATAGTAAGAAGGGTGATGTATTAGGAATTCATGAACACTCTTCCTAAAGTTGGGATTTATTTGAAGTCGAACACTCAATAAGTGTGTGAGTAGATTGATTGATTCTCTGTTTTGAAGGTGACCATAATGAACTTCTCTCATTCATATTAATTTTTGAAGGACAAAAGGCCTCTTTCTGCCTCTCTGAAAGAGGAAATAGGCTTCCATTTTCTGAAGCCAGTTTCTAACAAGCGTATCCATCTGATATGACTTCTTGGTAAGCTGAGTGTGCACACATTTGTGTCTGTCCCCACAATGAGCATAATACCTAAACAGGAAAAGTCGTAGTTCTGGAAAAAGTTAGTAAAACACACACACACACACACACACACACACACACACAATAGCAGGCTAATGTAACATGTTTTCCCCAATATATATATGTATATATATATACACACATGTATATATAGAGTATTGCCAAAAATAAAAAACACAAAATTCAAACTATCAGTATATAAGCACTTGAGTTGATGTTAATGCTGCTCTCTGCTGCTGGGGTAGGGAGAGGTAGAGTTATCAAGCTTAGATAAAGTTCAGTTCAGTTCAGTCACTCAGGCTCAGTAATGTCCGACTCTTTGTGACCCCATGGACTGCAGCACACCAGGTCTCCCTGTCCATCACCGACTCCTGGAGCTTTCTAAAATTCATGTCCATCAAGTTGGTGATGCTGTCCACCCATCTCATCCTCTGTTGTCCTCTTCTCCTCCAGCCTTCAATCTTTCCCAGCCTCAGGGTCTTTTCCAATAAGTCTGTTTTTTTGCATCAGGTGGCCAAATTATTGGAGTTTCAGCTTCAGCATCAGTTCTTCCAATGAATATTCAGCACTGATTTCATTTAGAATTGACTGGTTGGGTCTCCTTGCAGTCCAAAGGACTCTCTAGAGTCTTCTCCAACACCACAGTTCAAAAGCATCAATTTTTCAGCACTCAGCTTTCTTTACAGTCCACTCTCACATTCATACATGACTACTGGAAAATCCATAGCTTTGACTAGACAGACCTTTGTTGGTAAAGCAATGTCTCTGATTTTTAATATGCTGTTTAGGTTGGTCATAGCTTTTCTTCCAAGGAACAAGAGTCTTTGAATTTCATGGCTTGCAGTTACCACATGCCATGATTTTGGAGCCCCCCAAAATAGTCTGTTACTGTTTCCATTGTTTCCCTGGCTATCTGCCATGAAGAGATGGGACTGGATACCATAATCTTAGTTTTCTGAATGTTGAGTTTTAAGCCAACTTTTTCACTCTCCTCTTTCACTTTCATCAAGAGGCTCTTTAGTTCTTCTTCACTTTCTTCCATAAAGGTGATGTCATCTGCATATATGAGGTTATTCATATTTCTCCTGGCAATCTTGATTCCAGCTTGTGCTTCATCCAATTGAGCATTTTGCATGATATACTCTGCATATAAGTTAAATAAATAGGGTGACAATATACAGCCTTGAGGTACTCCTTTCCCAATTTGGAACCAGTCTGTTGTTCCATGTCCAGTTTTAACTGTTGCTTCCTGACCTGCATACAGATTTCTCACGGGGCTGGAAAGGTGATCTGGTATTCCCATCTCTTTAATAACAAAGAGATAAACAAAGGCTTGAGTTTTTATTCTCAGGCAATGAAAAAGGCAGGGTATGTGGAGTTGTCATAGCATGACTAAGTGTAACTGAAAACCCTGTATAAAATTTGGAGCCTCAAGTAGCTGTGAAAGCGCTGGTGGCCATAATAAATCACCATATACACACACAGATTCCAACCAAGAAAGAAACAAGAGTAACAAAACAAAGGGGTCTCTGGGTAGTGACTGACTGGCAGAACAAATGTAAAATTGTCTTGGAGATGACTTACACAGTTTAGGATACCAGGAATTATCTCAAGGAAACGGAGACACTACAGCAAAAAAAAAGCTTTGGTTTCAGAAGGAAAGGAAATAGAAATTTTGGAAATGAAAATGTTACCCAATGAGATAGGAATGCCAATGGAAGTGTTTAAAAAGAATCAGAATCATATGAAGAAGCAAATATAAAAGTGAATGAATGATTTGAGGAAATGACTGATGTTGTGGCATAAATATAAGTAAATATATAAATAGAAATAAATCCACAATCTGTAGACTGGAAAGTGATATTTGCATCCCATAAAAATTACAGAGTAGGCAAGAAGAATAGTCATAAAAAAGTGAGTGTTAGTCACTCAGTCCTGTCTTACTCTTTGCAACCACATGGACTGTAGCTCCCCAGGCTCCTCTGTTCATGGGATTCTCCAGGCAAGAATACAAGAGTGGATAGCCATGCCCTTCTCCAGGGAGAATAATCATAGAACTTCTGCAAATCATTAAGGAAGAGTTGAACAACCCAATGAAAATAGGAGGAGAATATGAATGGGAAATTAAGAGGGGAAAACCAGCTGTACAATAGATTTAAAAAATGTATGCAACCTTAATAGCAATCAAATTAATTAATATGAAATTTCATACCTCCCAGATCAATACCACTAAGACTGTGAACAATAAGTTTGGCAAGACAGCAAACAGGGAGCCATAAATCTTAAATTACCACAATGCCTTTAGAGAGCAATTAGGCATTACTTTCCTGTCAAGTGTCTGCCTGTACGTGTGTGTCTGTGTGTGTGTGCAGAGAACTGTTTTCAGGTATATTTTTTGTGATATATTGGCTAATGCATAAAAACTAAACTGTACACCTGGTAAGGAGCTGCCACCCCTTGACTATTTTCTAAGGTAGGCATGTCTCTTTAAAATGCTGTTTGGTAATAACCATAATTGCTGGAAAGAAGTAATTGCATAACTGGGGTTCTCATTTTAGAACAGAGTCTACCTATACAGCAACATTAAAGCAATCCTAATGATAAAACTTAGTAAATTCCCCTGACTATATGCATTATCTCAAACCCAAGAATCACGTAGTTTAACAAATATATCAATGGACATTTTTTCAAAACATCCATGCAAATAAAGACTGCAGAGGTTTGTATTCAATACCATCCCAAATAATTCACTCACATTTGCCTTCCCCCTGGAGTATGCTTCTCTCTATATATTGTTTCTTTCATTGTCTCATCTGGAAGAGGAGTGCATTTCCTTTCTCTTTTCAAATGCTAACCTTGACTTCTGTCATTTGGATTCCAAGATGAAGAAACATTATAGAGAGTTCCTAAACTTTGTTTCTTTCTATTACTTGAAAGAATAAAAAAGAAGATAAACTGCACTTATATCGATTAATTTGAGAAACTGTTCTGTTTCTTTCATTTACTTCTCTTCCATACTAGGGAGGTTCTAATTTTAAAGATGACTGGAGTTTTAGTGAAATGCAATATAAGATTGAGCCAACAATGTCAAATATGCTGTTATATTTAGTGTTTAGCATCTAGATGAATTTTAAAATTTCTGTAAGTCCCATTTTAGGTCAGGTTAAAGCAGCAGAGACTTCTTTGCAAACTGTATTTGAGGGTCTGCCCGGATGCAGATACTCTGCAACATTTAAACTGGGTTAATCATATTTTTGGAGATTCAGAAAGACTTTTATGTGCTACGAGGACATGAATAATATTGAAAGAGTCAACTTTTTAAATCCTTCCTACCATATTTGCTCTTTTCTGAAGCTGATCTGTTGTAGAGCAAGCCTGGAACTGAAGTATCTTACAGGTTCTCTTACTTAATTTTTTTAAGTTATCCCTTTTGGCCACCCTGAATTTCAATAATATATCTTGGCAAGATATATATATAAGACATAAATCAATATGTAGGTACCTGTCAGAGCCCTCTTTATTCAAGACATGGACAAAACACAGTATGACTTCATACCTTTCTGTATCTTATACCCATGTCAGTTAAAGCTAAATGATGGCATTAGAAACAGAGTGTCTGGATTCACAGCTGGGATGTGCTAAACTGGATATATTTTACAGCAGTGATGACAATCTACATTTAATGGTCTCACCTCTTCCATCCCCCAACATGGTGAAAGAATGCAGTGTTGCTTCAGTAAGAAATATGACTTGTCAAGTCCATCTGCTTATGCCTTTCAAAATTATATCTAAGTTTTATTTTTTAATTAGAATTTTTATTATATAAATTTCAGGAATGCAGCATTATTGTTGAGCTTCTCTATACACTACAAAGTGATCACAGTCATAAGTTTAGTTTACCCATTTTTCTTTACCCATTTTTATCCACAGCCCAACCCCCTTCTGCTCTGCTAACCACTAATCTCTTCTCTGTATACCTATGAGTTTGTATTTGTTCTGTTTTACTTTTCTTTTCTAGAATCCACATATGAGAGAAATATGGTATTTGTCTTCCTCCATCTGACTCACTTCACTTAGCATAATAATTTCAAGGTCCATCCCTGTTGTTACAAATGGCAGAATTTCATTTTTTATGGTTAAGTAGTATCCCATTCTATGCATGTACACATACCTATGGAAATAATTCTGCAATGAACATAAGGGTGCATGTATTTGTATTAGTGTTTACATGTTCCATGGACACATATCCAGAAGTGGAATAGCTGGGTCATACAGTAGGTTTAGTCTCAATTTTTTTGAGGAATCTCTATACTGTTTTCCATAGTGGCTTCATCAATTTAAAGTTCTACTAACAATGTACAAAAGAACTCCATTTTCTCCACATCCTCTCCATCATTTGTCATTTTTATCTTTTTAGTAAAAGCTGTTCTAACAGGTATGAGGTGATATTTCATTGTTGTATTGATTTGCATTTTCCTTATTAGGGTTGTACATCTTTGTGTGTGAAGGTTGGCCATCTGTATGTGCTCTTTGGAAAAATAATCTATTTAGAAATTCTGCCCACTTTAAATTGAGTTGTTTCTTTTACTGTTGTTGAGTTGCTTGAGTTCTTTGACTATTTGCTTCTTATTGGATATGTTAATATGATTTATAAAAATCTTCTCCCTTTCAGTAGGTTGACTGTTTTTTGATAGTTTCTTCCCTTGCTGTACAGAAGCTTTACAGCCTAATGTAGTCTGATTTGTTTATTTTCACTTTCGTTTCCTTTGCCTTTGGAGCCTGTTACACATAAACAGCACCAAGGCGTCAGTGAGATTACTGCCTATGTTTTCTTATAAGAATTTTATGACTTCAGGTTTTTCACTCAAGACTCTAATCTATTTCGAGTTATCTTTTTGTGTGTGATGTAAGAGAGTGGTCTAGTTTCATTATTTTGCATGTGGCTGTCCGGTTTTCCAACACCAGAAAAAATAATCTCCTCTTATTTTGAAGAGGGTATTCTTTTTCCACTGTGTATTCTTTGCTCCATTGTCATAAATTGTCCATATATGTTTGTGTTCATTTTCAATTTTAAGATTCAAGCACTGAGAAATATAGTGCACACAAATAAGCAAAGAGTATATGTGCTCTTAAATGGCAGCCCACTCCAGCATTCTTGCCTGGAGATTCTCATAGACAGAGGAGCCTGGCCGGCTACAGTCCACCGGGTTGCAGAGTCAGACACAACTGAGCATCTGAGCAGGAGTGGCATGATTGTTCTAAGTAGGACCTTTAGTAAAATGATGAATAGCTATGATGTTAACTTCCATCTTTGTCTTAATTCAATTTCAGGGGAAATTTTATTATTTTATGAAACTGATAGAGAAGGAAAAAAGTGAAAAAAAGAACCAAGACTAAGAATGTTAAGGAGAGAAACCATTCCTACAGACTTTTATACTTTGTCTTTGTTTAGCCCTGAAGTTGTGTCCAAAAGGACACCATGAACTGTAATCTGCCAGGCTTCCCTGTCTATAGGATTTCCCAAGCAGGAGTACTGGAGTGAGTTGCTATTTCCTTCTCCACTTTTATATTTTTAAAAGCTACATGGCTGTATTTGATAATTTAAATGAAATGACTTAATTCTTCAAAAAATACTAAGTAACTTTAGGCAAGCAGGGACTATATAAATCTATGACTCTGCTAGTATAAGTAATTGTAAGTCTTCCATTCCCAGTTTACTAAGAATTTTAAAATCATGAATTAATGTTGAATTTCACTGATGCTGTGATTGTATCCTACTTAGTGAACGGTAGCCGAATGACAATAAAGCCTGCCTATGCTCTATATATACCAGCCTCTTGGACACAGAGGAAGAGGAGAAGGAAAAAATGGAGACTGGGTCTGGAGGGGCGAATTTTTACAGTTTAAAATTAAAGTAAATAAAATATGTAGGGGCTTCTCTAGTGGTCCAGTGGTTAAGAATCTGCCTGCCAATGCAGGGGACATGAGTTCGATTCCTAGTCTGGGAAGATCCCACATACTATGGAGCAATGAAGTCCGTGTGCCACAACCACTGAGCCAGCGCTCTCGAGCCTGTGAGCTGCAGTTATTGAGCCCACCTGCCCTAGAGCCCGCACTCTGTCACTAGCGAAGCTGTCTCAACGAGAAGCCCGAGAACTGCAATAAAGAGTAGCCCCTGCTCACCACAGCTAGAGAAAGCCCACAGAAATGAAGATCCAGCACAGTCAAGAACAAATAAGCAACAATGAATAAATCTTTAAAAAGAGAGACTTTAAATTTTATTCTTGTGGTAAGGGGAGGGTCGATTTTATACTTTGGGCTCTATGTAATGTTCTTTTTTGCTTGTTTTATTGTATCTTGTACTATAAAAACTGTGAGAAACATGAATCCAAACAGAGAGATTCTATATCTCACTTAACTATCAAAAAAAAAGAAAAAAAAAGAGAGACTTTAAAAAATAAAATAAGTAAAAAATGAAGTGCAATAGCCAAATCATGATGATTGTAGAAAAATAGAGAAGCCAATCAGAATTAAACAACAACAACTAAAACCAAACAAACCCATATTCTATAACCATCATGTTTAGCTTGGTGAAGATTATTTCAGAACAAAAAGTTTAATCACTAGAATATTTTCTATTCAAACAGAGACAAAGAATAATTACTGTGGTATAATATTTGTATTTAACTATCTGTGTGATATGTTCTTTAATCAGCAATAGATATCTTTGAAGCCATAGATATCATTATTTTCACTAGAGAATAATGTCTGCATCAGCATAATTAGGGCTTTCCTAATGGCTCAGATGGTAAAGAATCTTCATGCAGTGCAGAAGACTTGGGTTTGATCCCTGGGTTGGGAAGATCCCCTGGAGAAGGGAATGACTGCCTACTCCAGTATTCTTGCCTGGAGAATCTCATGGACAGAGGTGCCTGGAGGGCTACAGTCCTTAGGGTTGCAAAGAGTTGGACACAACTGAGTGTCTAACACTTTCACTTTTCACTTTCAGCATAGTTAAATGTATTCTACAGTACTTTTAAATACGAAGGCCAAAATAATCATTTTAATCAATGAATGCATATATATACACATATGTATATATATACATGTATGTGTATACACACACATACACACACATATTTATATATGCATGGACCGTTTTGATTGTTTCTAGTTAACTTCCAAAAACATTAAGGTGAAACACTGCTTAGAAGCAATCCAAGGACTCAACTGTTTCCTCCAGCTGTTGCGGTGTTTGCATTTTCTTTTTTAAAGATTTCCTTGAAGAATTAGAGCTAATACAACAATTGAAGCAAGAGAGCTGCCTGGGTGACCAGGGCTCTTCCACTTAGACACAGCATGCTTGATCCTGTTCTTATGCAGACGCTAGTGGCAGCTTTGCCTGTGTACCAAGCCGAGGAGCATATTTTCAAATTATTGTGAAGAGTTTCAGGGTTGTATGACAAGATAAAGTGGTATCAAGTTGTTTATTGCAGAATGCCCTCTCCAGGGTTTTAGCCAAAGTCTTCACACTTCAGGTAGCTTCTCCAGCTTGCCAAGAGAGGAGGAATTTCCCTCAGCTGGGTGCTGCTTTTTCATGGTTGCTGCTGACAGTGGAAAATAACGTTTTGTTTTAGAACTTCTCTCTTCAATATTATATTCCTATGTCTGTTTGATTTTCTTCACCCCTCTTGAATTTAAATGGAATCATATCTCTGTTAAACACTTTTATTCTTTTATAAAGTATATCTTTGATATATAACATGGTGATAATATTGTTAAAAGTGAATATAGCATAATATTTAATTCAAATTTTCCTTGTTCTTATATCTCTTCATTTTATATGTTCTCTTTTCTGTCTGCTTTCTACTCTCCCTCCAGTGTCTACCTCACTGAAGGGCATCTTCTGTCAGCCAGAGAGGAGAAAAAGCAGAGATTTAAATGGGTACTTGGTAGCTTAAAGACTCAGTTTCAGAGCTGACCTTTCCTCTGTTTCCACTCTTGCAGAATCAATCCAGTCTGATTAAACCAAGTGAAGTAAAGCTACTTTTTAAGACCAACTCAGAAAACCAACAGTGAAACACAATGTTTCTCATAATATTAATATCAAAGTTATTGGAGGTATTTCTTCTCTTCCACATTCTCTAACTGGGAAAAGGATTACCAGTTTCTGTGAGGGTTGAGAGGAAGTGGCCTAGACTCACTGGATGAGGAAAGCTGTTATACATACCCATATGATGTGATGTCCTTGGGTAGGTGACAGTTGGTATCCTATGATATTCCACATCAGACCATGCGAGAAAATAAGTTTTCAGAAGGAAGCATTTGTATTATCTGACACCTTTACTTATCAAGATTATTCATTACCTCCTTATTATAAATTTTCAACATTTCCATGTCCACTTCTAAGAATGCCTTTTTGCATTTATTTATTAAATTAAGCTAAACAAAAATATTTTAATTTTTCAAGTTGAAATTTTTGCCTCTCTTTGCATAATAGGAGATACATTGGGATTGTTCAATATAAGGGTTGGAGAATATTTGGTCCTAACTTTTAATATATTTGTTTTACTTATGAGTGATTTACCAAAAATATATATTCATATTTCAAGCCCAGTATTGGGCCAGACACTTTTGTTTTTAATTTATACTTCTCTGATAATGATGAGGTGGAATATCTTATCATGTAGTTTGTCATTCACATACTATCTTTAGTGAAGTGTCTATTTAAATCTTTTGCCTATTTTTTAAATTGGGTTGTATGTTTTCTTAATACTGAGTTTTGAAATTGTTTATAAATTCTGGAGACAAGTCCTTATTAGATTTTAAACTATTTTTTACCAGACTGTGAGTTGTCTTTTTATTTCTCTAATGGTGTCTTTCAAAGAGCAGACGTTTTAAATTTGGTCGAGTCAATTTTGTCAGTTTATTCTTTTATGGATCATGCTTCCAGTGTAGTATCCAAGAAATTTTGTTTAGTCAATTACTCATGTCTGACTTTTGGCGATCCCATGGACTGTAGCCTGCCAGGCTCCTCTCTCTGTGGGATTTCCCAGGTGAGAATACTGGAAAGATTGTCATTTCCTCTCCAGGGGATCTTCCCAACCCAGGGATCAAACCCGCATATCTTGTGTCTCCTGCATTGGCAGGCATTTCTTTACCACTGAACTACCAGGGAAGTATGGCTTGCTCCTGCTTTTCAGCTCTATTCAATTATTATTTTTCTTTTGGGAGAGTGTTTCTGCTGACTTTTTAAATTTTTCACAG
Organism: Antilocapra americana; assembly: GCA_007570785.1. Taxonomy (NCBI): domain Eukaryota; kingdom Metazoa; phylum Chordata; class Mammalia; order Artiodactyla; family Antilocapridae; genus Antilocapra; species Antilocapra americana. Next base: position 3,586,584 of record ML662441.1, read on the forward strand.
AATGGTGAATAAAAGAAGGAAAAAAGAAACTGAGTCTCTTAGTTGTTAAGTGTCCTGGGATGTTTGTGTGTATCCTGCGTATTTCAGAGCCAACATAGGTCAAATATGAATAGCATATCTCATAATTTATGTTTTAGTGATTGAAGTGGTGAAGAATACTAAAATCACTAGCAAAATTTAGCTGAGTAAATGTTTTACATGTTTAGTAAAAGATATATTAATCTCATTACATGGGAGCTGTTACAACTAACCATGGAGCTGTAAAATAAGCTGTAAAATGGATTTGATTTTAGAATATTACAAGCTGTGTCATTGTGGCTAAGATTAACTATATAGCCTGATAAAGGTCTGCTGCAGTGATGTCACACATGGGAAACTGTTTGATAATTACAGCTGACTTACTGGAATTAAAAGGGCAGAAAAAAGGGCACCTTTGAGTAATTATCAGTAGTAGAAAGACAAATGATTTGTACAAGGTAATAGAGAATAATGATTTCATAATGATAGATGATGGAAAGGGTTAAGTCTTAAGCAAGTTAGAAGCTTTAATGGTGGAATAAAGTCATAATTTCTTTTGGTCCAGCTGAGAGATCATCTAGAGCCTGTATCAGTTAAACAATTTTATTCTAATGCTCTCTATAAAATGGGATACTCTACCCTAATGATGGAATGTGCAAACTTGAAGTTTGCATTGCATTGTAGGTCTTTGAGATTTAGGTCTTCCTTGTTGATTTTTATTTCATTTACTGAGGGGTGAATGTATGTATTAAACTCCAACAATAATCAAATCTGTATGTCTTTTCTGCTGGCATTTTCTTCTTTCTTCAGTTCAAGCACTGTTTATAATAAATACATGTTGGGTAAGTTGTCCAGGCTACTGTATGCCACATAAAGCATGGTAGATTGAATGCACTAAACTGTATTTTCAGAACTGACTAGGAATAACATCTTCACTCTTGACCCTCAGTATACTTCTTAGATTTTTTAATCTATAAAATAATATTACTAAACCCAATGGTTTTCCTGGCAAAAATCTAGATTAGTGATGCCCTTCACTTGGTCCCTTTGTCAAAGGCAAACTGGGGAATGATCATCAGCATGTACTCTTTTTCACTCACTTGAAGATTAGGAACTGGCAAAGCTAACTCTTGGAATAGTGATTACCTCTGCGAGAGCACAGCTATTGACCTGGAAGAGGCACACAGAGACTTCTATGTGTTGGAACTTTTCTACATCTTGATGTGGAAATTGATATAGTATGTGTAAAAATTTATTTACCTATGCAGACACAATTTATGCAAATTTATGTATATATGGTATACAGTAAATATAACAATGATATATACATATACACACATATATGCTTAATGACTCACCAAGAAGAGCATCAAATTATATATGACAAATAGTTAGAAACACCCCAATAAGTTGGTAGAAACTCACATTTATACTGCAGAACTTAACATTCCCCTATACAGCAATTAAAGATATATAAGATAATGTCAAATTCTAATTGCTGCATTAGTGCCAGAACCAGAAAAAGGCAGAAACATGATTTTCACATTATAAATTAATAGAGTACATTTACAAAATATAATTTAATACATTTAAAAGTCCTAAGAAAAATTTGATGTTTTTGAACTGTGGTGTTGGAGAAGACTCTTGAGAGTCCTTTGGACTGCAAGGAGATCCAACAAATCCATCCTAAAGGAGATCAGTCCTGGGTGTTCATTGGAAGGACTGATGTTGAAGCTGAAACTCCAATACTTTGGCCACCTCATGCAAAGAGTTGACTCGTTGGAAAAGACCCTGATGCTGGGAAGGATTGGGGACAGGAAGAGAAGGAGACGACAGAGGATGAGATGGCTGGATGGCATCACCGACTCGATGGACATGGGTTTCGGTGGACTCTGGGAGTTGGTGATGGACAAGGAGGCCTGGCGTGCTGTGGTCGGTGGGGTTGCAAAGAGCTGGACATGATTGAGTGACTGAACTGAACTGAACTGAAGAAAAATTTGATAAGGTAATGAAATGCAAGAAATTATATTTCTTATAAAAAGTAACTGTATATAAGTGCTTTAAAATATTTTCTTGTTTTTTAGTCAAAACATAAAATTAATTTGAATAAAATAAAAAATATGAGAATAATCTAAACAGGGAATAATGAGATTATGAGAACATTATAATTTATTTCTGAAAGATATAAAATATTAGTTAATTTGATATAAAGATTTATTGTATTTCTAGATAGAAAGAGTCAGTTAAGAGATTTTTTTTAAAGTTCATAAGCTTTTCCTCATTTCTGATCAATATGTTAGCAAATTTAGAAAACTCAGCAGTGGCCACAGGACAGGAAAAGGTCAGTTTTCATTTCAATCCCAAAGAAGGGCAATGCCAAAGAATGTTCATTTGTACTCATTTCATATGCTAGTAAGATTATGATCAAAATCCTTCAAGCTAGGATTCTGCACTATGTGAACTGAAAACTTCCAGATGCACAATCAGACATTAGAAAGGGCAGAGGAACCAGAGATCAAATTGCCAACATCCGTTGGATCATAAAGAAAGCAAGAGAATTCCAGACAAAAAAATTCTGCTTCTGCTTCACTAACTAAGCTAAAGTCTTGACTGGGTGAATCACAACAAACTGTGGAAAATTCTTCAAGAAATGAGAATACCAGACTACCTTATCTGTGCCCTGAGAAATGTGTATGCAGGTCAAGAGGCAACAGTTAGACAAGATTGGAGGCATTCAGGGTGGTATGTATAACTGAGTCCCTTCACTGTTCACCTGAAACTATCACAACTTCATTAATTGGCTATGCCTCAATACAAAATGTTCTTGGTGTTAAAAAACAATTAAAGAAATAAACAAACAAACAAAAAAAAACCCAGAAGCAATGGTTAGAACCAGACATGGAACAATGGAATGCTTTGAAATTGGGAAAGGAATATGTCAAGGATGTATATTATCAGCCTGTTTATTTAACTTATATACAGAGTGCATTATGTGAAATTCCAGGCTGGATAAATCACAAGCTGAAATCAATATTGCTGGGAGAAATCACAACAAACTCAAATACACAGATGGCACCACCCTAAGACAGAAAGTGAAGAGAAACTATAGAGTCTCTTGATGAAGGTGTTGGAGAAGACTCTTGAGAATCCCTTAGATGGCAAAGAGATCAAACCAGTGGATTCTAAAGGATATCATTAGAAGGACTGATGCTGAAGCTTTAATACTTTGACCCTCTGATGCAAAGAACCAACTCATTGGAAAAGACCATGATATTGGGAAAGATTGAAGGCAATAAGAGAAGGGGCGAGTGGTATAGAGGATGTGATGATTAGATAACATCACCAACTCAGTAGACACGAATTTCAGCAAACTCCAGGAGATAGTGGAGTACGCAGGAGACTGGCATACCACAGTACATGGGCTTGCAAAGGGCTGGACAAAACTTAGTGACTGAAAAACATTTGTATAGAAAATATTAAAATGAATAAAAATACAGGTCATTTAGGAATATGCTTTTATTAGTTTTTTTAAAAAATAATGTCCATGTGTGAGTATGCACACTTTTATTTCATAAGATTTAAATCATAATGCCATGAAATATAACCATACTCTACTTCTTTCAAATAATATTATGAGCAATTTCCTATAACATTAAAATGTTCAGAGAATATTTGTAGTGGCAAAACCAAATTACATTTAGTGGGTCATTCATAATTCACTTAGTCATTTTATAATGTGTACATTGCATTAAGAAGTTCCCTATAAATGGCAATATGGATATCAAAGGTCACCCCCAAAAGTGCAAAACAGGATGACTTATAGAGAAATTAAAAATCATCAAGGAGAAGATGAAAATGGCTAGAAACATTTTGAAAATAGTTTAAATTTCTATTAAGGAGGGAAACACAATTTAATGATGAAATTACACTGTACACCCAAAAGTTTGAGAGAAATTTAAAAAATAGCTACTGTTAGTAGAAATGCAAGGAAGGATAAGGTTATTTTTACATAATGCTGATGGCCAGGTTAATTTTTACACCAATATTTTACTAGAAGCAACATTTGGAGAGTGAATTGTTGTTGTTCACTCTCTCAGTCATGTCTGACTCTCTGCCAACTCCATGAACTGCAACATGGCAGGCCCCCCTGTCTTCCACCATCTCCCGGAGCTTACTCAAACTCATGTCCATCAAGTGGGTGATGCCATCCAACCATCTCGTCCTCTGTCATCCCCTTCTCTTCCTGCCTTCAGTCTTTCCCAGCATCAGGGTCTTTTCTAATGAGCTGGCTCTTCGCATCAGGTGGCCAAATACTGGAACTCATTTCATATGCTAGTAAGATTATGATCAAGTATTGAAGTTGCAGCTTCAGCATCAGTCCTTCCAATGAATATTCGGGACTGATTTCCTTTAGGATTGACTAGTTTGATCTCCTTGCAGTCCAAGGGACTGTCAAGAGTCTTTTCCAACACTGTATTTCAAAAGCATCAGTTCTTCTGCACTCAGCTTTCTTTATGGTTCAACTCTCACATCCATACACGACTACTGGATAAACAATAGCATTGACTAGATGGACCTTTGTTGGCAAAGTAATGTCTCTGCCTTTCCATATGCTGTCTAGGTTTGTCATAGCTTACCTTTCAAGGAGTAAACGTCTTTTAATTTAATGGCTGCACTCACCACCTGCAGTGATTTTGGAGCTCAAGAAAATAAAGTCTGACACTGTTTCCACTATTTCCCCACCTGTTTGGATGAAGTGATGGGACCAGATGTCATAATCTTCACTTTTTGAATGTTAAGTTTTTTTAAAAGTATTTATTTATTTTTACATTATCGTGTTGGTTTAAGCCAGCTTCTTCAGTCTCCTCTTTCACCTTCATCCATAAGCTCTTTAGTTCCTCTTTGCTTTCTGCCTTAAGGGTGGTGTTATCTGCGTATCTGAGATTATTGATATTTCTCCCAGCAATCTTGATTCCAGATTGTGCCTCATCCAGCCCTACGTTTCACACGAAACTTATATAAGTTAAATAAGCAGGGTGACAATATACAGCCCTGACATACTCCTTTTCAATTTTGAATTGGTCTGTTGTTTCATGTCCAATTCTAATTGTTGCTTCTTGACCTACCTACAGGTTTTGCAGGAAGCAGATAAATCATCTGGTATTCCGATCTCTAAGAATTTTCTACAGTTTGTTGTGATCCACACAGTCAAAGATTTCAGTGTAATCAATGAAACAGAAGTAGATGTTTTTCTGGAGAAGGGAAAGGGAAAGGAGGGAAGGAAAGATGTATCTATCTGAATTCAGAGTTTCAAAGAATAGCAAGGAGAGATAAGAAAGCCTTCCTAAGTGATCAATGCAAAAAATAGAGGAAGACAATAGAACAGGAAAGATAGAGATCTCTTCAAGAAACTAGAGATATCAAGGGAACATTTCATGCAAAGATGGGCACAATAAAGGACAGACACAGTATGGACCTAACAGAAGCAGAAGATATTAAGAAGAGGTGGTGAGAATACATGAAAGAACTATATAAAAAAGATCTTAACGACCCAGATGACCACGATGGAGTCATCACTCACATAGAGCCACACATCTTGGAGAGCAAAGTCAAGTAGGCCCTCGGAAGCATCACTACAAACAAAGCTATTTCAAAAGACGATGCTGTTATAATGCTGCACTCAGTATGCCAGAAAATTGTGAAAGCTCAGCCACAGGACTGGAAAAGGTCAGTTTTCATTCCTATCTCAAAGAAGGGCAATGCCAAAGAATGTTCTAACTACCGCAAACTGCACTCATTTCACATGTTAGCAAAGTAATGCTAAAAATTCTCCAAACTAGGCTTGAACAGTACTTGAACCAAGAACTTCCAGATGTACAAACTGGATTTAGAAAAGGCAGAGGAATCAGAGATCAAATTGCCAACATCCATTGGATCATAGAAACAGCAAGAGAATTCCAGAAAAGCATCTACTTCTGCTTCATTGAGAGTGAATAATCTGGATGAAGCAGTAGACTAAGCCATTGTACATTCATACTGTGTAATACTGCATCAACATTCAGGGGTCTCTAAGATATATACCGGTTCACCTAAACCAATGGGTGCAGAGCAACTACAAACATACTCATTCAATTATTTTAAACAAGTTAAAAATGACCACTATGTTGCCTAGTTGTCCTGGCTTGAAACTGTAAACATATAAATTTTCCCAAGTGTTCTAAACCTTTGGTGATTTCTCAACTTCCTTGCTGTACATGGGAATTTACTTCTCACCTACATACAATGAAGATGCCAACAGACAGTAGGACACATGTCCTTAAAGATTTCCAACAAAAATTTGAATTGTGTTTATGCTTTTTATGGAGTCAGTAGACTTACCTTTTTGCTATATCTTGTCTGATATATATACACACATATATATATTAAAATGAAATATTTTTAGCTTCTATGTCACCAAGTGAGTAACTCTTCTTTAGATGTGTATCAAGTAGAGTCCCTGATAATGGGTTTGATATTATTTATATAATTATACCCTAAATATTTTTCAGTTTTCACATTTATACTGAGAGTAAGTAATGTTTAGCTAATCACTGTGGGTTCAGTTATAAGATTTGAGATTTAAATTCAAAAATCCTTCAAAATTCTGGACAAAGACTTCTTACTCTTGCTTCACCCTTTGCTGCTCATGCAACTTTTAGCAAAACCTCAACTTAGCAGACTGAAGGCTTGGGGACTTAGGGTATGTGGGATGTGAAGGCCCTTTCTAGACTTGTGAGTCTAGAAGATTCACCCTATAGTTAATTAGTGATTTTCTTTGAATGATGACCTCACAGATGATTTTAACTTTTTCTTTACAATTGTCTGTATTCATGATTGCTATTATGATATAACAAAAAGAAAAGATACTTTCAATATTAACAGCAGCAACAGAAAGATGTGTACCAAAGACCTAAGGGTTTTAGGGTGAGGAGCTGGTTAAAGAAGTTGACTCTAAGTGGTCTGTTAAAATGGAAAAAAAGTCTAGTCAACATGCCTAATACTACTCTTCCTTCTCTTTCATTTCTGTGACATGCTGACAAGAGGAATCATATATCTACTCAGTTTTTGCTTGCATACATTTGCTCTTTGGTGCTTTGGATAGAAAAGACCATTTTAGTAACGTTCAATTTTAAGTTTAATAAAGCATGAGGGATCCCAAACGAACATTATTCTTGGAGTTGGTTAATTCCTGACATAGTTATCGGTTTAATCATACATTCCTTTTTTTGTTTTGAGTAGAAGAGTGATGTTAATGATTTAAATGTGTGTTTGGTTAGACTCATGGTTTGGAACCTGTCATATTGCTAACAACACAAATTTGGATGTGAATTCTGAGTCTCAGTTTTGAGTCAGAGTACAGAGATCATGTTCATTTCTGTTAATGTAGCCAACTTTGTGACAGTATGCATGAGACTTAATTATTGCACTCTTTTTCCTAGTTTTATAGCACTGCAGTGTCTTTGTCTTAGCACCGTATTGAGAGCTTCATAATAGAGAGGAATAAAAACTCTCAGGCACAGGGCTTTGGTAGTAATTAAATGGCAGCACATTTCAAAGCTATGGGTATTTAATGTCACCAAAGTATCAGTTTCACATTTGGTTCAATACTGTGTGTGGGAATTAAATGCAGAACAGGGTGTTATCACCGCTTAATCATGTAAATCGTATTCACATGTTAGGCCTCTGTTCTTAATTGAATTTTTGCTTCTTTATTTAGAAACAAAGATTTCTTGATAAGTTTAAATGGTTTTAAGCAGAAGCATATTCTTAAGAAATTAATTTTCATATTTTCTTACTGGTACTCAGTTGTAAGTGAATGTCACAGTGTGTGGTGTGACAAGGCTGCATATTTTATCTTTATTTGGGAGGTATAGTGTAAAGCTGATGAGCAAAGCTGATGCTGAAAAAATACTCATGGAAATTCCTATGGCAGTACTACACATTCATTTTGACTTTTTTATCCTAAAATGGTTTATAGAATTTCCCTCGCTGTCTAGTGGTTAAGACTCTGCACTTCCAATGCAAGGAGTACAGGTTCAGTCCCTGAAGATCACACATGCCAGAATGGTGTGGTCAAAAGAAAAAAAAGTAAGTTTGAAGGCAAATAAAAGACAACTTTAAAAGAAAGCAATGAGATTTTATTTTGGAACACATGTATACCCCTGGCGGATTCATGTCAATGTATGGCAAAACCAACACGATAAAGTAAAGGAAAAAAATAATTAATTAATTTAAAAAATAAGTTATTAAAAATGGTTTATCAACACCCACAATTAATACAAAGTGGACATTTAAAATTCTTTTGTAGCTATGCTAATCATTACTGTATCATTTCTCAGTCATTAACTCCACATGTATCTCTTATGACTTAGTGATTGAAAACATTGAAATGCTTGGGTCTTTTAGGCAGCAATGAATTTAGTTCAGTTGCATTTAGAAGACATTTCTTAGAATTTACTAAAATTATCTCCTATAGAAATTACTTTAATGCAAGTGATGAAAACCTTTCTGTTCCTGAACTTAATTTATTTTGCTTCTTGATCATTCACATCAGTGAATTGTGAAGACTTGATCAGTTGGACTTCTGAAATTCTTTTAGAAAACAAGATAAAAACAAACAGATAAAAACAAAAAGATAATTATTTTATTATCTTACACCAAAGATGCTGCAGACTATATTACAGGCTGAATATTTTACAAAAGACTAGGATTTTGAGGGATTTCTGAATTCAATTTCCAAATCTTTTAACTGACCATGCAGTTATTAGATAAACATTACTTACTCTCAGTGCAAATGTACAATCTGAAAAATACTAAGAATAGAATTAAATGGATAACATCAAACCCATTTTTAGATAAATCTATTTGATAGGTGTCTAAAGAAATCAGAACCAACTTAGGACCTGCTTCTTTTAATATATTCATTTGGGTGAATCCATGTATTATCCAAGGTTTCAGATTCAGAAGCCATCCTCATCCAGGGCACTTTTGAGCTATGTTAATTTCTATCTTACAGATTTGCCTTTTCTGCTAGACTGAGAGATTTTTATAAGCAGTAACTTTCTCAATAATATTTGTATTGTAAGCACTTATTTTATAGTGCTTTATAATAATAAGTGTTCAATTACTACTCCCTGGCTCTAACTCAAAATTGCTTGACCACTCTTAAGTGACTTTAAACTCCTAGGCACAGGAAGTTTTAAAGATCCTTTAGTGCTTCAAGAACTTTCCAAGAAACAACCACAGGAGCAATAACAACCAAACCAAGTGAAACCAGACCATCTGTATTCTATTATCCTCTATCCTCAGAAAAGTGGCTGCCTTATATGTCCAGGATAAAACGAAGGATCTTGGTTGGTTCTTTGGAGAATTATAACTCTACTTCCAGATAACCTGAAGGCGATGTTGGTAGAGAGAGCAGCTGAATTTTTTTTAAGTCATATTAAGTTTAAGGGAATATGGAGATGCTCAGGAATAGGTGGCAAGTTCAATTACAAGTCTGGGGCACTGGAGAGAGGCCTGGGCTGGACACTCAGATCTAGCCGCTATATGAACCTTAAACATGCTTAATTTGTACTCTTAAAAATATGTACATGTTTTGGTAGATGGAACTTGTCTAAAATATATAATTAAACTCCTATGTTTATCTGCTTCCTTTCAGGATAGAAATGGTGATAATACAAATAATTTCCTGATGAATAAACTTTTTATTTAAGAAACAAATACCTTAATCTGGTCTTTTGAGTTAGTCATTTCTCATGAGTTCTTGTTACTTGTTATGCTAAATGTAAAGTGTTACCTAGATGAAACCTCATAAAAAGGTTAAATACCAGAAAATACAAGTATATAATTCTCCACCAGAAGCAGAAAACAGTGTTAGACCAGATCCATCTGCCGTTTAGTTTTAGAGATGCAAAAGTTATCACCTATGTGCAGAGCACACAAGGAGGAAGGAAAGACAACTCCTGCAACGACCAACAGAATCATGGCCAACAGATCTTTTCCCAGGCCTTGGTTTTCCTAGTACTAGAATTTAAAGGCCTGTCACCTGCACCGTCCTCTTAAGTCCTGGATTTATCATTTCAGGCATCTTCACGTCCAAATGTATGGGAGTGAGGTCAAAATGTGGACGCTCCTCCTTTCAATAGTAAGAGTGCTACAGCTAGTACTTTAAGCACATTGATGCAGTAGGGAATTTGTGTGTAAATATACACAGTACACATTTATTGAGAAAATTGTTTTCTGTAACTGGGTTAGTAGTTCAGTAGCTCAGTAACATGGGTACTATCAGATTCTTTGTATTTATTTCAAGGGTTTAAAATACAAAATGTCACCTGTCTCCAAGTTTTGTTTGGAGGAAATGATAACTCTTAAGATGGGAAAGCTCATTACCTTTATTATAAACATTATAATACCTTTATTGTATTATTGGGGCTCATCGTGAGCAAAAGAAATGGAATTATGATAAGGGTCCTCTCTGAAGTGCATAATGACTCATTTATTAAGTTATTTAAACTGCTTTAAACACAAGTCACAGTGTAAACTGATCACTTAATGATTAAGCACTTTTAAATGTTTTATTTACCTATAGTTCTTTCATTTTAGAAAAAAGTTGAGACGGTGGATTTGTCACATGTAAACTACATATGAGAACATGTTGACTATCTCTTTAAAGTATATAAAACACCCAGCAGAGAGTCTCAGATAAAATGTGCTAAAAATGGTATCTCTTATGATAATGATAAAAACAATTACATTCAATAAGAATTTATTATATTCTGGTTTCATGAGAAGCTATATTTTCTGCATCTTTAAAGATATGAATGGATATTAGAATAATAACTATGCAGACTAAAGGAAGTATCTCATCTTATAGCAGTTGTGTAATTGTACCCTCATACAAAATGAGTCAAGAACTGTAACAACAGGAAGCTGTGGTGCTGGAAGGGATTCTGTCACACTTGGGTCAGACATTGAAGATTAATAAAATCAATGTGAAAATTTTAATCATAAGGAAATTTCTTACTTTAGTCTATTAGACAGGGAAAACAAAACAAACAAAACTTTATATACACAAATTGTTGTGACACTTGCAAAAGAAGTGGGGATAGGCCGCTGGTCACAAAACCAGAAAGAGACTATGTGTTAGGTCTGCTGGAACTGAGCAAATATTCCTTTTCCCTTGCCTTCAAAACAAGAAAAGTTCTCTGTCAGGAAACCAAGACTCTATTACAGACCAGGTGGACCTGGTCCTTATAAGCAAAACATTATGGAATCTTGAAATAAGAGAGATCTTAAGTGTAAACAGATCTCTGACCTCCCTAGGAGATTAAATAGCATATAAAACAATACTGAGATTAAATAACTTCAAAATGGACATATCACAAAGAACACTGAACTCTCTCAATGGTTCTATGTAATTATTTATAGCAAAAAGACATGGCAAATTCTTTAAAATCAACAACCTGTTTCAACTTTTCAGGATGGATACATGGAGCCCCCATCACCCAGAATCTCGCAAGCCCATATGAGGATACTCATGGAGAATTCTGATCTCTCACTTCCAAACAACGAACATGAATGCTAGAGGGGGCACATGATCTGTTGAGTATCACACAATTAATTACTGGCAGATCTAGTGTAAATCGCAAATAGACTAGAATGTCCCACAAGCCTCTCAGTTCTATGTAGTAATGCCACTGCCTTTGGATCAAAAGAATTCTTGGGTTCTGGTTGACTTTTATTTTTTTAAATGATGTAAATTATGTTTTTTAAAGTTAAGTTGATGATAAATGAAGTTCTCTGAAAAGTAAGAAATAAAGTCATGAGAAGTGACTTCCTCCCAGCTCTTCACAGCCTGTAGATGCTCACAGGCAAATGAGTCTATACCAGAGTATACATTTCTGAACCCACTCTCACCTGCCGGCTTTCTGCAACCCCTCCCTCTTTCCCGGTAACAGATCTTAGGAAACATACACACTGCATCTTTATAACTTCTTAATGTCATAAATATCTACCATGCACATACTGGACATAGCATAATGGGCCCGATTTCCAAATCGTTAGAGAAAATAATGAATTAAATTATTGAACTGCTATTGTACACAGGTAAGAGAACTCAAAGAGCAAATTCTGACAGGCATTTCTGCCTCTACGGTTTTTAACGGCAGGCTAAGACACTATGCACATCACTCTCAGAAACACTATTCACCCGTTTCTCTAGGGACTGACTTCTCTATGACTAGTGCTTTTTCTCAAATACATCAGGACACTGATTTCATTTATTATTTCATTTAGTATGAGCATGGATCTGAAAAGAAGACTAGTAAAAGATTATCTTACGTTTCCTTATAAATGCTATTTTTAAACATTTAGCAATAATTTCATAATAAGGTATATCTGCATCTACAAAGACTGAGCTGGTTTATCAGATCAATAAATATGCTCTCCTAATAATGTTTGGAGAAGACAATGGCACCCCACTCCAGTACTTTTGCCTGGAAAATTCCATGGACAGAGGAGGCTGGTAGGCTGCAGTCCTTGGGGTCACGACTGAAGCGACTTAGCAGCAGCAGCAGAACCAACAATGTTTACTTTTGCCTTTAGCTGTCTACCTGTTTCCACATTAATATATTAAAGTAGTGTGGATTGATGAATAATATGAAATCATGTCAAGGAAATTGTGCCAATGCTAGCAATGTTCTCTGAGGAGCATATGGTGATACAGGCTAGGTAATGAAGAACTTGTATGGACTAATTATGACAACAAGGGGCATATATATGTTTTAATATCTCAGTGATTATGAACCTTTGCAATCTGTTTCTCACATTTATCACAGGGGAAGATCGGGTTAGTTTTAGTTATATATATGTGACAAAGAGAGTTGGCTAGGAAAATGGAAACGTTAGAAAATCAGGGGGAATATTTTTTTCTCTCCAAAATGAGAATGGTAAGAAAATATATGATGTTAAATTGAGCATGTGTAAATATTTTCATATACTAATACAACATATTCCCATTAATGTCTTTGATTTATGAGGGCTAAAATTATTTTGAGGGGGATATGAATTAGTGAGACTTTTTAAATTAAAACTTGTGCTACCATGTTTAATATGAATCATACCCTTTGTGTTTTAATATTAATATCTTCAATTTAAATATGTATATCACACCATTGAGAAATGTACTTAACATGAAATCAAGCTGGTCTTGGAAAGAAAGAAGAAAAGTTTTACCCTTGCAAACTTTTGTCCATGGTAACAAGCAAGTACAAATTTGTGGGAAAGATTTACATTAAAGACAATATTTCTGGAGCAAAAGTTAGGACCTTAGGAAAGCTTCTTGATGTGTCCACTCTCCAGTTACACTAGAAATACTTTCAAAAACTTCCTAAAGAGAAAGAAAACCAAAGACTATTGCAATATATCAATTACTATATCTATACATAGCATCCCATTTGTCAATCAAATTCCCCATGCTTATATTCACCCCTGTATTTACTAAGCCATTTTATACTCAGCATTTTAATAGAACAGTTAGTACCTGATAGACTAAATTACTCTGTTTTTATACAAATAAAATATTAAGCTAATACATTGTCAGTGTCCCTTATAATTTATGAAGAAGTATTTTTAATAGTGTCTATCTAAAAAACACATATAATATTAATTAAATATATTTCTCTAAAATACTTTTTAAAAATTCAATAATTCAACAAAAAATTTTAGTTGCCATTATATCCCTGTACTTAAAGATTTTGCAAACCAGTTGTGAAGACAGGCATACAACAAAAATCTACATATTATGCTAGGTAATACGTTATAGGTACTGTAATGAAAATTTTGTAGTTTCAACAGTGCAAAATGGCTAATGCTAATAATTACAGAAATTAATTTACAGTTCCAATATGCCTTAAGCATGACTTTTATGTGTAGGATACAGAGTCATGAGCTTTTATTTAACATGTGCTCAACTATTTAATATATATTTAATGGGCTTCCCAGGTGGCTCAGTGGGTAAAGAACCCACCTGCCAATGCAGGAGACATGAGATGCAGATTCCATCCCTGGATCAGGAAAATCCCTAGAGGAGGACATGGCAACCCACCCAAGTATTCTTGCCTGGAAAATCCCCATGGACAGAGGATCCTGGTAGGATACAGTCCATGGGGTCACAAAGAGTCAGACACAGTTGAGTGACTTAGCATGCACACACGACTATTTATTAATTCTTGATAAATTTACACAAAGTCTATAAAAATAAAGTCTTACCATTTTCAAAATAAAGATACATCAATAAATAGACTCTTATTATTAGGATATCTTTTCTTCCCTTCTAGGGACATAAAACAGGGTAAAATGGCTCAGAACTTACAGAGTCAATGAAAGGTTCTCAATTGTCTTTATGTGATTCACTCCAATCTTTACTCTCTGACCAATACTCCATTAGAAAAAAAAGTATGAAAATCATAGTTTATCATACTCAGTATATACCGCTTCTCATCTATGTAGCAGAGGGGATTTATACACCAGAAATCTTGGTGAAAATTACATTTAACCTCATTTAACCTCATGACAGCAGTCAGTTGAATTAGACCCTCAAAAAGTAGAGTTACAGCTTGGTCAAAGGAGAAATCTTCAGAGAAGATTTGTAAGTGTTCCTAATTTATCTTTATAAAGGACTATACAGCTGAGAAAAGATTCAGACATAGCTCAACTGTGATTCACACCAATCTTCTAAATTATATAGGGACAGAATCAGGCAAGAAGAGTAGAGGGTACACCCTGTTTACATACATCTTCCCAGTGCTGACAGAGCTTTTATACTGGAAAGCAGACCATCAGGAGAAGAAGAAAAATGGCTGGCTGACAGATCACAGAATCAGGGACAACTTGGAAAGAACTACAAGAACTCTTGCTTCTGTGTTGATTTAGAGGAAATAAAGATCTCCCAGTGTTCTAGCTTTCTAAGGTAAGCTCTGACTTACGCTGTGTGTGTGCATGTGTGTCTGTATCTCTCTCTGCGTGTATTTAAAGCTTATAGAAAAGACTAGCTGTGCAAGTCACTCCCTTCTTCATCTGTGAGATTCTTAGGACATATAAACAAGATTCCATTAAGTTTTTTCAGGCATAAATTAAGAAGCATATGATAACACATTTTTGCAAGTGCTATAAATGAGAAATAAAAGGAATCATATGAGATTGAAATGGGGGCATTAATGGCTTAATTTGGGAAGCTGTAGATTTTATCTAAGTAAATGATATTAAAATAAATATCTCAAGAATGCAACACTAAAGCAGGTCAAGCCCAACTAAATGAATCATGGGAGGCCCATGTGACTGATGGACAGAGGATAAGAAATAGGATAAAAAATGAATCATGGAAATGGAGCAGGGACATTGTATACAATGTCTGACAGCTACAGTAAGGATTTTGAACTTATTTTATACTAAGTTCAATAGGATTGTATTGAAGAGCTTCATAAGAGGACTGATATGATAAGATTTTCTTTTGGAGAGCATACTCTGACTGCTGAGGGGAGAATGAATTGTGGTGAACAAGAGGAAACTGTATAGTTAGGACATGAGACATTCCCTTCCTTCTCACTATAAGAACTTTGATTTTATCTAGGGTGACAATTTCCCCAGTCTTCCTTGTATTTGGGGAAACTTTATAATATGGAAGGTTAGACTAACAAGCACATATTTAAAAACAAAGGAATATTTTTGTTCTTTGGTCTCCCTGTTTTTCCTAATGGAATGTAGACATAATTCCTGAAGCTCATGTCTGTGAACTAGCTTAAATAATGTGAAAAAACTCAAAGGATGACAAACAGCTGGGAGCAGCCTAGGTTCCTGATGACACCAGGGAACCACTGTACAAGCACTGGGCTGCATACCCCTGGGTTATTTATTTTATGAGAAAAATAATCCCCTAATAAGTTTAAACCATTGTTCAGTAGAGGTATATATTACAAGAAGCCAAACAAGATTGAAATGGATACAGACTTTGGTAACATGAGTTCAGTTCAGTTCAGTCTCTCAGTCGTGTCCAACTCTTTGTGACCCCATGGACTGCAGCACTCCAGGTTTCCACATCCATCACCACCTCCCGGAGCTTGTTCAAACTCATGTCCATTGAGTCAGAGATGCCATCCAACCATCTCATCCTCTGTCATCCCCTTCTCCTCCCGCCTTCAATTTTCGCAGCATCAGGGTCTTTTCAAATGAGTCAGTTCGTCACACTAGGTGACTAAAGTATTGAAGTTTCAGCTTCAGCATCAGTCCTTCCAATGAATATTCAGGATTGATTTCCTTTAGGATGTACTGGTTGGATCTCCTTGCAGTCCAAGGGACTCTCAGAAGTCTTCTCCAACACCACAGTTCAAAAACATCAATTCTTTGGCACTCAGCTTTCTTTATAGTCCAACTCTCACATCCATACATGACTACTGGTAAAACCATAGCTTTGACTAGATGGACCTTTTTTGGCAAAGTAATGTCTCTGCTTTTTAATATGCTATCTAAGTTGGTCATAACTTTTTTTCTAAGGAGCAAGCAACTTTGAATTTCATGGCTGTAGTCACCATCTGCAGCGATTTCGGAGCCCAAGAAAATAAAGTCTGCCACTGTTTCCATTGTTTCACCATCTATTTGCCATGAAGTGATGGGACCGGATGCCATGATCTTAGTTTTCTGAATGCAGAGTTTCAAACCAACTTTTTCACTCTCCTCTTTCACTTTTGTCAAGAGGCTCTTTAGTTCTTCTTCACTTTTTGCCAGGAGGGTAGTGTCATCTCCATATCTGAGGTTACTGATATTTCTCCCAGCAATCTTGATTCCAGCTTGTGCTTCATCCAGTCCAGCATTTCTCATGATGTACTCTGCATATAAATTTAATAAGTAGGATGACAATATATAGCTTTGACATACTCCTTTCCCAGTTTGGAACCAGTCTGTTGTTCCATATCCAGTTCAAACTATTGCTTCTTGACCTGCATACAGTTTTCTCTACAGGCAGGTCAGATCTGGTATTCCCATGTCTTTCAGAATTTTCCACAATTTGTTGTGATCCACACAGTCAAAGGCTTTGGCATAGTCAATAAAGTAGAAATAGATGTTTTAATGGAACTCTCTTGCATTTTCAATATCCAGCAGATGTTGACAATTTGATCTCTGGTTCCTCTTGCCTTTTCTAAATCTAGCTTGAACATTTGGAAGTTCACAGTTCATGTACTCTTGAAGCCTGGCTTGGAGAATTTTGAGTATTATTTTGCTAGCTTGTGAAATGAGTGCAATTGTGTAGTAGTTTGAACATTTTTTGGCATTGCCTTTCTTAGGGACTGGAATGAAAACTGATCTTTTATGGTCTTATGGCCACTGTCGAGTTTTCCAAATTTGCTGGCATATTGAGTGCAGCACTTTCACAGCATCATCTTTTAGGATTTGAAATAGATCAACTGGAATTCCATTACCTTCAATAGTTTTGTTCTCAGTGATGTTTCCTAAGGCCCACTTGACTTCACATTCCAGGATGTTTGGCTCTAGGTGAGTGATCACACCATCATGATTATCTGAGTTATGAAGATCTTTTTTGTATAGTTCTTTCATGTATTCTTGCCACCTCTTCTTAATATCTTCTGCTTCTGTTAGTGCCATACTATTTCTGTCCTTTATTGAGCCCATCTTTGCATGGTATCTCTAATTTTCTTAAAGAGATCTCTAGTCTTTCCCATTTTAGTATTTTCCTCTATTTCTTTGCATTGATCACTGAAGAAGGCTTTCTTATCTCTCCTAATTATTCTTTGGAACTCTGCATTAAAGTGAGTATATCTTTCCTTTTCTCCTTTGCTTTTCACTTCTCTTCTTTTCACAGCTATTTGTAAGGCCCCAGGAGACAATTATTTTGCCTTTTTGCATTTCTTTTTCTAGGGATGGCCTTGATCACTGCATATTGTACAATGTCACGAACCTTCGTCCATAGTTCAGCAGGCACTCTGTCTATCAGATCTAGTCCCTTAAAACTATTTCTCACTTCCACTGTATAATTGTAAGGGATTTGATTTAGGTCATACCTGAATGGTCTAGTGGTTTTCCCTATTTTCTTCAATTAAAGTCTGAATCTGATGATAAGGAGTTCATGATCTAAGCCACAGTCTCTGCTCCAGGTCTTGTTTTTGCTGACTGTATAGAGCTTCTCCATCTTTGGCTGCAAAGAATATAATCAACCTAATTTCAGTATTGACCATCAGATGGTATCCACGTGTAGAGTCTTCTCTTGTGTTATTGGAAAAGTGTGTTTGTTATGACCGGTACATTCTCTTGGCAAAACTCTATTAGCCTTTGCCCTGCTTTATTCTGTATTCCAAGGCCCAACTTCCCTCTTACTCTAGGAATCTCTTGACTTCCTACTTTTGTATTCCAGTCCCTTATAATGAAAATGGCATCTTTTTTTGGATGTTAGTTCTAAAAGGTCTTGTAGGTCTTCATAGATCCATTCAACTTCAGCTTCTTTAGCATTACTGATCACAGCATAGACTTGGATTACTGTGATACTGAATGGTTTGCCGTGGAAACAGATCATTCTGTCATTTTTGAGTCTGCATCCAAGTACTGCATTTCAGACTCTTTTGTTGACTGTGATGGATATTCCATTTCTTCTAAGGGATTCTTGCTCACAGTAGTAGATATGGTCATTTGAGTTAAATTCACCCATTCCAGTCCATTTTAGTTCACTGATTCCTAAAATGTCAGTGTTCACTCTTGCCATCTCCTGTTTGACCACTTCCGATTTGCCTTGATTCATGGACCTAACATTCCAGGTTCCTATGCAATACTACTCTTTACAGCATCAGACTTTACTTCCATCACCAGTCACATCCACAACTGGGTGTTGTTTTTGTTTTGGCTCTGTCCCTTCATTCTTTCTGGAGTAATTTCTCCACTGATCTCCAGTAGCATATCGGGCACCTACTGACCTGGGGAGCTCATCTTTCAGTGTCCTATCTTTTTGCCTTTTCATACTGTTCACGGGGTTCTCAAGGCAAGAATACTGAAGTGTTTTATTACTCCCTTCTCCAGTGGACCACATTTTGTCAGAACTCTCCACCATGACCCATCTATCTTGGGTGGCCCTAGATGGGCATGGCATATAGTTTCATTGAATTAGACTAGGCTGTGGTCCATGTGATCAGATTGGTTAGTTTTCTGTTTTTGTGGTTTTAAGTCTGTTTGCCCTCTGATGGAGAAAGATGACAGGCTTATGGAAGCTCCTGATGGGAAAGACTGACTGAGGGGGAAACTGGGTCTTGTTCTGATGGACGGGGCCACGTTCAGTAACTCTTTACTCCAATTTTCTGTTGATGGGTTTTCTGTTGATGGGTTCCCTCCTTGTTATTTCCTTTGGGCCAAACTATGGTGGAGGTAATGAAGATAATGATGACCTCCTTCAAAGGGTCCCATGCATGCACTGCTGCACTCAGTGCCCCCAACCCTGCATCAGGCCACTGCCAACCCATGCCTCTGCCAGAGACCTCCTGGACACTCATAGCAAAGTCTGGATCACTGCTCCTTTCTCTGGGTCCTGGTGCCCACAAGTTTCTATTTGTGCCCTCCAAGAGTCTGTTTCCCCAGTCCTGTGTAAGTTCTGGCAGCTCTATAGTGGGGTTAATGGTGACCTCCTCTAAGAGGGCTTATGCCATATCCAGGTCTACTGCAGCCAAAGCTCCTGCCCCTGAGACATTCCACTGATGACCTGTACCTCTGCAGAAGACACTCAAACACAGTTTTTTCTCAGTCTCTGTGGTGTCTCTGGGTCCTGGTGGGCACAAGGTTTGTTTGAGCCCTCTGAGCGTCTCTGGCAGGTATGGAGTTTGATTCTAAATGCAATTTTTCCCCTTCTACCATCTTACTGAGGCTTCTTCTTTACCCTTGGCTATAGGGTAATCGCCTCAAAATCTCTCCAGCACTACACAACTACTGCTCCAGCACCTACTATCTTGCTGGGGCTTCTAATGAGAGTTAGATGCTGAAAATAACAGAACCAAAAATGTGAAATTGGCTTAGTGTATATATCCAGTCAAAAATATCTAGTCTTTTTTTTTTTTTTGCCTTAATGAGACCCTGACTGACATAATAGTTGGGTCTAAGAGCTATCACAGGAAATCAAACCTTGATGATTGAAATTTGATGCCTTTTGTCTAATTGGATTTCAAAGCATTCAATTACAAATGGAGGCTTCTCAGGTGGCTCAGCAGTAAAGAATCTGCCTGCCAAGCAGGAGACCCAGGTTCAATCTCTGGGTAGGAAAGATCCCCTGGAGAAGGAAATGGAAACCCACTGCAGTATTCTTGCATGGGAAAATTTATGGACAGAGGAGCATAGCAGGTTACAGTCCATGGGTTGGCAAGGAGTCGGATACTACTTAGTGACTAAATGGCAGTGGCAGCAACGTTACAAGTGGAAAATATGATAATGACATTGTATGGCATTTTGTGGCAAAAAATTATTATCTGTGACTATCAGAGATGAAGTGCCTATTGCTAGCAGGGTTTTGGTAAATAGGACGGTTGCTACAACAGTGAAAATGAATTCCTCAAACATTCAAGTGACGTGGTTGCTTCTGTCTTCACTAGAGAGTTCTCAGGAAGAACATGATAAACGCAAGGCTTTAACTTCTCAGTTTAAGTCAGAGAACCAGAGAGTTTCTATGATGGATTAAGGAAGTGGTTTGCAAGTTTTTCTGTAAAGGTCCCAATGGCAAACATTTTAGGCTTCAAGGACTGTGTGGTGGACTGTCATAGCTACTCAACCCTGCTATTATGACATGGAAGCATGAGTGTGGTGGTTAAACTTTATTTAGAAAAACAGGTGGCAGAGAGATGATATATTGTATCATAATATAAAGTTTAAAATAAGATATGAGTTTGAACTCTTGCTTTATGGACTCAGCATGTTTCCCTCATCAGAGTACTCTGTAGCCTTGTTAACATGGGGCCTTATGAAATTCAATCATCACGCTTGCTCTAGAATTTTTCCAAAGGACCCTATGACAAAGGAAAGTGCCCAGGGAGTCTAAAGTATCCTTATGAGAGGAAATTTATAACATGCTGGTCACAGCAGAGGGATTTCTGAGGGAGTATTGGCCTCTGGGGACTAGATATCAAAGAAGACTTTTTTAGGAACTGACATTTTAAGTGAGCTCCAAGAGGTGAGTAGAAATTGATTGCCTGCTCAATCACTCTGTCCTGTCCGACTCTTTGAGATCCCATGGATTGTATCCCGTCAGGCTCCCCTGTCCATGGGATTTTCCAGGCAAGAATACTAGAATGGGTTGCCATTTCCTTCTCCAGGGCATCTTTCTGACCCAAGGATGGAACCTGGGTCTCCTGCATTGGCAGGAAGATTTCTTTTGTTTTTTTAACCACTGAACAACCTAGAGTAGAAATTACTTGGGGTGACAAATAGGATGTGTGAAGGCCATGAAGGATGAAAGAGCCTGGACTGTTGAATGAACTGAAGGTTATTTGGAGAGCCAAACCATTTGACTTATGGTGTACTTCGAGCACTTTGGTCAGGATACCAAGAACTTGCATAGCACTTAATATTAATCATATATGTATTCGCATATGGTGCTAATGGTAAAGAACTCACCTGCCAGTCAAGGAGACACAACAGACTCGGTTTCCATCCCTGGGTCAGGAAGATCCCCTGGAGAAGGAAATGGCAACCCACTCCATTATTCTTGCCTGGAGAATCCCATGGACAGAGGAGCCTGGTGGACTAGGGTCCATAGGGTCACAAAGAGTTGGACAGACTGAAGTGACTTAGCATGCATACACACACACACATGTATGTACATATATGTATGTACATATAGATGTACATATGGCTTCCCTGATAACTTACCTGGTAAACAATCTGCCTGCAATGCAAACCTGGGCCTGGAAGATGCCCTGAAGAAGGGATAGACTACCCACTCCAGTATTCTTGGGCTTCCCTGGTGGCTCAGATGGTAAAGAATATGCCTCCAATGCAGGAGACCTGAGTTTGATCCCTGGGTTGGGAAGATTCCCTGGAGAAGGGCATGGGCAACTCACTCCAATATTCTTGCCTAGAGAATCCCCATGAGGTCGCAAAGAGTGGGACATAATTGAGCGACTAAGCACAGACAGCATAGTATATGTATGTATATATGTATACACACATACTTCATTTTTATTATACTTCTCTTTATTCAGTTCATTGTCTTTCATTAATTATGGACAGGAGCCTATCAGACATTTGCTACCCTACAATGAAGTGCTTGGCATGTACTCTGGTTGGTCAGATGTTAAATATTTATAATAGTCTATGCAATGATCATGGAGAAGGCAATGGCACCCCACTCCAGTACTCTTGCCTGGAAAATCCCATGGATGGAGGAGCCTGGTAGGCTGCAGTCCATGGGGTCAGAAAGAGTCAGACACAACTGAGTGACTTCACTTTTCACTTTCATGCATTGAAGAAGGCAACGGCAACCCACTCCAGTGTTCTTGCCTGGAAAGTACCAGGGATGGGGGAGCCTGGTGGGCTGCCGTCTATGGGGTCACACAGAGTCGGACACAACTGAAGCGACTTAGCAGCAGCAGCAGCAGCATGCAGTGATCAAGACATTTTTCATTTGTACTTTGGTTAAATTACATTATTTCTTTATCATTATGCTTGAATCTTGTGTAAACTTATTAACTATTATGTACACTTAATAATTAAAACAATACGAGTTTCATTGACTAAGTATAGTATAACATAATTACTACTGAGCCAGATACCACTCAGCAATACAATATATGTTTATCATTGCAAATATCTAAATGATAAATTCATGCTTAGGTTTTTTGAGTACTTTCCACATGCTATTTTAAGCACTTTATATGTGTTTTTTTCTTTTACCCTCAAAATAACCCTATGAAGAAGGTACGATTTTTATCCTCATTTCCCAGATGAAAGTAAGAGGGACACAGAGATGTCAAGACACCATCTTGAAATTCACACAGCTCTAGTTAGTCACAGAGCTAGGTCTCTCTCTCATACTACATAAGTAGTCATCTTATAAACTTTTAATTCTTTATTGGGCTATAATTACATTTTATGATTTTAGAGCTAGGATTTGGCAAATCAGATTAATCACCTTTAGAATAATTGTTCTCCATGTCTTTCTCATGAAAACCACCCACAAGTAATTGATCCTGCTTCTCCCATTCTTATTTATCTAGAACTTGTGAATTGTTTCCACTTTGGTCTTTCTTTTTATACTTATTTTGTGTGTATAAAATATTTGGTCAAATAGAGTAATATGTCCCATTAGGCCTATTTGAATTTGCTTCAAATCTAATAGTTTGCAAGATGAATAGAGAAATGTGCATATTAACTCTGAAAAAAAAAGATTTAATATAGTGTCACTCAAGGAACCAAGAGCAGAGCTCAGGTAGATAGTTCACAGTTTTTTCAAGACTGTGAAAAGCATTCTTTTACATATGATCATATACTCAGTAGGAATTCAGTAAACTAAATGGATGTGACTTGCCAAATATATCAGATTCCTAACTAACTTTATATATTTAAATACCTTCTCTCCTACAACTCCTCTTTCTTCAGTATTCCTTAACTTACAGAACTTTCCTATGCTACAAACATGGCAGTGTTCTTGACATTCTTCTCCTTGAGGGCATACCACAGAAAATGAGGAATAGATTATTGACCTTTGCCCCATCCTAATAAAATGCTCACACCTGGTCAGCCTGTTTACAGTTTGTTAAAGAAAAACATGTTTATCATACTTAGAGATTTTATTGGGTTCTACCCAACAAGAAAGTGCCTGTGATTATCTATAATGATATAAAACAAGTTGAGAATGAAGTGCTCTAATATATAAATACTTGGTTACTTGTTGAAGATTTCTTTAGTTATAAATCACTATTTTGGAATGTATGCATGTGTGCCTGTGTGTGTCCATAAGTATTCTCCTAGTCAAAATTTGTTTTAAAAATGGCTAAAAGGACTTCCCTCGTGGTCCAGTGGTTAAGACTCCATGCTTTCATTGAAGATGTGGGGTTTGATCACTGGTTAGAGAAATGAGATTCCTTATTGCATGGTGTTGCAATAAAAATAAAAATAAATACAAAGCACACAAGAACATTCATCATAACATTATGAAAACATAGGTGCAAATTACGAGAAAGTTTTTGGAGGTAGGTTAAGGAAAATAATAGAATTAAAACCAATATATGCAATGATTCAAATGTGTAGGTATCTTTATGAGAGGAATCCTGCAAAATCCAAAAAAGTTACAATGGTACAAAAATTAGTCACACGAACTTTTTTGGATAAAATTTTGAGTTTCAGTGACTCCAGTATAAATTTATTAGAATCTTCTGGCACTGTTAGCCAGCTTTTGAAAGACGAATATATTACCAATGTGATAGATATTTCATATACAAACTATTAAAAATATTTGAGATCTTCTCAAAGTTTTCTGTAAAAAAAGTTAATGATGCTATGATCATAAAAAGGAAATAATGAATTTTTAAAAAGCAGTTTGGAAGAAATGCTCAAGGCTGTCTATTGTAAATTACAAGAAGAGAATTGACATAAAATCAGAGAAAGGGCTATTCTCTCCATGATAAATGTCTAATAACTTTCCTACAATTACATAGCTGATAGTCACAGAATGTGATTTGGACATGGTAATTATGACTGTAAAGTCTATAATCTTTCAAAAAGACTAAATTGGCCATCCTCAAAATTGTGATCTTTTCTTACATAATAATTGGTGTGCTTATCTTCTACCTCATCTCAACTACTTGAGTGCCAGATATATGTTTGATTTCTCTTAAAAACTTACCACCATGTTACAAAATACTTTGCACTGAGAGTCAGTGTACATATCTGGAATTGACTAACAGCATCAGAAAAGACCCTGATGCTGGGAAAGAATGAAGGCAGGAGGAGAAAGGGATGACAGAGGATGAGATGGTTGGATGGCATCACCGACTTGATGGACATGAGTTTAAGTAAGCTCCAGGGAGTTGGTGATGGACAGGGAAGCCTGATGTGCCGCAGTCCATGGAGTTGCAGAGTCAGACATGACTGAGCAACTGAATTGAGCTGAATAGCATAATTGTAAATCTTTTTGCTTTGGAAATTTTCTTATTCATTTTATGTAAATTCTAATGTGTTTCGTAAATAAGGGAAGAGCAAAAAATAATAGAGAAAATATGTTTGTATCTGGGTTCAAGTTCAATAATAATTTGAATACAGTCCACACGCAGAATAAAATATGCCAATTTTTAAAAATATTTCCTGAAAACACACCTAAAAATCATTATTATCCTTTGTTCAAACATCTATTTTAAAATAATTTAACATGTGTGTGACATATGCTTTAATACACAGTAGGACAAGTTTATTTTTTTTCTTACTACTCCAGATTCAAGTTACATCTATGAAACCATAGAAATATAGAACTTCCTATTTCCACTAAATGGTGGTGGAAATGTTCCTAAAATTAATATGTTTTGATATAGAATATTTGTACCTAACAAATCTCCACTACAGTTTCCAAGCATAGATATAAATCCCACCAAATAAATATTTCTTGGCATACTACTTCAGTTTGCATTAGTCTGCATTTCTTTCAGAGGTCACCATACCTTCATGTATCATGGACCAGATTTTCTGTCATTGTTAAACCTGTTTGAATATATCATGGCATAGCCTGCAAAGATTTAGTTTTGTGAAAGGCGTTGAACTCTTAACACTGGTACTGGAAGCTTTGTGCAGTACACAGGAGGGGGGATCTCCTGCCACGCCAACTGCCAGCTTCACCGCAGCTGTGACACAAAATCGGAAAGCTTGTGTTGGAACAGCAGCAATCAGCACAGATGTTGGAAATGATAGAAAGCACTTTCCAGTCACCCTTATGGAGATGACAACACACACACACACACACACACACACACACACACACACACACACACACAAGAGCTTGTAGAAGAAGGTGTTTCTTCCGATGATCTCCATCTTGTGGGGGCTGGTTACTTAAGAATTAGAAGAGTCTTTGTCATTACTGGACTCCTTCCTGCCTTTGCAGGGACTGATGACTTGGAAAACCCAGATTGCTTGTTTTGTATCTTCCAAGTCTACAGCTGAGGTTGGGCATGCTTTCAAGATGAGCTACTTGAACAAATAGAACCGCAGGCACTGATCCAACATTTCCCAGGGTGCACTGCAGTCTGTTTGACAGAGTGAGCTTAGCATACAGTGAATGGCAGGGCATCTTATTTACCTTCACTTCGGCTTGTATGTTTTATGCACCCAGAATAGACAAAAGGCAATATGACTACTAGGATCTGATTCACATTAATTTGGAGCAGATGGGAGAACCCGTGTTCTTCCAAGATGTTTGTGGTAAAGCAACCCTTACTGTAGAAGAAAAAAAAAAAGAAATATGGTATTCAGCTGTTTGCTAAATTGGTCATTTATATTAATGTATTTTAGAAGCAATTATTTTATCCAGTGACTTTAATATAGTGGGTGTATGGGATTAGCATGGTGTTACATTCAGCTGGCCTAAATTAAAGCCGTGCAAAACCAGTAAAAATTTGATGTAACTGGCAAAATGTCTTTTCTCCCCTTTGAATGAGGTTTTGAAACCTACCATATCTTTGTATTTGCTCCAAATGGCCTAGTAAATATTCATTTTAGAAATGTTCATGCTGAAACATCGGTGCTTATGAAACTGGAGTGACTTTCCTCAGGGGCCCCTCTGATGTCTTTCAGTTTTTTTTTTGCCTCAGCTTTTTGTCCTGTAACTAACTTGCTTGGCTCAAGAACCTCTAGGGCATCTGGTTGGCATTGCTCTAATTACACATAAACCATAGATGTATGAGTTAGTAGCATTTGCTACTAATCCTGACCATTCAGACATAGCATTAAGTCAGCATGCTAAAAGATACCCTAATCCTGCACTATAGTCACCAAATATATATGAAACAGTTAGTTGGGAAAGTCTCTGCTCATTAAGTGATCATTAGCAACACAGACACTGAATTTATTTAGCTATTCTCCCTACAGATAGAGGGAATTTTTAGTGTAAATTATTTATTACAGAAGAGTCATCGTACATATATTTATTCTTAAATATTCACATCATGACCATGTTGTTAAAACTTTCTTATATGATTATTTTTTCCATTTTGAGTAAGGCCAAACTAACTCTCATGTTCTTTATATCAAACCAACAGCCATTATTTAAACACATAAGGCATGAAGTGGTCGATTTGTTTTCAGAATTCACAGTCTCTCTATAATTAAAAAAAAAGATTTATTTGCCTTACAGGCAATTTAGTACA
The DNA here is from genome assembly GCA_007570785.1 of Antilocapra americana. Lineage (NCBI taxonomy): Eukaryota > Metazoa > Chordata > Mammalia > Artiodactyla > Antilocapridae > Antilocapra > Antilocapra americana. Next base: position 3,614,030 of record ML662441.1, read on the forward strand.
TCATAAATTTAAAAAAAAAAGATATTTCTTAGTTCTCCCCCTGAGTGAACTAATACTGATCAGCTTTATAACACCAAGTATGCAAAAGACCTATAATTAATCATAACAAGTAATTTCTACATCTAGTATCACATTTATTCTCAGAAAACCCAGATAATGTTGACTATCTTATCTTCCTTTTGTAAATGTGTCCACCTACAGCTCAACATAGAGTTGATGTTCAACAAGTTGACATCCCTGAAAGATGCTGGTATTTCACATATTCTTGCACTTTGTATATTGGTGTGTTCAAGAATTTAGTCTTTGAGCACCTCTCTATGTAAAATGGCTTCCTTTGGGGCTTTTTGCATTCACTTGAAGCCATATGATCTTATCAATCTCTTGTTCTTGAAACATCTTCTCTAGGATTCAGTAACATCTAGTATTCATGCCTGGAAAATCCCATGGACCGAGGAGCCTGGTGGGGCTACAGTCCATGGGGTCACAAAGAGTTGGACACGACTGAGTGATTTCACTCACTCACATTATCAGATACTCTCCTATCTTTATTTGCCACTTTTCACTTTGCTTTCCAAATTTCTCTTCTTTGACTTTCCTATATGAAATGGTCCTACATGTCTTGACATTGTCCTCTCCTTAGCATATCTTCTCTACATCATGGCTTTTGCTGCTCTCTCTATGCCAAAGGATCTCAATTCCATACTGATGGGTCATCATTTTTAGCCTGAATCATTGTAATAAACTGCTATTTTATGAATCTACATCACTTTTGATCTGATACCAACAATTCAGCTCCTGAGATAAAAGTGATTTTTCAAAACTGAATTCTGAGTATGTTAGTCTATGCCTAAAATCCTTAAATGAATTCTCATTGATCATATATAAAAATTTAAATTTCCTAGCTATTCTTTGGAAATGTTTCCAGGGACAAAAGAAATTGCATCTACACACTAAGGATTCAAATTGTTGGAAGAGATAGATAAGAAAATGTACTATTAAAAATAAAAGAAGGAATAAAGTCCTTGAGATCAAGACCAGAGAGTGTATTCATTTCAAGCCTAAGTGGAGGACTAGCTTTTAATACAAGAGTCTCAAGTCCTCTTCAGGCTGTATGAAGAATGAAGTTACTGAGAAGAATATAGGAAGTTTAAGAAGTTACAATAGAAAAATATCATATCATATCACTTATATGTGGAATATAAAAAATAATACAAATGAACTTATTTAGAAAACAGAAACAGACTCACAGACTTAGAAAACAAATTATGATTACCAAAGAGGAAAGTTGGGAGGAATAAAGTAGGAATTTAAGATTAATATATGCATACTACTAAATATATAAAAAAGATAATCAGCAAAGACCTACTGTACAGAACAGGGACCCCCTACTCTATATTCCTTAATAATCTATATGGCAAAAGAATTTGAAAAATAATAGATGCATGTATATACAAAATTGAATCATTTTGCTGAATATCTAAAATTAACACGGCATAGATCGACTAGACTCCAATATAAAAGAACACTTAGAAAGTTTTCAAACCTAAAAAAAAAAATTTATTAGAATAAAAGAAATAAGATGTATTAGCTTGATACAAATGTAATTGCAGTTTCAGACGTTGAATTTTAAATCATTATAACTAGGCTCAAGCACATCTTTATTAATCAAAATAAGAACCATTACAAACAACATATTTTTTGCCAATGAAAACTACATGTATTCCTGTAGCATAAAAACCCATGTTTCAGGATTCAGTGAACACTTGAGAAGCATTTTCTGTATCCTGCTGGTTGTGGAAGTATTTTCCCTGCAAAAAGTTTTCAAAAAGCTTAAAATTGTGGTAGTTTGTTGGTGAAAGGGCAGGTGAATATGGCGAATGAAGCAAAATTTCATATCTCAATTCATTCAATGTTTGAAGTGTTGGTTGTGCAACGTGTGGTCAGGCATTGCTGTGGAGAAGAATTGGACCCTTTCTGCCGACCAATGGTGGCTGCAGGCTTTGCAGCTTTTGGTCTATCTCACTGATTTGCTGAGCAAACTTCCCACATATAATGGTTTATCCGGGATTCAGAAAGTGAGCCAGACTGCCAGTGGACCACCAGACAACAGTGACCATGACCAATTTTTTGGTGCAAGTTTGGCTTCGGGAAGTGCTTTGAAGCTTCTTGGTCCAGCCACTGAGCCGGTCATCTCCTGTTGTCATGTAAGATCCACATTTCGTTGCATGTCACAGTCCGATACAGAAATGGTTCATTGCTGTTACATAGAACAAGAGATGACAACGTTTCAAAATGACAATTTTTTTTTTTTTTTTAAATTCTGGGCAGCTCATGCCATCCAAAAGTCTACAAGCAATAAATGCTGGAGAGGATGTGGAGAAAAGGGAACCCTCTTACACTGTTGGTGGGAATGCAAACTAGTACAGCCACTATGGAAAACAGTGTGGAGGTTCCTTAAAAAGCTGCAAATAGTCCTGCCATATGACCCGGCAATCCCACTGCTGGGCATATACACCGAGGAAACCAGAATTGAAAGAGCCACGTGTACCCCAATGTTCATCACTGCATTGTTTACAATAGCTAAGACATGGAAACAACCTAGATGCCCATCAACTGATGAATGGATAAGAAAGCTGTGGTACATATACACAATGGAATATTACTCAGCATTAAAAAAAAATTCATCTGAAGCAATTCTACTCAGATGGACGAAACTGGAGCCCATTATCCAGAGTGAAGTAAGCCAGAAGCAAAAACAACAATACAGTATATTAACACATATATATGGAATTTAGAAAGACAGTAACGAGAACCCAACATGGGAGACAACAAAAGGAATGCAGATGTATAGAATAGACCCGTGGACTTTGTGGATGAGGGTAAGGGTGGGATGATATGGGAGAAGGGCATTGAAGCATGTTAATTGTCATGTGTCTAACCAATCGCCAGCCCAGGATTGATGCTCGGGACTGGTGCAGCGAGATTTCCCAGGGGAGAGGGAGGAGGGAGGGGGGATCCGGAGGGGAAGCATATGTAAACCCATGGTGATATCATGACAATGTATGGCAAAAACAATAAAAAAAAATAAATAAATTCTGGGCAGCTCATGAGGTGCCCACTTATCAAGCTTTTTCACACTTACAATTTGCTTCAAATGCTGATTGACCATAGACTGGTCAACATTGCGTTCTTTGACAACATCTAGTGCAGTTTTAAGAGGATCAGCTTGATGACTGCCCTCAGTTGGTCATTGTCAACCTCTGATAGCCTGTTACTGCTCTCTGCATCTTCAAGGCTCTTGTCTCCTTTGCAAACTTCTTGAACCACCACTGCACTATATGTTTATTAGTAGTTCCTGGGCCAAATGTGTTGTTGATATTGCAAGTTGTCTCCACCGCTTTACCACTCATGTTGAACCTGAAAAGAAAATCGCTCAAATTTGCTTTTTGTTTAACATAATTTCCATAGTTTAAAATAAATATAAAATACACAGCAAGTAATAAGTCACCAGCAAAAAGAAGCAGGAAGCAAGAAATGTGCATTAAAATGATGCATAATATAACCACATGTATTTAAGAATTCCAATATCAAATGGCAAATTTCAGCACTGCAAAAAGACTGAAATTACATTTGTATCAATCTAATAATTAATAGTTATCACAAAACTAGTAACAGCTATCAGAGGAAAAATGACCTATCTAGAAAAACATAATTGAGCTTTTGGATTTCTAGGCTATGTTGAAAGAAACTCAATGAGAAACCTTTAGACTTGGGTGTGTGATTTTTCTCCAGCTACAATTAGGCATTTGGGTGCAGGCAACAAAAAGGCAGATAGCTGAATTAGTCCAGAATACATTTTGAAAACACAATGTGATAAATCCTCTGCCTAGAAGCAAAAGAAGGCCAAGTAACTCAGATTGCTGGGGATCAAAGAGGACTTTCAAAACTCCTTTGGGTAGTTTTTTTTGGTAAAGGAGGGTTTGAAGAAAAAGTATAATGGGACATTTTGAGTGAAGGAATGCACATGTGGCCTCATTCAGACACACAAAGGAGCTTGACATGGTCCATGATACGTAGGGAAGAAATCTGGGATGCTTGGAGCACCATCATAAAGTGGTGGGAAGCTATGAGTGCAGTGGCCAGATCCTAAAGGACTTTTAAGAATGTGTTATGGAGATTATACTGATACCAAAGATACGGGATGCTATTAAAGGATTTAAACAGAAGAGTGATGCTTAGGATTGCTCTGGCAGTGGGGTATAAAATGAATTTGAGTGGAGGAAGCATGTAAATGGCATAACTTCAGTTGTCCAGTTAGGGGAAAAAATGAGAGGAATTGAATTAAGGTGATGATGCTAGATATGATGATGATGATGATGAAGATGATGATAAATTGGACTATACTGAAAAATTCTCAGAGAGATTGAATGATTTATGTAAGATCCCACAAGATAGTGGTGAAAGTAAAAGTAATGCACAGTGCTGACTTCAAGACCAGTGCTCTTCTCACTACCTTAATGGGAAGTTCCTTAAAGTTGGAAATGATACATTATTCATCATTTTTATGCATTTATATTAATTCATTTTATTTTTTGAAGCAGTTTTAAATTTATGGCAAAATTGAGCAGAAAGTACAGATATTTCCTATACACTCCCTGACCCTTGCTGTTGTTTAGTAGCTCAGTCATGTCCAACTCTTTGTGACTCCATGGACTGCAGTACACCTCCCTGTCCTTCACCATCTCCCCAAGTTTGCTCAAACTCATGTCCACGAAGTCAGTGATGTCATCGAACCATCTCATCCTCTGTCATCCCCTTCTCCTGCCTTCAGTCTTTCCCAGCATCAAGGTCTTTTCTAATGAGTCAGCTCTTCTCATCAGGTGGCCAAAGTATTGGAGTTTCCAGCTTCAGCATCAGTCCTTCCAATGAATAGTCAGGATTGATTTCCTTTAGGATTGACTGATTTGATCTCCTTGTAGTCCACAAGGGACTCTCAAGAGTCTTATTCAACACCACAGTTCAAAAGCATCAATTTTTTGACACTCAGCCTCCTTTATGGTCCAGCTCTCACATCCATACATGACTATTGGAAAAACCATAGCTTTGACTATAAGGAACTTTGTCTCCTGTACAACTTTCCTCATTATCAGTCTCCCTCACCACAGTGGTGCATTTGTTACGACTGCACATCTGCAAGTGTGGATGAACCTACACTGACACCTCATTAGCACCTAAAGTCCCGACTTTACATGAGAGTTCACTTTTGATCCTGTACATTCTATGGGTTTGGACAAATGTATCCACAGTTAAAGTTATCATCCACAGCAATTTCACTGCCTTAAAAATCCTCTGTGCTCAACAAGTGTATCCATCACTCCCTCCAACCCTTAGCAAGCACTGACTATTTTATTATCTCCAAAGTTTTGTCTTTTCCAAAATGTCATGTAGTTGGAATCAAACATTATTTAGCCTTTTCAAATTGACTTCTTTCAGTTAGCAATGTGGGTTTAAGTTTCCTGCATGCCTTTTCCTGACTTGATAGCTCATTTGTTTTTAGTGCTAAATAATATTCCATTGTCTGGATGTACCACAGTTAATTCATTCAGTCACCTTCTGAGGGACATCTTGATTGCTTCCCAGTTTGGGAAGTTATGAATGAAGCTGTTACAAACATCTGCATGCAGGTCTTTGTGTGAGTTTAAGTTTCCAACTCCTTTGCATAAATACTGGATCATATGGTAGGAATATGTTTAGTTTTGTTAGAAATTTCTAAATAGTCTCCCAAAGTTGTACCATTTTACATTCGCAACAGTAATAAATGCGTTCCTGTTGCTCTACATCTTCACCAGCATTTGATGTTGTCAGTGTTCTGGATTATAGCTGTTCTAATAGGTGATGTCTTCTTAATTTTCATTTCTCTTAAGACATAGAATATAGAGTATCTTTTTATGTGCCTTATCTTCTTTGGTGTGGTATCTGTTGGAGGTCTTTAGCCCATCTTTCTAATTGGACTGTTTATTTATTGCTTGTTGAATTTTAAGAGTTCTTTGTACTTTTTGAATAAAATAGTATTTTATCAGATTTGCCATTAAAAAAAAATTCCTCCCAGTCTGTGGCTTTTCCTCTTATTCTATAAACATTGTCCTTTGCAACCTTATTTTTATCCTCAGTGTCCAACCCAGGCAAAGACACAGGAGAAACTGAATATTAGGGAAATGAATTATTCTATGTGTTCTGGGCAGAAACTGCAGAGATGGTTTATGTATAGTTTAACAACTATTCTTTATCCTGAAGAAAGAAGTACAATCTTGCAATTTGGAGTCTTAACATAGAAATGAAAGTGAAAGTGAAGTCGCTCAGTGGTGTCCGACTCTGCCACCTCATGGACTGTAGCTGGCCAGGCTCCTCCATTCGTGGGATTTTCCAGGCAAGAGTACTGGAGTGGGTTTCCGTTTCCTTCTCTATACAGCGGAACAATTTGATTCTTCTTTATGTAATTCAACTTAAAAATATCATGTACTTCATTTTTCTGCCAGTTTTAGTCTCCACTGAATGAAATAGGGATAATTTTCTGGCATATGTATGTTAATATCTATGTAGAATATAAAATTCATACAACTACATGTAAACAGAGAGAAAAGCTTTAAATAAGAATGTGGATTCCCTGGTGGCTCAGTGGTAAAGAATCCCCCTGCAATACAGGAGATTGCCTGCAATGCAGGAGAAAGTGAAAGTTACTCAGTCATGTCTGGCTTTTTGCAAACCCAGGGACTATACAGTTCATGGAATTCTCCAGGCCAGAATACTGGAGTGGGTAGCCTTTCCCTTCTCCAGGGGACCTTCCCAACCCAGGAATTGAACTGGGACCTCCTGCATTGCAGGTGGATTCATTACCAACTGAGCTATCAGGGAAGCCCACAATGCAGGAGATGAGGGTTCAGTCCTGGGAAGACCCAGGAAGTCCTTGGGAAGACCCTCTGAAGAAGGAAATAGCAATCTGCTCCACTATCCTCACCTGGGAAATCCCATGCAGAGGAGCCTGCAGGGCTACAGCCCATGGGGTTGAAAAGGAGTCGGACACTACTTACTGGCTAAACCACCACCAAGAATGTTCAAATGTTTTCAGATATTCTACAATTTATCTATTAGTTTTTGCCATTCATTCATTCACTTACTTATCTGTCAGATACTACTAAAAATCAAGCACTAAGAAATGGAAAAGGTTAAAAGGTAAAATATGCAGAAAAATAATTGAAAAATTCTAATGCCTTTATTTTTTTCTGCAAGTTGGAATAAGACTTTAAGTTTTCAATTTATATTCTATTCAGGTCAAGGTCTATTAGTGTTCTGTTACAGTATAATTTCATAATTACTACCCAAGGAGAAGTCAGGTCTATAAGGGGAATTTCTATTCATATTTTGGATATGTTTTGAAGGGTTCCAGTAAAAGAGAAATAATATTAATTAATAGCTGTCACATTCATAGTGTTAACAATGTAGCAAAAACTTCAATTTCTTTTTCATATGATTGTATACATGAGTTTGCTCAAACTCTGGGAGATAGTGAAGCACAGAGAAGCTTGGCATGCTGCAGTCCATGAGGTCACAAAGAGTCAGACATAAATGAGCAACTGAACAACAAAAATTATTTAGTACTCATTAAAATGAGTATTAAGAAGTACTATGAGTGCTATGAAGTAGGTATCCAGTTCCCCTCTATAGGCTGCAAATTTTCAATTTCACATTTTAACTTTATTTTAGATGAGAAAAATATATTAAAGAGGTTCAGCACTTGCTTAAGATCACATGCAATAACAAGAAATGAGTAAAACTGGAGACAGAATTTGAGTATAAGAATTTTGCTCCCAACTCTATAAATATATAACAAAAAAAACTATTTTGCAACAACATAAAATGATTTTCCAATATGACCTGTTATTCAAGCAGGGAAAATACCTAAAGAATGATTTATAAAATATCCTTCTGAACATCTGAGCTGAAAAATCTAGACAATTTGACTGACTGACGTCATTTGGTCAGAGGAAAATAACTAATGTGACATAGAAAGGTTTACCAAGAGAGGTCCAAGGAAGAAAGCGTTTGATATTGGAGTGTCCTGTTCAAGTGTCTCACTTTTGAGCAATAAAAAGTGTCATGAATAATATTTTAAATATCACACATTTCATTCATTTATGCATAGCACTCACACTGAAAGCAAGATTCTTGAAAGTGTATAAAGTTATATGAATATAACATTGTGAGGAAGGGGGAAAGTGCCATGGTAAGATCACTAATATGTGTGAAGCATTCTATAAGAGCAGAAATTTTTTTAATCTTTCTAAAATATTATCTATATATATGTGTGAGTTTTCAGATTCCTAATACAACCCTACCTGCTCATTCTATTTAAGAAACATGAGGCTGAAATGGAATTCTACATGAGATTAATAGAAAAAAAGATAATGAAACTGTGACTTCCATACAAAAGTCATCTGATCTGGAAAGAAATAGAGCCTTGTAGATTTGCTGCTTTGCACTTTTGAACAGTTATTTCTTTTCAACCGAGAAGTAGCTACATTATTAATGTGGGAAGGAAATATTTCTCTGAAAAGAATGTACAATATATGAGTCACTTTGAATGAGAAATTTCTTATAAAATAATCTACATAATAACCAAGAAGAATGTAGAGGGACAATAATATTTATTGGCTTAAATGTGAAGAGAACTTTTGTTATATAAAATGACTTTTTAAAAGGAAATATTTTTGATACAATTCAGGCATCAATATTATATAAACCTTACAGATTTTATATTACATTAACCAAACAGTGGGGGCTTCCCTGGTGGGTCAATGGGTAAAGAAGCCACCTGCAATGCAGGAAACATGGATTTTATACCTGGGTCAGGAAGATCCCCTGGAGGAGGGCATGGCAACCCACTTCAATATTCTTTTCTGGAGAATCCCATGGGCAGAGTAGCTTGGTGGGCTACAGTCCACAAATTCTTTACAAAGAGTCAGACATAACTGATGTGACTGAGCAAGGATACATACATGCATGCATGCAAACCAAACACTATGGTATAAAGGTTATAAATTTAAACAAACCAAAGAATGAAAGATCTATTAGTGTATATATGTTAATCCCAATCTCCAAATTAACAAAACATTGTAAAGCAACTATACCCAAATTAAAAAAAAAAAAAGACCAAAACTGTCATAATAGGAAATAAAAATAGTTAAATGACTCACTTGAAAATATAAATAGCATAGAAAAATTAGAAATTCATGAAATGTTACTAGATCCTCAAAAACATGAAAAATTATATTGATTTCTGTGGTATTTACAAAGTCAAATTTTGTTTTACCTCTCATCTTCATTAGTTTTATTTTAAAAAACAAAATGCAGGCAAGAAGGACTCAAATATCCACTTCCTTTTCCATCATTTTGGAATCACAAAAGCAAACCAATTCACCCACATAATCAACTAAAAGGGTACTTAAAATAATTTATAATCAAAGAAATACATAATTCTAAAGCTGAAGCACCAAATTTCCTGAATGAAGTGAAAAGTAAGTTTTTCATTGTTCAGTCTTAAAAAATAGTTTGCCTTTAACCTCCAGGATTTCTTCTATTTTATAGATATGACCCATGAAATATCTCAGATTTGAAACTCAACTCATTTTAGTCCTATTTGTGATTTCTAAAATGCCTTAATTGATTTCAAATTAGAAATAAATATATTTCTGCTTCAAGATCTAAGTCTGAGCCGCTCTATTATGTGTATTTTAGTTCAACTTAGTATCTGGACAAAACATGAAATTTGACTTAATTTAATCATAATTACGTATGAACTATAAAATTAGTTTCTTTCCTCACTGACCAATTAAAATAGTGAAATAACTAGTAAGAAATAAAACTTTATGTAGCTCAACATTTGTTCCTTAAGAACATAGGGTCCTTTCAAATTATATCTTCTATTACAGGTAAAATTAATAGGACAGATTATAGACTACTATAGCTTAAAAGAAAATTGGAAAATCAGTTTTCTTACTCTTACCGCTACACATTCAATATATTCTTAGTAAATCATCACTAGACATTGTAACATTGTTAGCTATCTACTCTTACCATTTTACATACCATAAAATGTGAAAACTGGCTAATTAAAGATAATAGTGTGTGTTAGTCACTCAGTTGTGTCCAACCTTTGGGATCCCAGGGACTGTGGCTTGCCAGGCTCCTCTGTCCATGGGATTTTCCAGGCAGGAAAATACTGGTGTGAGTTGCCATTCTCTTCTCCAGGGGATCTTCCAGACCCAGGAATCAAACCCAGGTCTCCCCACATGGCAGGCAGATTCTTTACCATCTGAGCCACTAGGGAAGAGACAAAAAATAATAGAAAACTTCCTTCATATTGAACTACAGAAAGTTTTAAAAATCATGCTACCTAACATATATTTCCATAAAATTATTAATTCTGTAGGACATTAAAAGGGTTTACATGAAAAAAAATAGTCATTGACAAAATAAAGGTGAGAAAGTTTGGGTTATCAAAATTTAGACAATTTCTTCATACAGAACTACATGATTAATTTGTATCCCATGAATCTTTAAGAAAGGAATTATACTATGGTAGTTTTACCTATGTATGTAACCAAAAATTTCCTCATCTTTTTTTCCAGAACACGTTATGGGCTAATGTTTCGGCAGAACTTATTTGGATGAAATCAAATTCAATAACCTATAGCACATGAAAACAATGACACATGTTTTTAAAACAGTGTCATTAAAAACTTAACAGAAAATTTTGTTCATTAGTTATGTTGATTACAATGTGTGGTAATATTTATATTTATTATGTATCATATAGTATATGCTTACATATTTCTATTTCTATCAAAATCAATTTAAATTTCATAAAATTGTACTAATTTTCTTTTAAAAAATGCGTTAAAACAAATGACCTACACACTAGATTGAAAAAAATTCTATTTTAAATCCTGATATTAAAAACATTGAGGAAGTTTGCACTGAATTCAAGGTTCAAATAGTAAGCATGGGAAAAAATGACATCTACATTCTTTCCATAAAACTGTTCCTTGGATTTCGACTTCTCCACCTAAGTTTTCACTCATTTACCACAATATGTTAGAGATTATGCTTTCCTTTACCCATTTTGCCTTTAAAAGACAAAAACTAAATTCCCTACAGAAAATTCTCTCCAGTTTTTGGATTGATATTGTCTGAAATTACTGGGGACAGATTTTAATACTATATGTTTATCAAGTTACATTTTATTTGTTCCCATAAGGAAAACTGAATCTGGAAATAATTTGAAATCACATATTAGAAGGAAGCTATTAATCTAGGTCTGATTTCCAAGTTGAAAAAAAAATCAAAATATCATGTTAAAACAAGTATTATTATAACTGAACATGAGTACTTCCAGTTGCCAAATTTAACTTTTCTTTTTGTTTCATTTTTTATAAAAATGTGAAAAGTATGAACAGACATCTCTATTTGAAAAGTCCTATTACATCAGTTTTCCTAATGTGACTATTAGCAGCATGTTTTTTCACTTTCATAAGTGTCCTAGTTTGTATGATGAATATGTGGTCATCTGATTTCAGAAGAGCCACTGTTCCCACCCATGACTGTTAAATATCAATGTATGGCAAAAACCACTACAATATTGTAAAGTAATTAGCCTCCAATTAAAATTAAAAAAAGGTTGCAGAGACTTCATAACCTGATCAAATGAGCTTAGGAGCCATTACAATTTATTATTATTTGTTATTACTGCCTAAACTGTGCATCTAATAGTTCTGTCAGGTAACTTACTCCTAAAAATACAAAAGCAGAAACTGGTTAAAGAATTTCAGATATTGCCTACTCCATTAACTCTATTATATATACTATTCATAGTATATATATATATGTGTGTGCGTGTGTGTCTATGTATGTATATATAGCATCTCAGAAGAAATTTTCCCCCCAGTAACCTTCTACTTTTCCCTTAGAGGTACTCCACTACTTACAATATTTTTGGTTGGTTTGTTTCTTTGCTTGCTTTGATTTGTTATATTGCCTCAAAGACAACTGACATGAAGACTTTAATGCTACTAAGGTTTGAAAATGTTAAAGAGTGTCTTTCAATTTATTTCAGCTCTGCCATTGCTCTCTGAAGGCATAAATCCCAAACAAACATAACATTAAAGAAGTCAGAAAAAGGGGAGGATAAGGAGAACATATTGAATAAAAAAGCAATATTTAAAAAACTATAGTTCCACTTCGTATTTTTTCAAGCAAATACCTTTATCATTAGGCATAACAAATGGATAGGGTTTTCCTATTGAAGATGGGAAAAACAAATATATCAATAAATTTTGCTTAAAGAAAAAATTATAGCCATAAAATACTTTAAAAGAATAGTTTATTGGTAATGAGACTTTTGTTTTAATTGAAAAAGTGTCTTGTCACTAAATGCAGTTATAGTAAATATTCAAATTATTATTATGAGATCACGACTGAAATACAATGTTTGCCATTTTACTAGTTAAGATCTTTTGTAATAAACAAAGAATCCTTGCAAGGTTTTATCAAAAAAGTAATTTTGCTAGTAATCCCTACTCCCACACTCCATCCTCTGTACTAGATATTTCATCTATTGACCAAGATGGGCCATCATGCAGCTAACCATGCTTATTTGGAGTGCCTCATAGAATTAGTTTTAATCTATTATACTTTGGTAGATTGAGGACTATTTTAAGAGATAGGTCTATGAATTCTTAGTTATTATTTATATTACACTTACTATTTACATTGGATATTAGACTATATATTATATTTACTTTATATTTATCATATACATTACACAAAATTTACTTTTAAAATTTTATAATTTTTTAAAGTAAAGAAATAATACTGCAGTTTTATAGAATTAATTTAGTTACTGTCTTAATCAGCATACCTTTACCAAGAAACACTTATAGTGACAAAACTGATTCTAATGTTCTTGTTGCAGACTGTAAAATAGCACTCCACATGGAGGCATATCTAACAGCTGTCTTATGCCAGGAAAGCCTATGCATTATAACTTCTGCCAGCTGGAGTGTAACAAAAGAAAAAATGTGTGTAAGAATAAACATATATATTTTATGTTTACATATCTTTTCCCTTTGTTTTTTCAAGTGAAGTCATTGCTACTATTCCAAGCACTAGAATAACAACTATCAGCATAACTTTGATAACTCATAACTCATTTTGATAATTGTGGCTTCTGCTTTACCATTTAAAATGCCTTTGTTGTTACCTCTTTATTGCAATTGGACCTTCAATATGAGACTCTCTAGAGAGTCCAAAATTTAATAAACATAAATTAAACTCAATAATTCTAATTAAGTAAACAACTCATAATGATGGGCACAATGACAAATGCCCACACAATTCAGTTTGACAGATGGTTTATAACCATAAATAAACAGAATAATGCATTTGTCTATTAGAGACTGGATACTCCTGATCTTTCTACAGGAGTTAACATGCTTGAGTCACTGCTTAGTGGAACAAGAGGAGAGCAGAACTTAACTCTTACTATGGTGGTGAACACTGGCCACACTTTGATGCAGAGCACACATTTAGATGTCTGCTTTAGCAAATAGTAACTTGAAAAGAAAATTTTGTTTAAACATAAATTCTTAGAAAATCATGTCTGGTAGGAAGATTTGAAAATCTTGACTTCTTTATGAACAGCAAGAGAGTATCCAAATGTGGTGGTAGTCAAAAAAAAGATTATTGATGATCAATTTTTAGTCCAGTGGATCCTGCTAGATAGTGGTCACTGTCAATAACATCATCTTAAAATACAAAGACCTGATACTTCATGCACAGACATACATTTAAATGTTTATCAAGAATCCATATTAATTATCTCCTAGAACTCCTACATGTTCAAAAACAGCCCAGTGAGGATTATTTTCTCATCCCCATTTTACAGATAAATAAAGCTGATTTTATTAAGTCCTAAATCTGAAAAATAGCAAAGACTTAAAGATGTTCGAAGACCTAATGAATGACGTGGGCCACATCACTCAATCATCTGACCAGCATCCATTTGCAAGACAGATTTCTAAAAGCTGTTTGCTGTTTGTGGTTATCTTACATTGGAAGATAAGGAAAAGATAGCAAGCGTCTGTTTTAGATGAATCAAAAGTACCTCACTTAAAAAAGAGCAAAAGTATAACATATTGTGTTAATCAACAAGACTGCTGCAAAACACTTTGATTTCTGGTATTACTAAACTTAGTCTCCCTAGGCAGGATAGAATAGATTGAGCTAATTACAATAACATCCCCACTTTTAATTAATGTGTCTGATGTGTAGATAAGCCACCAGCATGAGGTTTCTTCATCTGAGGTAACAATCTGGGAGGAAAAGGTAATTTGAGAACCAGATCCTCCTCCAAACTACTATGGCAAGGAGTGAGCAGAGGGTGGACATGGCATCACAGGGGACTGACCAATCCCTAGTCAGGTTGAGACCTGTTCAAAGGGGTTATGGAAGGGGAACACATGTATACCCATGGCAGATTCATGTCAATGTGTGGCAAAACCAACACAATCATGTAAAGAAAAACGTCTGTCCTGAATTTGTTACAATAAAAAATAATAATAATAAAATAAAACCAGCTTGGAGAAAAAAAAAAAAAAGAACACTGGAGTGGGTTGCCATTTCCTTCTCCAATACATGAGAGTGAAAAGTGAAAATGAAGTCTCTCAGTCATGTCCAACTCCTAGCAACCCATGGACTGCAGCCCACCAAGCTCCTCTGTTGGTGGGGTTCTCCAGGCAAGAGTACTGGAGTGGGCTGCCATGAGTTGAGAGTAAATATTCAGGTTCCCCAGAGCAAGAACTTCCCTACTAATCCAAACTCTTCATTGTACAGATGAGTTCAGAAGGATAGTTTTCCAGCAAATTGTACAGATAGTTTCTCACTGATATAGACTCAGACCCTGGGATCTGTCCAGGGTCTTTATTGATCTCCTGTCCAGCACTTCTTCCACTATGAATATCCTGCAGGCCATCCCATCCACCTCTCTCTGCCCACCCATCCCTGCCCCCACATCTTCATACCCATTTTGGCTATAAAGCTGCTCCCAATCAAGCCTGTCCTTCATTTTGTATAGCAACATCATCATCCTCAAAGGGCACTGCAAGGTTGTTTAATTATTCATCAAGTGTCTCTGCTCTTGTCACTCAACTAAACTACTCTGCACCTTTTCCCAACTCCATTTATTCCTCCTTTACATTATCTCCCTCTCACACACTTGTAAATTCTTAAAAGTTTTTAATAATACATTAATTGCCATGTTAATGCTTCTTTCATAACCATTTCTTCACTGAACATTGCTGCTTTGTGTTTGAATATTATATATATATATATATATATTTGCTTTCATTAAATGGTTTGAGCTCTATTATTTTTCCAGTGTGACAAAGAGTGGAGATATAAAAGACCCTATCACTGTTATTTAGGGGTCTCGTTCTTCCTCCCATTGACTCATCTTCACATTGTTCACTTCATTTCTATCTTTTTCTCAGACTTTGTCACTATCACCTCTTCCTCTGACCAGCCCTTAAGTGCTGCTGGTGTCTTTAGGATTCTGTTCCAGTTTCTTTTTCTTCTCTGCTGATGTAAATCTCGCTATTAGTCCTTAACTATATTCCTAACCCACTACTCTGGACATCCAACTGTTTTTAGATACCTCTACCAAAAGATACTGCAAGCACTTACATTCCGATTTCTAAAAATTAGCTCATGATCTTGCTACACTCTCCCATCCATGCTTTCTCCTCTAGAGTCCTTGTCTATTCTAAGAAGATCATATTTGCCAAATCACTTATACAGGAAACTGAATGGATATCTTTAATTTCTTCCTTTATGTTCAAAAGACCTGAAAGCACTATAGAAACTACTTTCTAAACATCTCTCTAGTTTCATTGTTTTCATCCTGGGTTATGTCTTCATTGTCGTTTATCTGGACCATAATAATAATATAGCATCTCAAATGTTTCCTATCTCCCTTTTCTAGTCCATATTCCCAATACTGCTGGTATTATCTTCATAAAACAGAACTTTAATTATGTGAGTTTTACATTTGATGAGTGCCTGTGTAGTCACTCAGTCATGTCCGACTCTTTGCAACCCCATGGACTACAGCCTGCCAGGCTTCTCTGTCCATGGGGTTTCCCAGGCAAGAACACTGGAGTGGGTTGCCATTTCCACCTCCAGGGGATCTTCCCAACCCAGGGATTGAACTAGAGTCTTGTATTAGCATGTGGATTCTTTACCAATGAGTCACCAGGGAAACCTGATATACCATCTACTTACTGACAAACACAAACACATACAGTTAAAACATTGATAATAAATAACTTTTTTCATTCAAGTTCCTCATCATGCTTTATACATCAGTCATTCTTTTCATAAATCATGTCACAAGGTAACAGTCTTTCTTAGAGCTACATGATTCATAGAGAAAAACAATCAAGATTGCCAATCAGGTGAGTACTTTCTGGACATGACATAACTAAATAACTATACAGAATTAAAGTACAAGTTCTTACAAATAAAATTGTACTGTATATGTTTAGGAGTAGAATGGGAAGGATATATCTGGCATTCATTTGGAAAATACATTAAAGGAAAGCTATTATTAGAGGTTATAGTTTGTCTTCTTCAAATTTATAATCTTTCTGGAAGGACTCTAAGTTGTGGGACTGAATTGGCATATTTCTTGCTATTTTGAATCAAGGACCTCTAAGCATTTCTGTTGTCCTCCTCAATGTGTACATATTATTTCTGTTTGTTGTGAAAGTTGATGTCTAGAGCTAGGCAAAAATGGCATTTCAATTCATATGTTTTTGTTGATGGATCTGGAAAGGGAAGAAACAAACTTTTTCATGCTAAAGAACTGATTGCAGCCAGATGATCTTTTCCACACTGATGTGATGAACAGAGAGGGAAGCATGGTTAGCTTTATACAGAAGAGATTCTGTTAAAAATATGAGCTGGGGCAGCCATGGTGCATAGCATCAGGTACTAATCACAGACACATACTTCGCAGGTTCTGCTGTTTTTGTTTGAAAGCTCAGCTGCCACAGCATCGTACAGTCACTGCCTGGACATATTGTTGACAAGAACTGCCAGGCACTTCAGCTTCATTTCTCACACAAGAAAAGTGACAGAGGGTTGGAAACGCTCTCCAACATGACACCGCTTATACTTTTTTCAGCTGGAGCACAGATACTCTTCCATTTGTCCCCTCTTAGCTAGCTCCCAGGTTTTTTCAACATTCCTCTAGTTCTAGGAAATGTAAATAAAATAAGAAATGTGTGGCTGTGACACCATTTTAAACATATGTCATCCATTCCATACTGAAACTCCTATTTTAGTGGGACTTTGGGATATTGCTTTTGTTTTGTTTTTAAATATTCTTAAGACACAAAATATGAGAATGAACTTGCACAAACCAAACAAAATACTGCTTTGTGTAATTTTCAGGTAGGTTTGATTATGATTGTGGGAAAAAATTCGCAAAATATGGATTATGTGATTTACTTATGAATTTGTGACTCTAGATGATTTCTTATGCATATTTGAATATACCAAATTAATTCTGATCCTAAAACAAAAGTGAGTCTTGTCTAGTCTCAGACCTTCTTTTTGTCTCCCAAAGCCAAGATTATTCTTGCTATTGAGTAGAATTTCTCTTCCAAATAAGTCACTTATGCAATCTTAGAAGTGGGCTAGCAACGTGTCCTGGTGGGCAAGGACACTCCAGGCTATATAACTCAGGGTTTTTCACCCCTAATACCTAGGGCACTATATGATATCAATTTGTATTATTGATTTCATGTATTGGCAATCTTAGCAATTTAAAATAGTCAATAGAACAATAAAATGTTCAATACAAAATAGATTTGGCAGCATTTTACAATGACATTTTTACTTTTGTCTTTTAAATGAAGGACAATATAGTATACCCTTCTAGTGACAACTGCTTTCTGGCATCAGATATTAAGAAAAAATTATAAACAATAGAATGGGAAAGACTAGAAAACTCTTCAAGAAAATTAGAGCTACCAAGGGAACATTTCATGCAAAGATGTGCACAATAAAGGACAGAAATGGTATGAACCTGACAGAAGCAGAAGCTACTAAGAAGAAGTGGCAAGAATACACAGAAAAACTGTACAAAAAAGATCTTCATGACCCAGAAAGTCACAATGGTATGATCACTCACCTAGAGCCAGACATCCTGGAATGTGAGGTCAAGTGGGCATCACTACAAACTAAGCTAGTGGAGGTGATGGAATTCCAGTTGAGCTACTTCAAAACCTAAAAAATGATGCTGCGAAAGTGCTGCACTCAATGTGCCAGCAAATTTGGAAAACTTGACAGTGGCCATAAGACCATAAAAGGTCAGTTTTCATTCCTATCCCAAAGAAAGGCGATGACAAAGGATGTTCAAACTACCCCACAATTGCACTCATCTCACACGTTAATAAAGTAATGCTCAAAATTCTCCAAGCCAGGCTTCAGTAGTAAATGAACCATGAACTTCCAGATGTTCAAGTTGGTTTTACAAAAGGAGATGAACCAGAGATCAAATTGCCAACATCCACTGGATTATTGAAAAAGCAAGAGAGTTCCAGACAAACATCTATTTCTGCTTTATTGACTCTGCCAAAGCCTTTGACTGTGTGGATCACAATAAACTGTGGAAAATTCTGAAAGAGATGGAAATACCAGATTACCTGACCTGCCTCTTGAGAAATCTGTATGCAGGTCAGGAAGCAACAGTTAGAACTGGACATGGGACAACAGACTGGTTCCAAATAGGAAAAGGAGTACATCAAGGCTGTATATTGTCACCCTGCTTATTTAACTTATATGCAGAGTACATCATGAGAAACACTGGGCTGGATGAAGCAAAAGCTGGAATCAAGATTGCTGGGAGAATATCCATAACCTCAGGTATGCAGATGAGAGTGAAAAGTTGGCTTAAAGCTCAACATTCAAAAAACTAAGATCATGGCATCTGGTCCCATCACTTCATGGCAAATAACAGTGGAAACAGTGGCAGACTTTATATTTGGGGCTCCAAAATCACTGCAGATGGTGACTGCAGCTATGAAATTAAAAGACACTTACTCCTTAGAAGGAAAGTTATGACCAACCTAGGTAGCATATTAAAAAGCAGAGACATTACTTTGCCAACAGAGGTCCATCTAGTGAAAGCTTTCGTTTTTCCAGTAGTCATGCATGAATGTCAGAGTTGGACTATAAAGAAAGCTGAGCACTGAAGAATTGATGCTTTTGAACTGTGGTGTTGGAGAAGACTCTTGAGAGTCCCTTGGACTGC
Source organism: Antilocapra americana (assembly GCA_007570785.1). Lineage (NCBI taxonomy): Eukaryota > Metazoa > Chordata > Mammalia > Artiodactyla > Antilocapridae > Antilocapra > Antilocapra americana. The sequence goes on from ML662441.1 coordinate 3,633,459, forward strand.
AAGAAGATCCAACCAGTCCATCCTAAAGGACATCAGTCCTGGGTGTTCACTGGAAGAACTGACGATGAAGCTGAAACTCCAATACTTTGGACACCTGATGAGAAGAGCTGACTTATTTGAAAAGACCCTGATGCTGGGAAAGATTGAAGGCAGGAGGAGAAAGGGATAACAAATTTTGAGATGGTTGGATGGCATCACCAACCCAATGTAGATGAGTTTGAGTAAACTCCGGGAGTTGGTGTTGGACAGGGAGGCCTGGCATGCTGCCTTCTATGGGGTCACAAAGAGTGGGACATGACTGAGTGACTGAACTGACTGACTGACTAATTAACTATTTCATATTGGATAGATACTTTAAATTAAATAATTACTCAAATTCAAAAATGCAGTACTAGCTAGTGAAATGAAATATGGAAAATGCACAAGAGGTCCCCAGATTTTCTCTATGACCTGGACTAGAATGAAAATGTAAGGAGTGTTTCTCATACTTCATGTGAGGGGAAGAAGATTCAAGACTGGCTAAGTGGGTGGAGAGAAGTCAAAACAATTTCTAAAATTACCTGTGAACATTCCCATAAGGATCTGAGTTCAGCAACATAATGCTCAGTAACTGTTATCTTTTTTTTTTAATTTGTAGGAATGAATGAGATTTAGGAGTTAATTTAGGCAGAGAACTGTGTATTTGAAACCATGCTTGTGACACAGAACCTTTTTTTGCCCTCTCTTGCCTTTATTGAAAGCCAGTCACTGACCATGTGTCATTAAGAATTTCTTCCAAATTGATGGCATGTAGTTACATAAGATACAAAATGTGCATCTATGCTTGTGAGACAACGTTTTAGAATCTGATGTTTACTTTTACCGATAGCTTTTTCTCCCAGTGTTCCTTACTGATGGTCTGTAACTTTTTATCCTTAGCTTATTTTAGACTATAAAAGATATTCTTCAAACATTGATAAATTCTTAATATGTATTAGTAGAGTCTTAGAATATTACTTTGATTTCTACCCTTTGTTGGTTATACAAGTATACAAATGAGCTAGCCTTGAAGCCACCCACATCCTGGTACATGCTAAACACAAATCAAGCCTCCATTATGAAACAAGAATCAAATCCACATCCTCTGTGCCACACATTGAAATTCTTGCCTTTTTTTAGCTAATATGTGTGTCAGCCCTTTTTCTTTTTTTCTTTTTGTGAACTTGCAGCCTCAGATGTTAGTTAAGTTTTACTATTCTTCAAAAGCATTTATTTGAAAAACATGTGAATGGAAAATGAACATGCTAAACTAATTAGGATATGCAAATGTGGTTGAGTGGGACTGCTTTTTAAGTGAATCATACTTATTTGAATACACAAATAAAAGAAAATTTGTTTCAGTAACAATCTGGAAGTTAGTTCATGTGGAACGAATAAGGGTTTAAATTATAAGGATTAACTTTTCAGAATCTACTTTGCAGTTCACCTTTTTAATAGAAGGAAATGTAGACTTGAGCCAGAGGCCCCTCTTGGCATTCAGAGAGGTTTGATGATCCACAGCATACTTACCAAATTCATGTCCTCATTTAAAATGAATGAGGAGACTGAGGTAAGGGAGCCTTCTGAGGATTTATTTACTTTTTTCCAGAATGGCTTGAAGACAAGCAGGTGCAAATTTATAACTCTAGACCATAGGTACTTCAAACACCTTTCTTGTGAAAAAAACAATATTTTAAATCATAGGATGGAAAATATTTGCCATGTTCATTCCCAACACTCAGTTCTTGATGCAGAAAGAACCACACAGGATGTTAAAAGAGAGAAATAACATTAAAAGAAAATGGAAAAATGACATTAAAAATAAAAAGCAATCCAGGCAAAATCATATATGGAGGAAATGGATTTTGACAATATTGTATACTGAAAACATATCCTCCAAAACTAAAATTATAATTAATATATTGGATTCATTTTGCACATATAGAAGGATTGGAATTTATTAAGTCATGGTTAAATCAAAGAATAAACCAGAATGACTAAAAATGTTATTCTAGGTCACTTACCACTTAGGTACTGTGTACCTTTTTTTGTAGGGATACTCTAGTTTTACATGTGGTTACTTAATAAAACCTGTTTAATTTAAAACATTGCCATATTCCTATGAGATAATCTCATGCTTTATATTAGATCACATACCTTTAGAATTTATATTGTTTCATTTGTTCTTCATTCAAACTACAAATATTTGTTCAGCTCCAACTATCTGCTATTCATTCTCAAGGTGCCTTGAGGAATACAAAGGTGAATATGACATGGTCATGACCCTCTCTTAGCCAGCAGGTTTTGTGGAGGAGACCAGGAATGAAAGCTTATTCTCCAAAGAAACATGCTGAGCTACAAGGCTCTATGTGTCTATCTATATGAGTTGATAGATTTGAGGACTTAATTTTTGACTGGATGGAAGTGAGAGAAATATGGCTGGGGGACAGAGGAAAATAAAGCAGTGGAAGGTAGCTAAGTAGCTAACTTATTGATTACCTGTTGGTACAAGGGACTGATTTTGAGTCCCTGTGGGGTTGAAGAATATAGAAAGAAACCAAAGGAAATCTTTCCAAGAGATTCAGAGAGTTTGGGACAAAATAATGTTGTCTAAAAGCACAGATATAAAAATGTAATCCAAAGTTAGGGAGAGTCCAAGTCTTTCCCTTGGAATATTAGGATTCTGGCCACTCAGGGGCCCCAAATGGGAGAGGTTGTGCAGAGTTGGGAAGCCCTAGATTTGGCCTTCTCAGAGGTTAGTTACAGGGAAGCCTGGTGTGCTAGAGGCCATGGGGTCACAAACAGTCAGATATGAGTGAGCGACTGAACTGAACTGAGGTTAGTTACAATAGACATGTTAGCATACTGACATGGCATATCTGCTGCAGAAATTTAGTGGACAGACAGGAGAGCTTAAAGTAATAAGCGTTCCAGAGAACACACAGTTCACCCCATGAACTCTGTGTCTTGACTGGAGAAACTCTGTGGCATGGGATTGACTTGAAGCCCTGAAGCCATGCAGTGGGGCTAATGGGTCAGTGAGATACAAGCCTAGGTGTTTAAGTGAATTTCAAGTTTACAGTTATTCAACCTGACCACAGACTATGATGTGTATCAGACTGCATGTGGTGTGAACTGTGGGATGTCTGATATTAACCACCTAGTGTTTCCGGAATGTTTCCTCCCTTGCAGAATGATGGTTTAGACTAGGTCACTTTCAGCACAAAACCTCCCACCAACATGGAGTTCTAAGTTTAGCAAGTTAGAGAGCGGATTAATAATCAAATCAGGAATGGATAGATAATGCCAACAGAGTGATATTGATATTTAGTCAATAGGCAAAGAAGGTAATAGGCTGAGGGAGGAGTAACTGCAAATGAAGAAGAGGTACAGAATTATGTTCAGGTGATGGCAACAGTCTCACTATCTGATCTCTGGACCACAGGTCACAAAAAAGATAGATCTGTGCTGAAAAGGTAGGCTAAAATCAGATGTTATAGTTGCTTGACTACCATTCTCATACTTCAAAATTAATATTATTGGTAGCAAGGGATTTTGAAAGTCTTTGAGTTGGCAAGTATGAAAATTTGTATTTTAGGAAGAAAGTCTCTTCTTAGTGGAAGGTGGCTATTGCAATAATTCAGATAGCAAAATTAGATAATGATCAAATTTAGACAATGGATTCTACAGTGCTTCCATAGGTATGGGGATCGAAGAAAGGGCAGAAGATAAAGATGACTACAATGTCATCTGGGGGACTGGAATCCACACTCATGACTTTTTTAGTTAGTTAGTTTGGTAGTTAGTTGGGTTGGTGTGGAAAAAAGTAGCTGGTATTTTGGGGGAGGTTTAAGTAAAACACTATCTTGATCTTGTGATGATCGAGAGATCATCCAGCTCTGATGCATATTGCTAGCATGAGAATTTCTCATTCTTTGAATCTGTTTATAACAGTTGGCATCATTTCCATCACACTCTCCTCTGATGGAGGTGGGCAAACAACAATAAAAAAAAAAAAAAAGGTCAACTAAAGTTGTTACTGGATCAGATTGGGCTCAAACTCTTAGGTGAAAAATAGCTATCAGTATCAGTTCAGTCACTCAGTCACGTCCATCTCTTTGTGACCCCGTGAACTGCAGCACTCCAGGCCTCCCTGTCCATCACCAACTCCCGGAGTCCACCCAAACCCATGTTCATCGAGTCGGTGATGCCACCCTGCCATCTTATCCTCTGTCTTACCCTTCTCCTCCTGCCCCCAATCCTTCCCAGCATCAGGGTCTTTTCCAATGAGTCAACTCGTCGCATGAGGTAGCCAAAATATTGGAGTTTCAGCTTCAACATCAGTCCTTCCAATGCACACCCAGGACTGATCTCATTTAGGATGGACTGGTTGGATCTCCTTGCAGTCCAAGGGACTCTCAAGAGTCTTCTCCAATGCCACAGTTCAAAAGCATCAATTCTTTGGCGTTCAGCCTTTTTCACTGTCCAACTCTCACATCCATACATGACTACTGTAAAACCATAGCCTTGACTAGACAAACCTTTGTTGGCAAAGTAATGTCTCTGCTTTTCAACATGTTATCCAGGTTGGCCATAACTTTCCTTCCAAGGAGTAGGTGTCTTTTGATTTCATGGCTGCAGTCACCATCTGCAGTGATTTTGGAGCCCCCCAAATATAGTCAGCCACTGTTTCCACTGTTTCCCCATCTATTTCCCATGAAGTGATGGGACCAGATGCCATGATCTTAGTTTTCTTAATGTTGAGCCTTAAGCCAACTTTTTCACTCTCCACTTTCACTTTTATCAAGAGGCTCTTTAGTTCCTCTTCACTATAGGATGTGTGTAAACCCATGGGATTCTCTAATTTGCCTATATTAACTACAAGCCTAAACTGCTTACATGATTATGCATTTATTTGGAGTCACACTTCAAATGTCTCAGAGTGAGAAATGGTCCTGAGTGGGAATTATCCCCAGGTTTGTTTCATCATTTTAACCACACATAGTTTCTGAAGGGAAAATTAGAGTAGAAAATTAATAACAAAGACAAAAAGCATGGCAGGCCCAAGGAGTGAATAAAGACATTGATGAATGGCTACAAGAGCCTCTTAGTACTAATATCAATACCAATAGTTTGGTTTACCAGTTGCTTGACCTCCATCCCTCTGTAGATCAGTATGCCTTCTTTGTATATGATAAGAGGCTTCCCTCTTAAAAGTTCTAAGATCTGAGCTGAAACTATATTGTGATTTCTTGTCCCCAGGCACCTGGGAAGGGGAAAGCCAAAGGTGCAAGTACATCCTATAATCTTTAGAAAGTGTTTGCATGTAAGTTCAAAGTTCAAGCAGATGAAGCCGAAGAGTAAGGGACACAAGCCAGACAGAAGTAAAATTAAGCAGGAAACACATCAAAAAGAAGCAAGTGACTGTAAATGCAGATATCATATTTGAGCTCATTTTTATTAACAACCAGAGCAAGGACCATGGAGATATGGATAGGCTCAAATGTGGAGAAGTAAAGCAAAACTTAGAAAATGGAGATGTTATTGGAACTCAAGGTAGGGTTTTGGGAGATCATTCTCCCACTTAATATCTCTCCTTAATATTTATGGGGAATTCCAAAAATAGAAATATCCATAAAGAACAAAACATGAAATTTATAAACTGAGATGTAGATTTAAGAATTACTAACCTATAGATAATAGAACACATAGGAAAGAAATACATTGAGGGAAAGAGAAAAAATCTATATGAGATATTTTATTTCTCCCTAATAGGATATGGATTATGTATTTATATTTTAATCATTTATTTGAGAATGGCTAAAAAGTCCCTAATCCTTGGTTTAGGGATTAGCATAGAGATATAGCCCTCTGCACACTGGGAATTCCGTGGCAATGAATATATAATCCTAACCATAAAATCAAACATGCTCAAATAATAGGGATGCAGAAAGGATGCATACCAAATTTTAAAACTTTACCAACAAAATTTGGCACTAAATGGGTGTTTAGAGTTTATTTTACTATACTGATGCATGGTTCATGATCAGAGAAAAACAACAGTCTGTGTCCAGACCAATAGATGAGCTCAAGATGTCTTCCCGTGTGGTAAGCTCATGGGATTTTCAGAGCACCGTAAAAGAATTTTTTTGTTGTTGTTGGTATATTCCACTGCTGTCATCCACAGTTAGCTAACAAATATGATAGGTTTTTAATATAATCCTACCCATCCTTGCCAGTGCTCCTTGTCGGTTACATCATCTTTCTGTGGGCCAAGAGTTGGTTTTCCCCAGATGGCCCTTATGAAACTGCTGACAGCCTTTCTGACTGAGAAACTGTAGAACAGCAATCTTCCGATTCATTTGGTCGTTCTGACAAAGAGAGAGCTGTTGATATCCTGATGCAAAGGCACTCTATCAGGCATTACATAGCGTCTGTGTTCTCAGCATGTTTGGGGCGTGATAAGTCATAGCACATGCTTTTTGACATCTCTCTGCATTTCACTGCCGTGTAGAGTTTCCTGAAGTTGAAATCGGGGTGACAGAATGTAAAAAGCCAAGTGTGACATCATCAGCAACTGGTAGCAGTCACTGTATCATAAATAATATTTTGCAGACATGTAAAAAAAAAATGAACTTGTGAAGGGTTCCCCCCAACCCCTTTGAAGAAAATTTGAAATCAATGGTTTCACTAATTTCCACACACTGATTTTTGCCAAGTAATGACAACATACAGAAATATCTGTAGTGTTTTACATTGATAAGTCAAAGGACCAAAGTCTTGGTAAGTCTACTCAGAGAAAGAGCTGGGAATTTGTTTTTAAGCAAATTGCTAAAAGAGTTTTATTTTTCCTTATTTTGTTAGAAATAGCTTTTCTCTTTAAAGTGAGATCATATATCTGCATCCATAGGTCCCACAAAGCAACGGGTGGCACCGCAGAGGAGGTGGCTCTGCCGTGCGTGGAATGTCTCCTGATTATGATTACGCCTCAGTATTAATAAGGATCGCAGCTGCAGCAATCTGTTCAATTTTATGCAAATTAGCCCTGGCCCTCTGGCTTCTGGCTAGTGGCCAAGGCAGCCTTCGGCTGGGTAAAGTTTGGATTTATGCTTTATTCTACTGCTGCAAAGGTTTATTTAATTATCTGTATTTATTTAAAGCAGAGTAGTACAAAACAATCGTGCATGTTGGTCAACTTTGTGATGACTGAATTGTGTAGGGTTTCCCACACACCCACAAGCTAGTTTGAACCACTGAATACGTGAATCACTGACTGCCACCCTGAAGAATAAGTAGGGGTGACTCTTCTCGTTGCTTTCTTTAGTAATAAAGGGCTCCAAGTGGTTTCTCTCTGCTGTACTATTGAAGGTCTGTGAAATCAAGTAAGGCAGGTATCTTTTATTTATTTTTTTATTTTTTAATTGTTTTTGCCATACATTGTCATGATATCACCATGGGTTTACATATGCTTCCCCTCTGGAACCCCCCTCCCTCTTCCCTCCCCCCCCCCCGGGAAATCTCGCTGCACCAGCCCCGAGCATCAATCCTGGACTGGCGATTGATTAGACATATGAAAATTAACATGCTTCAATGCCCTTCTCCCATATCATCCCACCCTTACCCTCATCCACAAAGTCCACGAGACTATTCTATACATCTGCGTTCCTTTTGCTGTCTCGCATGTTGGGTTCTCGTTACAGCAGGTATCTTTTAAATGATACTGTAAATCTTTAGTAGCTGGGACTTGGTGGGGAGATTATCTGAATCAGAGTATTCGATACATATGCTATTTTAAAAGAAATGGGTGAAAGTGGTCAAAGCACACAAACTTCCAGTAAGAAAACAAAAAGATTTAGGTATATAATACACAGAATAGAGACTACAGTTAATAATGCTGTATTATATACTTGGAAGTTGCTTAAAGAGTAGATCTTAAAAATTCTTATCACGAGAGAAAAAATGTTTCTGTGTGGTGGTGGATGCAAACTAGACTTATTATGGTGATCATTTCATAGTGCATATATATCATGAATATGTTGTACTCCTGAAAGTAATATTACATGTCAGTTATATCTCAATAAAAGTATTTTTAAATAAATTCATGTCTACTATTTCCAAATATATGTACCTAGCAAGCCAAAATAATCTAGCAAGATATGCTCTTAGTGCCCATTTTCATGATAATGATTTGTAATTTTCACCTCAATTTCATATACCTGGCATATAAAATGTTAAAAATAGTTTACTGTCATCTTGTGTGAAATAATTATTCCCTTTTATACTTGCTTATAATAAAATTAATTGGTATACCAAACTCATTTCTTCCTGAAGAGTATATAAGAGAACCTGGGCCCAGTTTACATCTTAATCCTCAAATATCAGAATTAATGAGGTTATAGCAAATTTTTAAAATGTAGTTACTGGATACCTACAATTCATTGATTTTCTACACAATCAATTAATATGAGACATGAGTTGGCAGACATTTCTGAACTTGCTCTACATGTTTTATGGTAATTTTATTTGTGATCCTTCTTGGTTTTCATAAATTCAGCTTTCATAAATACTACCAATTAAATATTTCATAGGGCACTTGGGATAAGGAAATTCTATCTCCTATTTTATCAGCTAAGTCTTCTGCAATCATATTAAAAGCCACAAAATATGCAGAGATAGCACCCACCATTTTCAGCTACTTGTACTAAGGTTTCAGCATCAGATCGTTCCTCCTTCCTGTTAATCTAAGCTCTTATGAGCCTCCTTTTATTTTAAGCACAGATTCAGCTGACAGCCAGCACTTGTTCTGGTTTTGAATCAAACACTGGCAGTGTTCCCAGAATATGAACCAGTTGTTTCTTTTACACACTCTCTCATTGTCCCTCACCATCCCAACTGCTTTCAAAGCAATGTGCCATAACCAAACTTACACTTGCTTTAATGAGAATTAAAGTGCATGAATCAAAGCAATGCTTCCCATGTGGCCACTGACTATCTCTGGGGTAAATTAAGACTGTTGATCTGCAATGTAGTAAAAGAAAAGGCAGAAAAAAAAAAAAAAGTGTGTAGAAGACAGCTCCTCTTTCAAACTGAAGCATAAAAATTACATATATATAAATAAGTTTTCTCTGAATTGTTCAGTCCCCCCCTCTCCCCGCCACATTTTAGCTACTAGAAACTTGATCTAAGATTTACTCTAACTATGTTCACTGGAAATGATAACAACTCTTCCACTTTTGCCTTTAAACATCCCACCATTCTTTTCTTCTTCTGATAATGACCAACATCTTATTTCCAATTTCCCATCCTCTTTATTGCTAAAATTTATTTTTAGTACACAATTATTTCTGCTGTTATGCTGAAGTTTACTATAATCCATGTCTATTCTGGATCCTGTTCAATGAGACTACTTTCTAAAGTTCTGAGAAGAAATTTTCAAATAAGATATTCCTGGTCAAGGATTTGGAAGACTAAGTAATAACAAGATCTTATAGAAATATGAATTTATACCTTGATGCTAAAATGTTAACCATTACTTTAATTAATAAGCTTTTATGTATCTAATCCTTTAATATTGTGAAATATCACCATCTAACTTAGCTTTTGAAAAATGCCGATTTTAGAATGTTCACATTTATAAAACAAAAAAGCAAAGAATATAAATGTCTAATAAAAGAGGATTAGTTAAATAAGTATGGCACATTTAATATATGATCATATAGACCTGAAACTAGAAGAGATAGAAGGACTGTGACATTTTACAAACTGAAAATAATAGGTTCTATTAGTTTTTATTTTTACATACACACACAGATGACTGAAAGATTCGCATACATGTATTGGAATTGCATACTGAAACTCTGCTCCACAGATGGAAAATAAATTTAGCTTTTTTATTCTTTACAAGTGATTCAATTTCCTCACTATTTCCCGTGCTGCTGGGCTGGTAGAGATAAAGATATATCGGGATAAATTCACTTCCTAATAGCAGTGAGGTTTTCCACTTTGAGACCATTCAAAAGTTCTAGTATCTTTGGGGCAAATACTTAGGTTTTGGAATTTCCCTCTTCTCCCTCACATCCCCATGTACACTGATTTCTGTGGAGACATATGGGTAGACAGAAAATTATGCGACTTTCTGACTATTGAGGAAAAAGACTTCTTCTTCCCACAATGGCTTTTTATCTGTACTAATCTCTGCAGCTCAGTTCTTCCTGCCATTGCTCTGGTGTTCATCATGGAGACACTAGTCTCATCTGCTCTCTTGAGATTTCAGCCTGTTACCAACCATTCATGTTCACAGCCTCGACTACTCATGTTGAATTTCAGTGTCCCTGATCACTGTGACTTCCTTCTCCATGCACCTTGCTTCTACCTGTACACCCAACCAATCTTAAAATTATGCATCCCTTCTAGGAAGCTCACTGAGATTCCTGCACCCCAGTTAACCTTTCAAAGGCCATGGGAAGCCAGCAGTCCTGTGACGGGCTCATCTCTTACTGTCAATGCTATGCTACTGGTCATTTACCTTGTTGGTCATGGTACCAAACTGAACCTGGACTTCTTCTAGAAGCTTGCATCCTTTCCTACATTTGCCTAAGGAAGTGGACACTAGTTCTGATGACCTCAAGATCATCCCATACCATTCTTTCAAGGTTTGTCCAAGGTGGAATGGGAATAAAGTGCTAGCACTCAACTAATTCCTTTTTCCTCTACATTTCTTCTTTCTGTACTACTCAAGTTCAGAAGAGGTGGGCCTTACAGTTTCTCCTCCTTGCTAAAAGAGGCATTTCCTCTTCTTTTGGAGCATTAGACCTCACAGCTTGCCGTTAGTAATGGAAATTCTTTGAGACTTCATGGACTACAGCCTGTCAGGCTCCTCTGTCCATGGGATTCTCCAGGCAAGAATACTGGAGTGGGTTGCCATGCCCTCCTCCAGGGGATCTTCCAAGCCCAGGGATTGAACTGGGGTCTCCTGCATTACAGGCGGATTCTTTACTCCCTGAGCCACCAGGGAAGCCCAATAATGAAACACCAAACTCCTAATCAAATAAGTGCTGCTCTTATAATCAATGTAGTAAGAAAATTAGGAACTAGGTAGGGATTTCTAAAAACAAAAACACAGAGTTTGCAATAAAATTCATCAGTCCTATTACAGAGAGGCATATTTACATATACATTTATATAGATGAATAGAGGCATATATATGCACGTATATAACATGCTGGTATATTATGAAATGGAGAAGGCACTGGCACCCCACTCCAGTACTCAGAAAATCCCATGGACAGAGGAGCCTGGTAGGCTACAGTCCATGAGGTTGCTAAGAGTTGGACACAACTGAGCAACTTCACTTTCACTTTTCACTTTCATGCATTGGAGAAGGAAACGGCAATCCACTCCAGTGTTCTTGCCTGGAGAATCCCAGGGACAGGGAGCCTGGTTGGCTGCCATCTATGGGGTCGCACAGAGTCAGACACGACTGAAGTGACCTAGCAGCAGCAGCATATCATGAAAGGCATATTATATATATTTTTCATTTTGTGGCATACTGAACTGTTACCATTATTCAATCTGTAGATAAGATTATAAGCAATTTTTTCTTTTCTTCCTTATGCCTTTTTAAAAAGTGCTTTAAATTTTCTAAAATTAGTTCATATTATTTTATAATAAAAGTAATTTATCAAATAAGATAATGTATATTTGCAAAAATACCTGCACCTTAGCCTAAGAATTTGGTGTCATTTGAGTAGCATTTTCCATAATATTTAAAATCTTTCTAAGGAGCAGTGGCTGCACTTTGCTGGAGCAACTGTGAAGAGGTATCCCATGTCACAGGTAAGAGAAACCCAAGCAAGAGGGTAAGTGTTGCAAAAGGGCATCAGAGGCAGACATACTAGAACTATACTAGCCAATCTGATCACACGGACCACAGCCTTGTCTAACTCAATGAAACTAAGCCATGTCGTGTGGGGCCACCCAAGATGGAAGGGTCATGGTGGAGAATGTGGAGAATGTGGTCCACTGGAGAAGGGAATGACAAACCACTTCAGTACTCTAGCCTTGAGAACTCCATGAACAATATGAAAAGGCAAAATGATAGGACACTGAAAGATGAACTCCCCAGGTCGGTAGGTGCCCAATATGCTACTAGAGATCAGTGGAGAGATAATTTCAGAAAGAATGAAAGGATGGAGCCAAAGCAAAATCAATGCCCAGCTGTGGATGTGACTGGTGATAGAACCAAGGTCCAGTGTTGTAAAGAGCAATATTGCATAGGAACCTGGAATGTTAGGTCCATGAATTAAGGTAAATTGGAAGTGGTCAAACAGGAAATGGCAAGAGTGAACATAAACATTCTAGGAATCAGTGAACTAAGATGGATTGGAATGGGTGAATTTAACTCAGATGACCATTATATCTACTACTGTGGGCAGGAATCCCTTAGAAGAAATGGAGTAGCCATCATGGTCAACAAAAGAATCCGAAATGCAGTACTTGGATGCAATCTTAAAAATGACAAAATGTACTCTGTTCATTTCCAAGGCAAACCATTCAATATCATGGTAATCCAAGCCTATGCCCCAACCAGTAACGCTGAAGAAGCTGAAGTTGAATGGTTCTATGAAGATCTATAAGACCTTTTAGAATTAACACCCAAAAAAGATGTCCTCTTCATTATAGGGGACTAGAATGCAAAAGTAGGAAGTCAGATAACACCTGGAGTAACAGGCAAATTTGGCCTTGGAGTACAGAATGAAGCAGGGGAAAGGCTAATAGAGTTTTGCCAAGAGAATGCACTGGTCATAGCAAACACCCTCTTCCACAACACAAGAGAATACTTTACACATGGACATCATGAGATGGTCAACATTGAAATCAAATTGATTATATTATTTGCATCCAAAGATGGAGAAGCACTATACAGTCAGCAAAAACAAGACCAGGAGCTGACTGTGGCTCAGATCATGAATTCCTTATTGCCAAATTCAGACTGAAATTGAAGAAAGTATTGAAAACCACTAGACCATTCAGGTATGACCTAAATTAAATCCCTTGTAATTATACAGTGGAAGTGAGAAATAGATTTAAGGGACTATATCTGATAGACAGAATGCCTGATGAACTATGGACGGATGTTCATGACATTGTACAGGAGACATGGATTAAGACCATCCCCAAGAAAAAGAAATATAAGAAAGCAAAATGCCTGTCTGAGGAGGCCTTACAAATAGCTGTGAAAAGAAGAGAAGTGAAAAGCAAAGGAGAAAAGGAAAGATATTCCCATCTGAATGCAGAATTCCAAAGAATAGCAAGGAGAGATAAGAAAGCTTTCCTTAGTGATCAATGCAAAGAAATAGAGGAAAACAACAGAATGGGAAAGCCTAGAGATCTCTTCAAGAAAATTAGAGATACCAAAGATGGGCAAAGTAAAGGAAAGAAATGATATGGACCTAATAGAAGCAGAAGATATTAAGAAAAGGTGGCAAGAATATACAGAAGAACTTTACAAAAAGGATCTTCACAACCGAGACAATCACGATGGTGTGATCACTCATACTCAGCTGGAGCCAGACATCCTGGAAGGTGAAGTCAAGTGGACCTTAAAAAGCCTCACTACAAACAAAGCTAGTGGAGCTGATGGAATTCCAGTTGAGCTATTTCAGATCCTAAGTGATGATGCTGTGAAAGTACTGCACTCAATATACCAGCAAATCTGGAAAACTCAGCAATGGCCACAGGACTGGAAAAGGTCAGTTTACATTCCTATCCCAAAGAAAGGTGATGACAAAGAATTCTCAGACTACCACACAATTGCACTCATCTCACACATTAGTAAAGTAATGCTCAAAATTCTCCAAACCATGCTTCAGCAATACATGAACTGTGAACTTCCAGATGTTCAAGCTGGTTTTAGAAAAGGCAGAGAAACCAGAGATCAAATTGCCAACATCAACTGGCTTATCGAAAAAGCAAGAGAGTTCCAGAAAAACATCTACTTCTACTTTATTGACTACGCCAAAGACTTTGACTGTGTGGATCACAATAAACTGTGGAAAATTCTGAAAGAGATGGAAATACCAGACCATCTGACCTGCCTCTTGAGAAACCCGTATGCAGATCAGGAAGCAACAGTTAGAACTGTACATGGAACAACAGACTGGTTCCCAATAGGAAAAGGAGTACGTCAAGGCTGTATATTGTCACCCTGTCTATTTAACTTATATGCAGAGTATATCATGAGAAACACTGGGCTAGAGGAAGAACAAGCTGGAATCAAGACTTCCGGGAAAAAGTAACAATAACCTCAGATATGCAGACTACACCACCCTTATGGCAGAAAGTGAAGAGGAACTAAAGAGCCTCTTGATGAAAATGAAAGAGGAAAGTGAAAAAGCTGGCTTAAAGCTCAACATTAAGAAAACTAAGATCATGGCATCTGGTCCCATCACTTCATGGGAAATAGATGGGGAAACAGTGGAAAAAGTGTTAGACTTTATTTTGGGGGCTCCAAAATCACTGCAGATGGTGATTGCAGCCATGAAATCAAAAAACGCCTACTCCTAGGAAGGAAAGTTATGGCTAACCTGGATAACATATTGAAAAGCAGAGACATTACTTTGCCAACAAAGGTTTGTCTAGTCAAGGCTATGGTTTTTCCAGTAGTCATGTATGGATGTGAGAGTTGGAAAGTGAAAAAGGCTGAGTGCCGAAGAACTGATGCTTTTGAACTGTGGTGTTGGAGAAGACTCTTGAGAGTCCCTTGGACTGCAAGGAGATCCAACCAGTCCATCCTAAAGGAGATCAGTCCTGGGTTTTCATTGGACGTACTGATGTTGAAGCTGAAACTCCAGTACTTTGACCACCTCATCCGAAGAGCTGATTCATTGGAAAAGACCCTGATGCTGGGAAGGATTGGGGACAGGAGAAAAAGGGGAAGACAGAGGATGAGATGGCTGGATGGCATCACCGACTCACTGGACATGGGTTTGGGTGGACTCTGGGAGTTGGTGATGGACAGGGAGGCCTGGCGTGCTGTGGTCGGTGGGGTTGCAAAGAGTCAGACATGACTGAGCGACTGAGCTTAACTAACTGATTAAAGCATCAATAGAAGAATCACATTCATCACCACATTGTTTACAATAACCAGGACATGGAAGCAACCTACATGTCCAACAACAGACGAATGAATAAGAAAACTGTGGTACATACACACAATGGAATATTACTAAGCCGTTAAAAAGAATACATTTGAATCAGTTCTACTGAGGTGGATGAAACTGGAGCTTATTATACAGAGTGAAGTAAGCCAGAAGGAAAAACAACAATACAGTATACTAACGCATATATATGGAATTTAGAAAGATGGTAACAATAACTCTGTATGCGAGACAGAAAAAGAGATGCAGATGTATAAAACAATCTTTTGGACTCTGTGTGGGAGAGGGCAAGGGTGGGATGATATGGGAGAACGGCATTGAAACATGTAAATTATCATATGTGAAATGAATCGCCAGCCCAGGTTTGATGCATGATACAGGGTGCTCAGGGCTGGTGCACCGGGATGACCCAGAGAGATGGAATTGGGAGGGAGGTGGGAGGGGGGTTCTAGAAGGGGAACAAATGTAAACTCATGGCGGATTCATGTCAGTGTATGGCAAAACCAACACGATAATGTAAAGAAAATAAATTAATTAATTAAAATAAATAAATCAAAGTCTAATTAAAGCTTTTCAAGGGCTTAAATGTCTGCAAACAATGACTACAGCCATGAAATTAAAAGACACTTGCTCCTTGGAAGGAAAGCTCTGACAAACCTAGACAGCATATTAAAAAGCAGAGACATCATTTTGTTGACAAAGGTTCACATAATCAAAGCTATGGTTTTTCCAGTAGTCATGTATGGATGTGAGAGTTGGTTCATAAGGAAGGCCGAGTGTTGAAGAATTGATGTTTTTGAATTGTGGTGCTTGAGAAGATGGTCGAGAGTCCCTTGAACTGCAAGTTGAACCAGTCAATCCTAGAGGAAATCAATCCTGAACATTCATTGGAAGGACTGATGCTGAAGCTTAAACTCCAATACTTTGGCCACCTGACATGAAAAGCTGACTTATTGAAAAAGATCCTGATGCTGGGAAAGATTGAAGGCAAAAAGAGAAAAGGGTGGCAGAGGAAGAGATAGTTATTTAGTATCACCAACTCAATAGACATGATTTGAGCAAACTCTGGGCAATAGTGAAGGACAGGGAAGCCTGGCATGCTGCAGCCCATGGGGTCACAAAGAGCTGGACACCAATTAGTGACTGAATAACAACAACAACAACACAAATGTTTAAATAATTTCCCAGGATGTATATAATGAGTTGATTATAATATTTATATTTTGCATTTTACACTTAGCAGATTTAGTCCCTGTTTTCCATTTGAAGATGGAAACTCTGGGTAGTTACCTATGGATGTGTCTAAGAGGTTCCTCCATCTTCCCTGAAGCAGTTGTATACAAAGATTATTAGTCTTGCAGGCTGGACCTTGATAGGCAGTTGTCAAGAATGTGGTGTCTACCAAGGCTACCAATAGCTGACCTGCATGTAGAGTTTTGGATGCATTCAGCTTCTCTTATCTTCCTCTTCTAGGTGAATACTTAATTGGCTCAAGATCTCTATCTTAAAGCCAAACAACCCCAACATAAAGGTTTTCTTTCCCATCTGTTTGCTTTGGATCAATATCTTAGTTCTGTCAATGAATTTGCCCACCACCAAAAAAAACTTGTGCTATGTATAAATTGTACATTGAAAACAGATATTAACAGACCTTTCAAAATTTGAAACTAAGCAAGTCTAATGTGCATATTAAAGCTTAAGTTTGGTTTCTTATAGTTTCTCATATCATTATTTTCAATAGAAAGGAAGCTAAGTCAAAACTTAAGAGCTAAATCTCATGAAAAATTTCTGAGGTCAGGCTGAAAGATTCATTTCAGATACTAAATAACAGTACTAATCTGTGTTCTTTGAAAATAAAGAATATTTTTATTCTTTCACATCAGTAAACTTTAAAATATACAGTGCTCTGTCCCCAGAGAAATCAAGCACAATATTACAGTATTTAATTTTCATCAAAAATTCTACTTTTTGGAAACACAAGATTATTTTCAGCAATTATTTGAAAATTTACTTTATACAGTATCTGCTGGACATCTTACATTTCATAGAAACCTATTCTGTGAGACAATCTGGAGAGAGGAAAGTAAAAAATAGTGCAGTTTGTGCAATAGCAAAGTTTTATCTTAAAAAGTTATATCCCGTTCTTTAGTATACATGGATGACTATCTGGCATTTCAAGCACTGTGTTGAGTGTAATGAAATTAAACTGAATCCAGAATTTGTATTATTATTTGAACAAAGGTTTTTTGCTCTTTGGTGCACAATCTCGAAAATAAGTCTATCATTCCTGGGTGGTCACTGTAGATAGCTTCAAGCATACAAAATACAGAAAGCATGCATGAAATATGCCAGTCTATTAAATTAACATCTTGCAAAAGCCCCTCTCCAAAATCCAGATGCTTATATTGCTTTTGACAGACTGTAGGCAGTAAAGTTTTAACTTAAAAGAAGGGGCTTTCCGTTTCTGTTTTCAAGTTAAAAATAATGAAAGGAAAACACACTGAAATTCCCACATTATTAAATAAAACATTTAAGTGGCCAAGGGCCAATCATTGTCACGCCATGAACAAATGCCTTACGGTAATATGTTCCATAACTGTTTGCTAAAAACTACCAATTTTAACACATTTGCACATGATTAAACACCATAAAAAGTTGCTTATTGAAGCCAGTGTCATAACACTGTTACTCATGCCCAAGGGTAGGGAAGCTTCAGTGCAAACCTGAACAAGAAAGGTGGTGTGAAATAAGTTCCACGTTGTGAAAACAGATCCTAAGCAGATTTGCCAAATAGCTGATTCCATTCAATGGTCAGAAGTTCACAACATCATCACAAGACTGCAGGGCTAAGAAAATGTTAACCGATGAATTTTCTCAGCAATGAAAATATGCAAAGATAGATGGTTAACATCAAGTTTTGAAAAACCTATTCGACCTCTGTAATCTCCTTAGAAAAAACATAAATGCTTACTGGCAAAAGTACACTGGAGTTGGCTTTCTTCAGGTAAGCTCTTGCTAAACCTTTGAAAAGGCAAACGAAATCTTGTATTGGAGCTAGTAATTAGTATGCTAACAGAAAAAAGCATAGCAGGAAGAACTTTTCAAGTTTTAATATAACCTAAAGTTACAACTTTATAAAAAATAAAATAATAGCAAAGTGAAAAAGTAATCCTTTGGGACCTTTAGTGTACCTTGGCTCTGACCTCCATCACTACAGTCTCTGCCTTCATCATCACGTGATGTTCTTCCTTGTGCCTTTGTCTTCATGTGGCTGTCTTCTTATAGGGACACCAGTCATATTGGACTGGGGAAATATTCTACTAAGTATGATGTCATCTTGACTAGTTACATTTGCAACAATCCTAGTTTCAAATAAGGTCAAACTCTGAGATACTTGGGTTTAGGACTACAATTTACCTTTTTTCAGAGCATATGACTTTAAGTAGTTAAGTATTTGTGGAGTTTTATGTTGGTGTTCTAATTTTGCTAAAATATCTCAAATCCAGGGAAGTCCATGCTCAATGGATGAATGGACCAATGAGAAATTGTTAAGTGACAGAATTACTTCTTCATATAGGAGGACTACTAATTAAACCAATTGTAGAACATGTGTTAATTTATATAGTGTTACATTGTAAAATATTGAACACCTATTTTCAAATCATGGAAAAATATTTTTAAATTTGGGTGGCAGATCTTTAAAAGTTTTATTACTGAATTGAGATTCCTGAGAAGAATTTCTAAACATAACTGACCTGTTGAATTTCTCTATTAGGCAATGTCTAGAAATTAAAGCATCTAAATTTCTGAAAGATGGGTGCCTCACAAAATTGCACCCATTTAGGTTGTACAGTTAAAAATAGTGTTAACATTAAAGTACAGTCCTGGTTCTTTCACTGATGAAGTAAATCACATAATTGCTACTTTAGTTTCTACGTTTGTAAACTAGAGACTCTAAAATTGACTTCAGGTATTTATTGTAAGCCTGAAGATAACAAATACTATACATAGCAAGGTAAGTTTTCATAAATGATTAGTAGTATAATTCAGTTCATT
Source organism: Antilocapra americana (assembly GCA_007570785.1). Taxonomy (NCBI): domain Eukaryota; kingdom Metazoa; phylum Chordata; class Mammalia; order Artiodactyla; family Antilocapridae; genus Antilocapra; species Antilocapra americana. The sequence continues at coordinate 3,652,691 of ML662441.1, forward strand.
TACCCCAGCCACCCCAAGAGAAGTCCTGTTAGACAAGCAAGGGAAAAGTCTGAGAGGTGCCAGGCTTCACTCCCTGGCATTACCACTGCTCACAAAATGCTATTCGAGTGGTTTCAGCAATTGGAATTCTGTTTGACAAGAGAAACAGATTGTCTCTCTATTCCTTCCTCTTAAAGGTACGAGCATCAAATGTTTAAAAGTGGACCTACCCAGGGGAGTGAGGCTGGAGATGCTACCGCCACCTTGCCCCCTCCAGGCCAGAACTGTCTCAGCTCGGAGGATGAAGCCAGCAGTGGCAGAAGCAAGGAGAGAGCAGAGTCCTGGTGGGCTCAGCCAAATGCCTGCGTGGAGGCTGATTCATGTCAATGTATGGCAAAAACCACAGCAAAATTGTAAAGCAATTAGCCTCTGATTATAATAAATATTTTTTAAAAAGTGGACTTTTCAGGAGAAAAAAAAACTTTAAGAGTTATTGCATGCAAATATTTTCTCCCATTTTGAGGGTTGTCTTCTCATCTTGTGTATGGTTTCCCTTGCTGTGTGAAAGCTTTCAAGTTTCATTAGGTCCCACTTGTTTATTTTTGTTTTTATTCTTATTGCTTTCAGAGGTGGGTCAAAAAAGATCTTGCTCTGATTTATGTCACAGTGTTTTTCCTATGTTTTCCTCTAAGAGTTTATGGTGGTTGACCTTACATTTAGGCCTTTAACTCATTTTGAATTTATTTGTGTTTATTGTGTTAGGGAGTATTCAATTTCATTCTTTTACAAGGAGAGGTCCAGTTTCCCAGCACCACTTATTGAAGAGGCTGTTCTTTCTCCATTGTGTATTCTTGCTTCCTTTGTCATGGATTAATTGACCATAGGTACATGGTTTTATCTTTGGGCTTTGCACCTAAATGAATTTTTTAGTGAGGCATGAGACAAGACTTGTGGTTCTTGTTTTACACAGAGATGTTCAGGGTTTCCAACACCATATGTTGAAAAGAGTATCTTTCCCCAATTAAATTATTTTGGGTGAAAGTCAACTGACCACATGTATGTGGATCTACCTCTAGACTCTGTACCATGTTTCACTGATTTCTTTGTCTTTCCGGTGGCCAATACCACAGTCTGGTTTATTGTAACTTTTATCCTCTAAACAGTATGTGTGTGCTCAGTCGCTCAGTCCTGTCAGACTCTGAGGCCCCATGGACTATAGGCTGCCAGGCTCCTCTACCCTTGGAATTCTCCGGGCAAGAATACTGGAGTTGGGTACCATTTCCTGCTCCAGGAGATCTTCCTGACTCAGAGATCGAACCCTCATCTCTTGCATCTCCTGCATTGGCAGGCAGATTCTTTACTACTAGCGCTATCTGGGAAGACCTCTAAACAGTATAATTCACCCATTTTTGGTACCTTTTCAAAATTACTTGAGCTATTTATGTTCTTTTCATTTCCATGTAAAACTTTGAATCAAATTGTCATTTTTTAACCAGAAAAGAAAAATGGCCTACTGATTGAGATGGTATTGAATTTATAGATAATTAGGAGGAAAAAGGGCATCTTAGCATTATTGAGTGTTCCATATTTCCTCCTATTCCCTATTTCCTTAATAGCATTTTGGCTTATTTTCAGGTTTGAATAATTATGGCTAATGCTGCCATAAACATTCTTACATAGTTCATTTTTCTTTTTAATATAAATCTAAAAACATAAATTAATTCTATTTGATTAGTATTTTATTCAAATCTTCTATTTACTTATTTGTTGTCTGTTTGTTCTAATAATAACTGGGTGATAGAAATTCAAATCTGCATCGTGTGGATTTTTCTGTTTTTCTTTAGTTGTTTTTAATTTTTGTTTTATGTACTTTGAAAAACCGAGATAGGTGTATGCACACTTAGAAGTGTTATGTCTTATTGGAAACTATATTGTTTATTTTTATTTATTTTTTTTTTTTGGGCCAGTGGCTAAGACTGTGTCCTCAATGTAAGGGGCATGGGTTCAATCCCTGGTCAAGGAACTGGATCCTTCATGCTACAGTCAAGATCCAGCACAGTCAAATAAATAAATTTTAAAAAGATATTAAATAAAAATCTGCACTGTTTTAGAAAAACAAATTAAAGTATCTCTTTTGTGAATATTCTTTGCATTTGTCTGTTATTCATTTTTCCCTTGTTCTTTCTTCTTTGGATTAGTTGAGTATTTTCTTTGCATATTTATTTGAGTATTACCTTTCTAAGTGTATCTCTTTGTATTATTTTTTGGTGACTTTTCTATAAATTGCACTCTGAATTATAACTTATCACAATATTATATTTTAATAATATTATAATATCAAATGTTCAATATAAGAAACTTAAGACAGCAGAACTACATTTCCCTTTCCCAGTCTTCCATTTTTTTGTTGCTATTGTCATTTACTCTATTTCTCTACATGTTATATACTCCATATGCTTTGTTAGGTTTGCTTTATATAGGTAGTTGAGTTTTAAAAGAAAATTAGTAAAAGAATGCTTATTATTATTTCTTGTGATCTTCCTTTTTTCTAATAAATCCAGTTATCCATCTGGTATCATTTTATTCTATCTGAAGAACATCTTTAACATTTTTTTTGCCATGTATGTATGCTGGTGATAATTTTCCTCAGCTTTCTTCTGAATGCTGAAAATTCTTTATTTCGCATTAATTTTTTAAAGGTTTTTTTTTTTAAGGGTAAAAATCCTATGCTGATAGGTTCTATTTTTCTGCATTTTAGATATGCCATTTACATTTTCTTATGCTATTATTTCTGATTAGAAGTCGATTATAATTCTGATATGTTTCCCTTTATTTCATTTGTCCTTTCCTTTTGATTTCTCTTAAGACTTATTTCTTCAGCTTTTATTTTTAGCAATTTGACTACAGTGTGTGAAGGTGGGGACTTCTCTATGGCTTATCTAGAAAATTTATTCCTTGGGATGGTATTTTTACCAAATGTGAAACTTTTTGGCCTTTTTTTGACATCATTCTGTTTCTTCTCAACTCTAGGAAACCAATTACACAAATGTTAGAAAATAGATGTACATTACCTCATAAGTAATAGATTGAGCCTTTGTTTCCTCTATGGTAAGCATTTGCTGAAAAATCTAGTTAGCTCCCTCGGACTTTTGGATTCTTGCCCATGTGTGCAAAATATACAGTTGAAGACACAGATTTGAAGAAAACCCATACTTAGATTTTGGAGCTCTTTCCTCTATAGCTCCATTGTATCCAGATGTCCCTTTTTTAATTTCTAACTGCTTTTGCAGTTGCAAATAGCTCCTGTTACTTCTATGGCCAATAAAACTGTGGCTTTCTGTTTAAGTTCTAGCTGATTCATTTATCTGTGCTGTGAAATGCCCTTTCAACCTACATATCATTCATTGCAGTTTTTTTTAAGGGTTAAACAGAATACAGTTTCTGCCAGATTTTGATACCTTCAAAAAGTTGTTTTTATGTTTTGTCCAGAGTTTATAATTACTATTTGTGGGAGAATTAGTCTAATAAATGCTTTTCCACCATTATCAGAAACAGATCTGGGCTAGTGATTTATAAACCTGCTTCTTTGAATCATAAAGATTCAGAGAGGATATACCACCATCTGGTAAGAGGTGTTCTGCTACCCTCTGTCTACATTTGTGGATCTTTAAATTAATCTGTTTACATATTGATCTTTCTCTTAATGTTTTATCGGAAGAAAATATCCTACTATTTGAAAGTCATGTTTCCAGTCTCAGATTAATTTCCAGGAAACAAAATGATGTTTTTAAATCTAATTTTTTTTAAATTGTGTATGTTTACAAAGATTATTTTGTGGCAGAATCTTTGGGGATGCTGTTCATTCACTCCTGGGTTATCCAGAAATGTTGCTGATTCATGTTTGGTTCTAAATGCTTGAACCTTTTTAGAGTATCTTGGAGCTGTCAAAACCAATGGTAACAATGCACAGTGGGTTATGGGGAGTGGTGGTGAGTGTCCTTCAGGCTGTGGAAGGACTCTCTTAACCAGTTTAAATGCTCAATATATGTATGCCTATGCATCAAATATTTACATGGGAACTGTTTTAGTTTTTATTTTCTTAATGGTGTTGCCTTTAAGGTTTAACAATAATGGTCAATCTTTTTCTTTTGATTTAAAAATTCAAAACTAGCTCCTGGTTAACCACAACAAAAACACAGGAGATGCAGCTTCGATCCCTAGATCAGGAAGCTCTCCTGGAGGAGAAATGGGCAACCCACTCCAGTATTCTTGCCGGGAAAATCTTACGGACAAAGGAACCTGGTGAACTAGAGTCCATAGGGTCACAAAGTGTCACACACGACTGAGACTGAGCAGGCGGGTAACCATAACAAAATACTTATCTGATCATAAAAAATTGAAATCCAACTAGAAGTGCTTGTCACAAATGTTTTACTAACACAACATTATAAAACAATTATACTTCGTAGAGAAGAAAAAAATATTTAAGGATAAAATGATTGAAAGGATTCCTCAATTTTTCACCACCCCTAAAATATTGCCCTTGTTCAGAGAAAATACAAACATAAAATTCAGTTAAAATGTTTGCTTATTCATTTATACTCATGATGATAAACTACATTGCATAATTCATTTATATATGTGTACCAAATACATGGTATTTCGTGAAGTCATCTCATACCATCAGCAAAAGTCAGTGTAATAAAATGACATCCTATCATTGAGATGGGGGCTGGAGAAAGGAGAAAACCTTTATGTAGAGACCCATGTTTTATAATCTCTTTACTGTAATATTGATCAGTATACTATTAATTTTAATAGTATATTAAATTTATTCTATTTAATTTCTAATACTCTATTTCTAATACTATAATTAAGTATTATAGTCATTCACCAACAATTATTGAGCCAATAAATTAAAAACTGAATTAGAAATAGTCCCAAATGGTGGAGTCAATGATGTCCTAATGTTGTAAAGTGATAAACTTAATATCCTAAGGAGATAATCTTAACAGAATGTGGTTTCTACTATAACTGATGCTTGTGCTTCATGCTGTAGAAACATTAAGTCTACATTGATAATACACTCTGAAATACTTTTGTTGTGTAGTATTTTATACACGAAGAAAAGTATAGAGACTAAATATTACCGCACAGTGTATGATTTACTTATTAGAAATTCCTAAAATTTTGAATCAAAAAATTTTAATGAAGTCTTATAATAAATTTGAACTCCATTTTGTACTCCCCTTACCTTGAAAATAAACTGTCTAAAGGAGTTTTATTAATTCTTTATATGTTTTTAAAACTTCGACTATAAATGTTTATATGTAGGGAAAACATGTATCATGGCCTGACATTTTTTAAAATGTTCACAATGTATTTTATCATTTAACATTTTCTTTGAGAGATTAATCTGACATAAAGTCTATTGGTTTTCATGGCTAAAAACACACCTAGTTATGTGGAATATACCACTATTACTGATCAGTTTTCAAGCTGATAAATACTGGTTTGCTTCCAACTTTGTGCAATTATAAACAAGGCCACTATGAACATTCTTGTTTGTTTCTTGTCTATAGTTCTGAGTGAAACTATCTCTAAGGATTTATTGAAGTGTAGAATTGCTGTGTCTTATGAGGTGAAAATTCTCAGTTTTACCAGATATTGCAAAAATCAAGTCTCCAATATTTGTTGTAAGAATTTTCACTTCCACTGAGTATTTATCTATGATTTTTCCTACATTTTGACAACATTGGGTATTATCAGACTTTTAAATCTATTGGGCATCATGCTGCTTAATGTGAATTTTCTATTTACTAATGAGGTTGGTTGATGTATTTATTAATCCTTTAGGGTTCTTCTGTAAATTGTCAGTTTATGCTCTAGATCATTTTAAAATAAATTATGTGGACATTTCTTTTTTTAATTTATAGGTTTGTTTTATATTTCTTAAGTCAGTCTCAATATCAGGATGAAAACAATAACAACATATGTGGAGAAAATTATATTCAAACCATTATCTGTAGAACATGAGTAGGTTTTCAAAGTCCCACCTACACTGTACCTTTTAAAGTGAAATTACATGAACAGATGTGTGCATGCACACACACACATAGATTCAAAAACTTCTTGGATCACACCTTAGGACATAGGCATCTCTATAGAAATAGGAGATTTGCTCATTTATACAATCTGAAGATCCAGAAAGGAAACAAATACATCTGGATTTTCCATGTGAACGGAACAGATTAATCATGAACAATACTACGGAGGAGAGACTTTAGGTGATGGTACTCTAGTCTAGGGGTGGACAAACCCAGATAGAAACTTGAAATAATCACTTTTGCCTTTGTTGTCCATTCATCTCTCTCTCTCTCTCTCTGTTCTTCTATAGTTTGAAGCCTTCTGGCATCTCATCTTTTCTACTCTATGATGTCTCAGTTTTCTGCTCCCCTCCAGTGAGTGCTGAGATATATTGCTGTAGGTGTCAAGAGAATAACAATGTGATTCACACTAATGGGAGAGTTACTGATTGCATTCCAAGATGGTTTATGTATAAGAGGTTGTCAATGGCTAACTGATAAAATTTAAAAGAAGGACAGGATATGCATTAAATAAAATAATGCTAGGCTCTAAGCTAGTGGTAAGTATCATGTGTTTTAATTTTTAGCTCTCAGAGTACTTGTGAAAGAGATATAAATATACATACTCTTTCCACAATGTAGAAGCAAATTTAGGACATATGTGGTAGGAGGTTGGCAGTGGGAATCTGTCTTCTGCCCATCAATTATATTACTAGGATAGGCTACATAAAAGGCCTCTTTCTTGCCCTGATGCATGTTGGTACCATATGTCTTTCTGGTCCTCAAGGACAGAATCTATCTCATTCTCTCAAGCCACTAAATCTGCTCCTATTGTCTATCAGGATAAGAAGGAGCAAACATTTGACACAACATTTGGAAATTGCATTGACTATGTTGTACAGCAATGAAAACTTTTACAAATTAGAAATTATTTAAGAAAAGAAATTATTTTCAAAATATTAACCGTATCAGATATGATCACAGACTGAAACAGTAACTCAATAAAATACACGGTTTGAATTATGTAGCAAGCTATCTATAAGAGTAAAAATGGCCAGCTCAAATACTGACTAAATTGTAGTCAGTTTGTCCTCAAAGCTTTCTTAAAAATTATTTTTTATATATTTATCAGTGTCTCTTTGAAGCTACTCAATTTTATAAACCCGAATCAACTTGATTTAATAGAATGTTATTGCGTTGCTTACTCTGTACAACATTCTGTGTTAGGCATTGTGGAGTATAAGAAAGGAGGCACACAGTTTCTTGCTTAAGTTGCTTGCAGCAACGCTAATGGGAAGATGACATGAAGTGGGTGGTGGTGTGAAATGACATGAGGTGATCGGGACTCTAGAAAATTGGAAGCAGAGGCAACCATGCAGAAGGGTAAGCCAGAGAGCTTCAACTGATTATTGCCATTCAGGAACATAGGCACATGAGTGTCAGATTTTGTGATTTTTTTTTTTTCCCTCAGGAGCAGTTTTATGTGAATTAGGATTTTTAATCAGTGACACTTTTAAAAATTAAATGCTAATAAATACTGCAAGTTGAGTATGGCATACACACTGAAAAACTTAAAAAATCTTAACTGTAAAGTGGATATCCTGGAATATTCAGCTCATTTCAATGAAAAGAATTAATCAATCTTTTTCCAAGCACTGCAATTCAATTGAAAATGATCCATGATATTCAGGTTACCAGATCTGCTATGGATTGAATTTGTTTTCCCAAAATCCATATGTTGAAACTCCAATCCTCACTGCTAAGGTATTTGGAGGTGGGATTTGGGGGAAGCAATTAGTTCACGCGGGAAGAGTCTTCATGAACGAAATCAGTGTCCTTATAAAAGAGGCATGAGAGAAATGATTTCTCAGCCATGTGAGGCTATGGTGAAAATATGACCACCTGAAGACCAAGATGGGAGTTTTCACAATGAACAGTGCTCAAATCAGGGACTTCTAGATTCCAGAACTTTGAGAACATAAATTTCTGTTGTGTCAGTCACTCAGTCTATGATATTCTGTTAATGGCATCCCAAGCTGACAAAGATCCAAAATAAAATAGCGTTTTTTTCCCTAGTTCCTTCTTACATTTTACTCACCGTAATTTTCCAAACATGACCATTCCTTCCTTGTGGTGACGTATTTCTTACCTTCCCTACCAATACATCTGCAACCCCTTCCCAGTCTCCTATGTAGTTCCATCATTGTGAAGGATGTTCAGATGTGGGTGTTACTTACTTTTGTATCTCCAGTGTAGATTGCTCATCTGCGCCTCACATCCATAGATTCAGTTGGATGTCTAATAGGTATTTTGCCCAGAATCTACTTGATTTTTCCCTAATCTTATTTCTTCTTGAATCACTTTCATTGCAGCAAATTGTGTCAGTTACTTAGTCTACTCATTTCCTCAAGATATAAGTGTAAGATTCATTATTGATATTTTCCCCTCAAGTATATCTATTTCTCTCTGTATTTACTGTGGCCACGTGAGCCCTGTCAACCATCATCTTTTACCTCTCAACATGCTTCCTTGAATGAATGTTTGCTTACTCTCATAGAGCAACCAAAAATCTTTGAAACGTAAGTCTTATCATATACTTCACACTTTAATATCTTTAGTGGCTTTCTAGGGCCTCTGTGTGAAATTCAAAATTCCTAAGTGGGCTGCTGCCTCCAGGTGGTCTAGCTTCCTCTAGATTCTAACACCACAGTCTGTCTTGTCCACTGCACTCCACCCACTTTTATTTCCTCCAGCAAGCCAAGCTTCCACCAATGTCTGAAATACAAATGTACACTGAAGTATTTAGAAAGATTTTATCTGTCTAGCTGCCATAGGATTTTATTGGGTCCCAACCCTTCAAGTAAGTTCTCTTTGTCAATGTCAAGGCCAGGAAGTCCAGTGAAATGTTGGTGGATCCCCATATATGTCACCTTTAGTCATCATCTAGAACTTCACTGAGAACTGAGTAAATTTTGAATAGCTTTTTTCACTCATGTGAAAAGCCTTTCTGATATCAATGTTTTCCTATTTTATCTTGATATAAACAAATTTTATTTATTGCTTTATTTTTTATAATTTTTTTTATAAAGAGAGCTTTTTCCAACATAGAACTACACACATTCCTGCATTGCACATTCCATTAAGAAGATCATATTATGTCAAAATGGATCTAGGAAAGCCCAAGGAAAATATGAATATATTTTATTTTTTCCCTGCAAATATTTATTGAAAGACATTGTACTAAATTCCTGGGATATATTAATAAGGAAAAAATAGAAACTTCTCATGAGCTTATGAGGAGATAACTATAAATCAAATAATCACATGGATAATAGATATTATTGTAAACTGAGATAAGTATTATGAAGAAATAGATTAACATGCATTGAAAGAGTATGACAGAAAGTTGGCACAGTTTAGGGGGCTTCGGAAAGCTTTCCTTGGAAATAATGTCTGAGTCAAGATATGAAAAATAGGAGGAGATTAATCAGATGGAAAGAATTTAGGAAGACAGAAAGAAGGAGAGTTTTCCAGAGGTGGAAATAGCATATGCAAAGGAGTTGATATGCTCAAGGAGCTGAATGGAGACCAGTGCGCCACAACCAACAGAAGCAAAAGAAGATTTAGTGGAAGTTGCTGTTGGAGGAATAGGCAGATCTAGGAGGAATGAGAGCAGATGACCCATGTGTTGTTCTGCATTTCAACAGACAGCTACTTAAAAATTTTAAATATCTTGTCTTACAGTTTTTCCTTCATCACTTATCAAAATTTTATATTAATAAGAGAAAGAAAGACATAAATAGAAACATACATGGAATAGGCCCATTGCAAAACTGACACAAGTTAAATTAGAAAAGTCTAAAAGTTGAGTAACACAGATTTTTGAAAAGCAATATTTTGCCTGCATTTTGTTTTTAATCTTAGTGAGTACATGTGGGCTGATTTCAAAGTGAATTCTCTAGTCAGTACCAGTCTGAACCAGCTGTTCAGAAGCAAATTCAAGTCAGAAGCAAATGCAACCTGTTCTTATATGTTTTACCTAGAAATCATTTAAAAAGAGTAAATTTGCTTTCAGACCACACTTACTGCATGCCTAATGTGCAGGGAAACCATGCCCTTTTAGCTCTAAGATTCCTATTTAGCACAATCACAAAGAGCTTTTCAAATATATACAAGTATAAAAGTGAGGCATGTGGAGGAAAATCAGAAAATGCCTGAGAATTGATCATTATGAGAGCTATTTCATCTATTCTTTTCATAATATATAAGACGCTAAGTGAACTTCCTGAACTAGAGTACTTAAACAATGTGTTTGAGCCAAGGGCATAAACACTGATACAAATATTGATAAAGCAACCTGACTTTGGGAACTTAATACATGGCAATTAACAACAATGACAAAAATACATTGCTGTTATAAAATTCTTCACACCCATATATTCATAGACACACACACAAACACACACATGTATGGGGCTTCTCTGGTGGCTCAGTGGTAAAGAATCTGCCTGTCAATGCAGAAGAACAAGAAATGTGGGTTTGATCCCTGGATTGAAAAGATTCCCTGGAGGAGAAAATGGCAACCCACTCCAGTATTCTTGCCTGAGAAATTCCATGGACAGAGGATCCTGGCGGGCTATAGTCCAAATAGTCAGACACGACAGCACCACAACACAAACATATAATACACATATGTACATGCACATTTACATATGAGAATATATGTACAAGAATACTTATAGCAACGTGGTGAGGACAAAAAGTCAGCAACAACCTAAACTCTCATCAGTAAAAGAATGGTTGCATGAATCATAATAAAGCAAGGGCACCAAGTTAATATTTACAATTTGAAACATGTCTATGTGTTTACCTGGAGAGATGTCCACAAAATAAGGTAAATTAAGTGAAAAAGAAATTGGTGTCTGTAACACAATCTCATTTTTGTAAATAAACAAAATACATATATATACATAAATGTTTAGTATAAATATAAAATGTGTGCAAGGATAACTCTTTTATTAGATGAGTTGGGCTAAGTATGATTCAATCATGAAAAAATTCTTTCCTGACACTCCTTATTGAACTATGTTGACACTTTCTTTCCCCAGACCTGTTTAGAATTTCAAGTTGGTCCCTCAGGTTTTACAGACCCTCTAAGATAATTTTAGAAGTCCTCTGACAATGGACTACTCCGATAAGTAGATAGGAAGTAAAAAAAAAAAAAAAAAACAATAAAAAGTGGGTAAATTTTTTCCTAAATATACACACTACAAAAGAGTATGTCAAAATGGCTGATAAATATATCTAGTAAAGTAGAAAATATCTGTATCCCATGACCAAGCTACCCTTACTTTTATATGCCCATCAGAAATGTGAACATATGTTTACCTAAGGACATATACTCAAACACTCATAGCAGCACTGTATGCATTAGCCAAAAGCTGGAAACTATCCAAATACCCATCAACAGTAGAATAGATTTTTTTAAAGTTAGCTGGAACACAATCTATGAACAGACAACTTCTGTAGACAAGCCAGAAAGACTTGTCTTCCTCAAATCAGCATTGTGTTTATCTACTGCTCTATCTCCATGACATCTTGTTATGCTGTTACTACCTCTTGAGTCTCCCACTGTTCCTCCAGCCACAGGAACGTGTACACAAACTTTAAAGCTAACCAAAATGTTATCCACACTACTAAGTATTCTCTGATGCAGCAGAAACCTTCTCATTATCTGAATTCCCATTATGTTTCACCTCTCTCCCCACTGATAGCCTAAGAAAGCAGCAAAGGTACCTTAAAAACTCCGTGTTAATAGACAAGACATCCTTGAAGAGAAGAGATGAACTGCTTCCCCCTCTAGACTGAAGTGAGAGAAACACTCTTTTTTCTTGCTTGAGCTGTTGGTAAATGTGGTCTTTGATAGAGCACTCGAATAAATAACATAGCAGTATTCTAATGTTTAACTGATCCACCAGGATTGAGAGTCAAGAGGGTTTAATCTTCCTTTGTTACTGCTCAAGGTGTCCAGTTTTTAAATGTCAGACAGCATTCAGTTCAGTTCAGTCGCTCAGTCATGTCTGACTCTTTGCAACCCCATGGACTGCAGCGTGCCAGGCTTTCTTGTCCACCACCAACTCCCGGAGCTTACTCAAACTCATGTCCATCGAGTCAGTGATGCCATCCAACCATCTCATCCTCTGTCGTACCCTTCTCCTGATGCCTTCTATCTTTCCCAGCATCAGGGTCTTTTCAGATGAGTCAGTTCTTCGCATCAGGTGGCCAAAGTATCGGAGTTTCAGCTTCAGCATCAATCCTTCCAATGAATATTCAGGACTGATCTCCTTCAGGATGGACTGGCTGGATCTCCTTGCAGTCCAAGGGACCCTCAAGAGTCTTCTCCAACACCACAATGCAAAAGCATCAATTCTTCGGCACTCAGCTTTCTTTATAGTCCAACTCTCACATCCATACATGACTACTGGAAAAGCCATAGCTTTGATTAGATGGACCTTTGTTGGCAAAGTAATGTCTCTTCTTTTTAATATGCTGTCTAGGTTGGTCATAACTTTTCCTTCAAGGAGCAAGTGTTATTTTTATTTCATGACTGCAGTCACCATCCACAGTGATTTTGGATCCCCCCAAAATTAAGTCTGCCAGTTTCCATTGTTTCCCCATCTATTTGCCATGAAATGATGGGACTAGATACCATGATCTTAGTTTCCTGAATGTTGAGTTTCAAGCCAACTTTTTCACTCTCCTCTTTCACTTTCATCATGAGGCTTTTTAGCTCTATTTTGCTTTCTGCCTTAAGTATGGTGTCATCTGCACATCTGAGGTTATTGATATTTCTCCCTGAAATCTTGATTCCAGCTTGTGCTTCATCCAGCCTGGCATTTCGCATCATGTACTCTGTGTATAAATTTAACAAGCAGGGTGACAATATACAGCCTTGACATACTCCTTTTCCTATTTGGAACCAGTCTGTTGTTCCATGTCCAATTCTAACTGTTGCTTTCTGACCTACGTACAGATTTCTCAGGATGCAGGTCAGGTAGTCTGGTATTCCCATCTCTTTCAAAATTTTCCACATTTTGTTGTGATCCACACAATCAAAGGCTTTGGCATAGTCAATAAAGCAGAAATGGATGTTTTTCTGGAACTCTCTTGCTTTTTCAATGATCCAGTAGATGTTAGCAATTTGATCCCTGGATCATCTGCCTTTTCTAAATCTAGCTTGAACATTTGAAAGTCCATGGTTCGTGTACTATTGAAACCTGGCTTGGAGAAATTTGAGCATTGCTTTGCTAGCATATGAGATGAGTGCAATTGTGTGGTAGTTTAAGCATTCTTTGGCATTACCTTTCTTAGGGATTGGAATGAAAACTGACCTTTTCCAGTCCTGTGTCCACTGTTGAGTTTCCCAAATTGCTGGCATATTGAGTGCAGCACTTTCACAGCATCATCTTTCAGGATTTGAAATAGCTCGACTGGAATTCCATCCACTAGCTTTGTTCGTAGTGATGATTCCTAAGGCCCATTTGACTTCACATTCCAGGATGTCTGGCTCTAGGTAAGTGAGCACACCATCGTGTTCAATCATGTGCAATTTTGTGCATCGATGGTCTCAAGACCATCCCCATGAGAAAGAAATGCAGACAGCATTGCCTTCACTTTAAGTCACACATACCGTCTCGCTTAAGTCATTTATCTAGCTCTTCCTAAACAGGAGCCCATCATTAGGCTAAAGTTGTTTCAAATAGGATCCCCCTTCTACCCTATCCAGCTCCAAAACACTTCTTTTGAAAAACCTGTACTGGAAATTTATCTTAGTTTGAGATATGGTATCTTTTGTGTTGGCACCTCAGCCCAAACTAAGAGAGGAACAGTTCTGACATTTTTTTTTAATACTCTATATTACATCTTTCAAAGGTATGAAGGCTTAGGTGGGGGTATGTATTTCACTGACCATTACATACAGCCCCAGACATAAAGCACCTTCTATGTGCCAAGAACTATAGGAGGTAACAATGATACCAACATTATTAAAACCAGGTTCCAACCCCATTGTTATTTTCATGATTTTGGCAAAACACATATCTAACTCTGAAATATTGTTTTAATAATATTGAACTATAGCTTTAAAATTTTTAACATTGTTTAAAAATAACTTTTATCAGGAAAATAAGCAGCAAAGAAGCATCAGCATAATTTTATTTGTTTGTTTTTCTGCTTCATTTGATACCTGTATTCATGCATTGACTTTCATTTTCTTGAGTAAATGTCCAAAGAAAATAAACTTCCTTTATAAACCCTCTATTTATAAAACTTCCTCTTTATTTTCTATAAGCTTGGACTCAGCATTGTTTTAAATACTTACAAAAAGTTTGTTGGCATTTTTAAACATGCTTCAGAGGTTTGAAAAGATCTAGTTTAATAAAAGACATTATCAGAAGCCTGAAGGATTTTCTGATCCACAACATACTTCTGGAAGATGGCGTAGAGTCATGTAAAAAGAATTAGGGATGTTTGGGTTACAGCAAAATTAACTAATTCTTTTAGTTCTGAGACTCTGGCTAGTTTATGAAGCTTCCAGAATTACAGTTTGCTCATCCTTAAAAAGATGATAATGTAGCCTACTTTATGAAGCTGCTTAGTGGATTCAGAGATAAAATATACACACTGCTTAGCATCAAATACTGTTAGTTTTCTTTCTTATCCACTTATCTGATGGTGTTAATGTTAAGACTCACTCTTTTCTAAATATTTAAAATTTATCAAGTTTAAAAACACTTTGAGTCTTAAAAATTACTTTGACATTGTAATTATACTTTAAAGTATTAAATAAAATAGTTCTGGGATGTGTAAATGTTTCACAAGCTCTGGAATCATAAGGACTGGTCAACCTGGGCAGGAAGCAGATGAGCACAAAGGAAACAGGCCTCATCTTCCAAGCTGGTGAATTTATGGGAATAATCAGAGCTTCACATGGAGTTGGTCATTTTATCAGAATCTATACTATATAAAAAGAAATAAGTGCATACCTTAGGTTGGAAAATAATTCTCTCTTGAATGATTAAAAAAAAAGGGACACCTCTTTTTTTTTTTTTTAATCTTTTTGACAACTTGATTGGGGGAGTGGAGAGGGAAAATGGCCCTACTTAAGAAAGGTAAGCAAACTATTGGCAGGCAGTGACTTTAAATTGCACATTAAACTAATCCAGGGCTATGCCTTAATAAAGGCTAGGGCTGGGAATTCTTATGGATTTTCTGGCTCATTGCTGGGACAACATCGAAAGGCAATAAATGTTCTATTACTTACACAAGCTGCTAGTTTTCAGAAAATTAGTCACTAGTGACCTTTTCCCCTTTGTCTTGCTCTCCTTCTCAGTAACTGTACCTGATCTGAATCAAACGAGACCAGTCCATAGAGAAGTTCCTCGGATAATCTGCTACAAACCTGAAGAGCTGGATTTTGGCATCAGCAATAATGCTGATCTGTTAAAGAAAAACACAATTCCATACCTTTATCCGACCTTGAAACAAAAGTTGCATTCCCAAGTTACCGTTTTAAGTTATTGTTTTAAATAGATTAAATCTCATTTCCAACAAAGAAGTCTCAGTCCAAACAAGTTGAATATGAAAATGACATTCAACTCGAAGTTCTTGATTTCTATGCAGCTAACAAAAAATATAAGATTTTTACCATTTTTTGGTGAGCATTTGCCTACATGTGGGACTGTGAGTATATGAGCCATGGCCGGGATAACCGTCAGGTGGAGGAGGTTGGCTGTCTTAGGGTTGGTAGTGGAGGGGAACAGAAAAGCAGAGAAGTTATGTGATTTGGGTGCACCAGTCCTTACATTGAATTATATTGATTAGTTTTCCAGTTAGCAGGGAGACCTCTTTCTGACCCTATTTTCAGGGTCACTAGATCATAATGCAATCTCACAAAGAGGCTGGTGTCCCTCCCAATATTGCTTTCCAAGGAAAGTATGGACCTGAAAATTGCTCATTTGAAGCTTTCTTTTTTCTTCCTTTTCCTGAACTCCATCTAACAAATGCATATATAAATTGTGTATACAGTGTAATAACACATACTGCAATGGACACAAGATAAGATATAAAAATGCTTCAACCTTTTGCAAAAGGTTCCAACCTTTTGCCAAAAGTCTATTTTAGAAATTGAATCTTGTGAATAGCATTTCATGTGGATCAGGAAAATAAAATGATAATATGTGACAAACAGGTGGATCTGCTATAAGATAAACACCTTATTAGAGAAACCTTAAGGGTGTATTAAAATATAGTTGAAGCATAACACTAAATATGAAGGCTTAGAGGAGATATTTTTGGTTTATTAATGTGCACTTTCATCTTAGATCAAACATGATTGATTAAGTGGCAGACAAAATAAGTATGTTTCTATGAATAATTATGATTAAAAATACCTGCTTTTTAAAAGATGATGGACTAAGTCCAGTAAAAATTTATTTCTATGAAACATCCTGGAAAGTCTATAGTTTAATGAGGCATTTACTGTAATTCATGAGAAACTGACAAAGAGACATCTTGACATCAGGTGGACAAAATAAGTGACATTTTTCTCATTTTAACTAATTGTATTGAAACTGGACTATCATACCAACAACCAGTAGTATGAGTCACTCAACATGCTATTACAGCTATTTACTGGGGTCTGTGGATGCTTTGGAATCTGTTTCCTTACCTGCTGTCTTATTCAACGAGAGGAAGCTGAATTCAACTAAATGTTCTCAGTTTTGAACTTGACTTGACTACAATGTGGTGATTCGAATCAACCCCACTTCTCCCTTAGTATTTATATACATACTTACGATTAGTTTGTTAATCTGTTTTTCTCTTCATTTAGAGACATCTTGGGCTACTAACATTATTCTGTGAATTGAAACCTTCAGGTGACTCACTAGACTATGCCAGTTCATTTCACCTGGAAAATGCCTACTTCTTTTTAATTAATGCAAATCATTCTATAATGTATAGATATCAATACAGTATATGAGGTGGAGTTACTGCTGAAAGAGGATAAATAATAGAATTGCTAGAACCATGTAAGTGCAGTGTGATAGAATAATTCTTATCAACCAGTAAGAAGACCCAACCAGTTCTACCCAAGTCCTAAAGAATCTCCCAGAGCATGCCAATTCTCCAGGTCTACTCTCATTGTTTCAAACTGTCAGAAACATCAACAAATAGAGATTAGAGTGTTTTCCATTTTTCAAAATCCCCCTCACATTGAGTCGTTGATGGTTTCCCTCCCAGAAACACCTATGTATTTCCATCAATGTATTTTTCCCTGTCAAACATGTAACAAGCCTAGACTCCCCAGATAGGAGATGCCAGCAGCCCACAGGTAGTGTTGATAGTGTTAGGTTCTTAAGCATGTCATGCTCAGTAGAGCAAATGTGATGCCCAACCTGGGAAGCTGGCTTTTCAGCTGCTGTCACTGATGTGCCCACAGGAGAGTATATTGAAACTAGCTAAAGTGTCCATTGAGACTTCTGTGGAGAGTAAAGAGAGAGCTATGGAGAGAGAAAGAGATTTTGCCAGAGCTCTTTTTAGCCTCATTTCCCACTGAAGGCCTGGAGTGTCTTGTTTTATTTATATGACTTTGATTATGAGTAAGTTAGTAAAGAAAAGAGATTGAAGCCCAGATAGTGAATCTACAGATATAATTTAGATCTGAGTTTGATATTTATATCTTGAGTCATGTATAGAGGTTTGTCTTTGCAGAAAATTGTATGCCTGTCATTCATCCATGATACCATAGTAATTATAACATGATGTGTGCCGTCTTGTATGCTTCACTTTCTGATCTTAAACTATGTTTTATTTATTATGTAATCTATAATATAATCATAATCAAGAATGAATAGAAATTATCTTGGCTGACTGTCTCTTGGCTGACTGTCTTGAATAGCTTATTTGTTACTCAGACTTGTGGTGATTTAAAGTCTCCTTTTTATAAAATAACAAAGTTGATACCTCTTAAATAGTTTCACTTCTTGACTAGAGAAGACAAAATGCCACCAGTTTTGGCCAAAATTCTGAAGAAATTACCTTGCAATCATTATCTAGTGCTTCCAGAACTCAAATTTAGCTATGTATAAATTATCATGTAAGTGTCTCAATACTTTCAGACTTCTATTGAATTCTCTTTAGTCGTCTTCATGGTTTACCTGGAATGGTCGCCTTTCATATGGAAGAAATTGTTGTTGGTTAGTGTATGTGTCACAACTGAAAACAGAAGAGTTAGCTAGTCAATTTGTTACACAGAACACCAAGAAATCTTAAAGATTTAAAAAGTCTATTTGGGCTTCCTGGGTGGCTCAGAGATAAAGAATCCACCTGCCAAGCAGGGGACACAAGTTCATTCCATCCCTGGGTTAGGAAGGTTCCCTGGAAAAGGAAATGGCAACCTACTTCATTATTCCTGCCTAAAAAATCTCATGGACAGAGGAGCCCAGCAGGCCACAGTCCATGGGGTTGCAAAAAAGTCTGGCATGACTTAGTGACTAAATAACAATAGTAGATAGAAATTTAGTGCAAGAATGTTCTACGATGCTAGAGGAATGGGACTTCCACAAGGACCCGAGGAAAAACTCCAGAGCCCCAGCACTGGGTGGGGGTGTAGGACATGCCTTAGAATCCTCAGGAGTGTGGGGCACAGGGAGGCTGCAGGGGAATTGTGTTCAAGAGAGTTCTGCCAGAGCTATTCTCCTGGGCCAGGAAGTTCTGGCAGCTACCAATGCCCCTTGACAGTCACTGAGCTAATGACAAGACACACGAATGCTCAGGCAAGGCTACCCAATGTCTCCAGGATCATGCCTGATGGCAGCATCTACTGAAGAAGGGGGGATATGGTCTTTTAGGTCTGTTCTTAGAAATCTCATGCAAGTTCAGGCTGCTGGGATTCAGAGGTGACTCTCAATGGGCTAACTTCCCATCCTTCCAGGCTTTGGCATCTGGGGATGTCCACCAGAAGAAGGCATGGATGGTGGTGGCATGCCAGCATACCAAATCTCCCACAAACTGTGCTTATAGTAAAAACTCTCAAAATTTTCTTCAAGATGTTTTAATTAAAATGCAAAGATATGCAATGTCCGTATGTCCACGAGGCATAAATATTTCTTGAACTTTGTGTTCCCTGAACAGTGAGTTATTGCCTTTAGCGCTCTTTTCTGGGACGGACACTCCCTTACCTCTTTCTGGAAAGCCTGAAACCCACCAGACTTTGCTTCCTCCAGGATCCTATGGACATTCCACCAAAGGGTGTGGGCTTACCTGGGTCACAGGACTTTATAGTCTATGAATAAACTGACTTTTTATTGTGTGTTTCTCTGACACGACTATAAGCTCATTGAGAGCATGAAATGAGCCTTGTGTTCAGAGTAACTAATTTATTGCCTGTTACGTATTACACATAAACAAATGAGGGAGTAATTTTGAACATGACAACTTATTTTATTTTATGTAAATGTCATATTTTTTCATGACTAGACCCCCTTCATGTATGAACTTTTTGTGCAAGCACTGATTAACAATCTGCTATGTGTAATGCATTGCAGATCGTGTGTGGTCCTTGAGATACTTTGACTGTAAATTGAAACCTATCTCTAGCCTTGATTTTTAAATGGTATAAAAAGAAGGCTTATTTCCTTGACCTTTTTATATGTTTTAACTTTCCCAGCATGCTACATAACAAATTCTTTGAAAATAATCTCATTTGTTTGCAACATTTTAGTCTATGAGAGAAAAGAACTAGTAAGAGATACATAATGAAAAGTAAAAAACAGGAAGATTATAAAGCATATTTTAGTTCTAGCTCTCACTGATCTGCTTTGCATCGTTGAACAAGTCATTTGACATAAGCATATCACAATTTATCCATTTTCCAAATAAGCCTAATTTTAGTTTTCATTGCTTACCTAATGGAAATCTCAAACTCCTTGAAATCTCAACAGAAAGGATAAAAAGAACAATAGAAATTTTCTCTGAATTCTTTAGAGAGATTGGCCATATAAATTGAAGATAGTATTGTAATTACATGGGGCACCATGAGGCATGGTGTTAAAGGAAGCTATTTTAGACAGAGACTCAGGATTCTGCTCTGCCACAGGAAGGTGGAGATAAGAAGATATCCATGATCTCATGAACAACGACTTCTAAAATACTAAAAAATAATTTCTGTCTCTAAGAGTTATTTCAAGTTTTAAATATATTACTTTATACTTTATTTTAGTTAACTGCAAAAGTTTCATAAATGTAGATTAAAAGTTGGACAAAACAGACCCATAGGGACAAGCACACACTCTCAGATCAAAATATTAACCCACTCTTTAGTGCGTAGCATTTGGGTTCAGAGAATCATGTGGTAATTTACAATATGGTTCTTTTAGAAAAAAAATTAATCCAAGGTGTCGACTCTCTCATTAGGATATTATTATTATCAGAGCAACATTGTTTTTTTGCCTAGATTCCCTTTAGTCCTATGAAACTGTCTCTCACCTCACTTCAATATCCACTTACATTGTTGCAATAATGCACTTATACATCCACCATAAAAGAGTTGGCATGTATATGCAATCTAAATTACAGATGCATACTTAGATACAGAGACCTGAAATAAAGCTAGCAGACTAAATTTTGTCATGTATCATCATATTAGTTGAAAACACCTAGGTGTAGTGCAGTCTTAAGGAGAAAACAGGAAGTAGAAGATAAGGTGGTTGTAAACTTGACATTTTGTGGGAGCATCATTAAGATCTTTCTTTTATCATACTTCAGTTCAGTCACTCAGTCGTGTCTGACTCTTTGAGACCCCATGAACTGCAGCACACCAGGCCTTCCTGTTCATCGCCAACTCCCAGAATCCACCCAAACCCATATTCATTGAGTTGGTGATGCCATCCAACCATCTCATTCTCTGCCGTCCCCTTCTCCTTCCGCCCTCAATCTTTCCCAGCATGAGTCAGCTCTTCACATCAGGTGGCCAAAGTATTGGAGTTTCAGCTTCAACATCAGTCCTTCCAATGAACACCAGGACAGATCTCGTTTAGGATGGACTGGTAGGATCTCCTTGCAGTCCAAGGGATTCTCAAGAGTCTTCTCCAACACCACAGTTCAAAAGCATCCATTCTTTGGTATTCAGCTTTCTTTATAGTCCAACTCTCACATCCATACATAACCACTGGAAAAACCATAGCCTTGACTAGACGGACCTTTGTTGACGAAGTAATGTCTCTGCTTTTTAATATGCTGTCTAGTTTTTAATATGCTTTATAATATGCTGTCTACTCCTTCCAAGGAGTAAGCGCCTTTTAATTTCATGGCTTCAATCACCATCTGCAGTGATTTTGGAGCCCCCCCAAAATAAAGTCTGACACTGTTTCCACTGTTTCCCCATCTATTTGCCATGAAGTGATGGGACTAGATGCCATGATCTTCGTTTTCTGAATGTTGAGCTTTAAGCCAACTTTTTCACTCTCCTCTTTCACTTTCATCAAGATGCTCTTTAGTTCTTCTTCACTTTCATACTAGACATATTTCATTATTTATGAGTCTCATTTATAAATAGCATTTGTCTTTTCTGGTTTCTTTTTGAATCTTCTACATGTGTAGAACTTACACGATAGCTAAGTATAAGAACTCAAATTGGCATAGATGATGAAGTTCATAGCCTTCCCAGGTGCCACTAGTGGTAAAGAGCCCCAGGCAGGTAGATGCAAAAGATGCAGGTCTGATCCCTTGATGGGAAATGGCCCCTGGAGGAGGAAATGGCAACCCACTCACTCCCGTGTTCTTGACTGGAGAATCCCATGGACAGAGGAGCCTTTTGGGCTACAGTCCATAGGGTTACACAGAATCAGACATAACTGAAGCCAACTTAGCTCTTAGCACAAGGGTCATCTTCAGAGTTGAAACTATTTTAAATATATTTACATGTTTAAAAGTTTGTGGGCAAAACAAGCTCTGTTTAGTAATAAAAGGCAACCACAGACTTGCTTAAGAAAATAACCATATTAATTATATATTAAATGGTTCAGACAGAAAAGAGTAGCTGTAACTGTTTGTTTTTAGTCTCCAATGAAACACAAAAATTGAGTAAATGCTTGCAAACTTTTATGACAATTCAACAGAGTAATTTTACACCAGTTAAATCTAACAGTTAAAAAGGAATGACAAATTTTGTATGTTTTGAATTTTCTTTCTTTTAAAAAATATTTAGAGTAACTTTCATGAATTGCATTTTACAAAAATAGAGTCTGATGTATCAGAATAAAAACATATATACATGCCTATGTACATTAATGCCTGATCCTGTCCTTTAAATAATGTGAAAAGTGCTGCTCTAATTTATTTTCTTCAGTGGTCCTATTAGACATGTAGAACAGGAAGTACTAATCTTCACCCACATATAGAAAATATTTATCTCTAAGATATTACATGATATCACCAAGGTCACAGAAAAAGCATTAAAATCAAATACCAAGCTTTATTATCCCACAGCTTATGCACTTCTGCTTAGAGTACATACCATCAGAGAAAGTGCTACCCTATGCTAAAAATCCATTTACCTAGGTACTCTGACCTTGCTTAGTTGTTAGCAATGTGGAGAGAAACATCAAAAAGTTACAGGTTAACATCATCTATCTATCTATCTATCATCTCTCTATCTCTCTCTATCTTCTATTTGAAGACAAACCTCAAAAGGACATTTAAAAGTTGCCTTTTATGTGAGTATAAGGAAGAAGAACAGGCGAAATGTGCATGTGTGTGCATGTGTGTTTGTGAAAAATGAGTGGAGGAAACAGCTATTAAACAAGAAGTATAAAACTGATATAATCAAAGATTGAGCCTTTGTTTTAGTGGCCACCAATTGAAAACTGGTATGGCAGCAAAATTCAAAGTTAGATTTTAAATTCCCAGAATTGGACTTGCCGTGGTCTGGGGTCAGGGTTTCAATTCTACCGTAATTGCAAAAACTTAAAAAAAAAACACACACAACTTCCTGGTTTATAACCAACTGTTTTATGGAATAGCTTTGTCCTTTTTATTTGAGAAGAAGTGTAAAGTTTAGGGATATCTTGGGGTGAAGCATTCCTTCATAGGCAGTATTCCTTCTTTGGTATCTCAGGTAACTTAGATGACTCTCCATTGAAGAGTTCACTTGCATCTATACCACCTGGGGAACTTTGCCCATGATCTGAGATAGAATTTCTCATAAGATTCAGAGATTTTAAGAATGTCCAGAAGTTTTCTGAGAAAATCCAGAGCGAGTAACTTGGACATCTGTAATTAACATTTGCAAAATTCTTCCAGTGCTGACTAGAGCTGTAATATGAGGAAATAAATAAAAGTAAGTTAGAATTGAGTTTCCCTCGTGGCTCAGTGGTAAAGAATCCACCTGCCAAACAGGAGATGAAGGTCCGATCCCTGGTTCAGGAAGATCTCTGGAGAAAGAAATGGCAACCCACTCTAGTGTTCATGCCTGGGAGAATCCATGGACAGAGGAGCCTGGTTGGCTACAGTCCATGGGTTTGCAAAAGAATTGGATATGACTGAGCTACTAAACAACAACAAATTAGAATTAATCATAAGAGTAAGGTAGAAAGGAAAACAACCAAAAAGGCCTGATGCTTGCAAAGGGTTTAGAGGTTTGAAGCTGCCCTCAGTCAGGCAACCTTGTAGATAACCCAGTTTTTGAGATTGCCATTGTGAAGTCACCTTGGATTTGTCAATCATTTGGAGAGAAGTCTGCATGAGATGTGTTAAACACACTGAAGATAGCCGGTTAAGTCAGTGATTAGGCCTGCATTTGCAAATATGGAAAGTAAGTCTGAATTTAGTTTTACCTTCCAATTGTCAAATTTCCTGGCTGGAAGAATAGCTTTTGGCACTAAATAAGGCACTACAACTATCTAGCGGCAGCAACTTTGAATTTCTGAGCGAGGGTCCCAAGAATTTTAAATGAGTTACTAGCTGATGTCTTGCTAATAAGCCTCATTTTAGTGATATTTGTGCTTGGTTGCTCAATCTTGTTCCACTCTTTGCAGCCCCATGGACTGTAGCCTGCCAGGCTCTTCTGCCCATGGAATTTTCCAGGCACGAATACTGGTGTGGGTTGCCATTTCCTATTCCAGGAGGTCTTCCTGATCTAGTGTACAGTATATATCAAGTCAAATAGCCATTACTTTTTCTTTGGGGGGGCGGGGTGGGCCACAACATCAAGCTTTTGAATCTTAAGTTTCATGACCAAGGATTGAACTGGGGCCCTCATTAATGAAAGAACTGCACTGCCAGGGAATTTCCACTCTTAATAAATATGTTTTTTTGATGTCATTTGAAAACCTACCACAGTTTTTTAATCTAATGAAACAATCTACTTAAAACTTTTCATTTATAAAAACAAGATTTATAATACTTCCATAAAAAATATCAGTATAGAATATTCAATTTGTTATCATTTTAAGTGCATGTACTTTTTTCTCAAGAATGTAGAATTTGTTTCATTTAAATTTATTTAAATTTGTCTATTAACTATTAGGTATATGACTGTATATTTTACCTTTAATTTCTTAAAACTCAGAAAAGGCAAAATTTACGCTTCTTTCATTTGTAGGATATTTCTGATCTAAAGAGTATAACTTGAGGGTTGTGTTAATGCTTCTTTCACCCCAGTGACCCACGCCTTTTAGTAAATTCTGTTCTGATATTAGTTTTCCTAAGTCAGGAAACATTTTCCATATGTCACGAAGCATTATCCAAAGGGAGTTCACAGCCACAGTGCTCCAGCTTTATCATCGTCATTCTGGCTGTAATGAAAGCCCTTCTCGGTGATAGCACCCATCTGAGAAATCAGACAAAAACATTTTTGGTACACCATTGTTCTTGGGTTAGCCTCATCCCAGGACTGGAAGCGTTTCACAGTTTTTATTAAAATTATTACAAAAGAACAGCTGAAAAAATAAACTCAGTTGTCTGAGTGAATCTTATTTAGTGTCATAAAAGAAAAATTATCTGTCCTAGAGCAAAAAAAGTGCTATGTAACAGCTGAAATGAACATCTAAGCAGAGGCATTAGAATTGTCTGAGGACCCCAGAAGTGCTCTTCTTTCAGAATACTTAAAACACAGCAGAGAAAGAAAAAAGAAGGGTGAAATGTCAAAATAAGAAAATTATTAAAAATTATAAAAGAAAAACCACTGTAAGAGCTATTATAGTATGTATATGAAAGCAAAACTAAAATAAATTATTCAAGACAAATAATTAGAATAAAAATCAAGACTGTACAATTATTAACATATACATTAAAATGTAGTTATGTTTAAAGACATTGAATAATTAAATTTAAAGGGAAAAATTAGTTATTAGGTGTATACATTTTGGATACAGGTAGATTCTTATAAGCATCTAATATTATCATTGGATTTACATGGACATTATCTTTGAATTGTTGTTTGAGAACTCAGTAGACAGGAAATTTAAGTCTGTCAAAAAAATGCTCAATAATGCCTTTGGTGTTGTTTCAGAATAGGTTTAGATTGTGACCATGTCAATTTGAACACTAAAACACAAAACAAGTTTAGTTAAAATAGATCAATCAGATCTTACAGAATTTAATAATTTTTCTCAAATCAAGAAATAAAACTATGTTATTAATAGGAGAATGCACAAAGTAGGAGAAAACACATTCATTTTAATAATGGCTAAAAACAGAAAATCATAACATTAAAGATATTTAAAACTGTAAGGTAAATAATTTTTACAATGTGTGTGGTTGCAATGAACAATATCCATCCTAATATGACCATTTATAACAGGGGACCTTTTAAACCTGATTCTGCATATAATGCGTTTGCAAAAGAATAGCTTCTTTTCTGCTCTTCACTTGTCCTGCTGTAGCTTAATCATGAACAAAATTCAGATAATAGAAATTGTTCTTGCCCATGGGGTTGTAAGCTAAGTAAAATAGAGGGTAAGAAATTTATCCCTTGAGTCCTCTAGATTAGAAGTGCAAATTTGATTAGCAAAACATATACCTGACAATAAGTGTGTTAGGCTACTCTGAGTCAAACTAAATATTATCCTCAGGGACTAGCTGAGAGCAGGGCATTGGTTGAGGCTCAAAGCATATAAATTATAAATGGAAAGAATTGAATGACACAGCTATTTTATGTATATATAATCTTAACTAGCTGAAGACTTTTCAACAGTTTCACAGCAGCTGTTTTCAGAATAGTAGGATTCTGATTGTTGACCAAAAAGAAAAAAATTACCTTTGCTAATGAATGCCAAGAATTGGAAATAAAAGAACAACGAACCAGAATTAGAAGTTTCACTTAATAATACATCAATTTTTTAGAAGCAATTATTTTATTTTATTTTATTTATTTATTTTAATTTTCTTTACATTATCGTGTTGGTTTTGCCATACATTGACATGAATCTGCCATGGGTATACATGTGTTCCCCTTCCAGAACCCCCCTCCCACCTCCCTCCTGATTCTCTCAAAATACACCATTTTTTTTTAAGTTGCAACAAACTCAAAA